>OU343216.1:171178241-171233595 GCA_910596185.1 Chrysanthemum makinoi | reverse complement strand
TTATTATTTCACTCAAATTTTGCAAGAAATATATTTTTATAATTTTTATGACCTTAATATATTTTATCTTGACCCGTTAAAAGTTATTTTTTATCTAGCAGCTACCTAAATACTCAAATGTGTCTACAAGTGATCACTTATCTTCAAGTAACTTCACAAAATATTACATAATACATAATAATAAAAAAAAAATTATATTAGCAATGACTAACCCCCTTTTTAGACAAGGGGGTGAGTCCTAGTAATTGCAAAATATCTTGACTAGTTAAAAGTATTATACACTTTAACTAAACACATTCATTCAATATCTCAAGGTGAAAAATAAACCCCTTTGCTTTCTCTCTTCTCTCCAAGACCGGCAACCTTACGCATAGACCAAGAAGGAGATCAAATATTTTCTCTAATCAAGTTTATATACTCTAGTATCACTTGTTGTAAGGTTTTTGCAATAAAATCTAGGTGGTAAGGAAAAACCCATTGTCCTTAAGCCTCATCAAGTTACTTGCCAGCATTCATATTCATGTGTTTATTTCATATTCATTGTTATGGTCATTTCATTTTTTATTTGAGAAAACATGCAAGTCTCATGGGGTTTTATACCACTTTTCATTGATTTTAAGAGTTATTTATATATTTGACATCCTATAATTACTCCTTGTTATAAATCACACTTGGTGATGTCTAGGAACCCATGACACTCTAAGAAGGTGTATGATAAGATTAGAAATAGCCGGAGTTGTTTGAATGGGTTAGAGTAGGTTTGTGAGAAAAACTCATTTGAGCAAAGTTTAAAAGGTTCTGTCCATATTTTTTAAAATCTGGAAATTCGACAGTGGATAAAATTTTTGGCCTAGATATTTATAAAATCTGACTTTAAAAGCAGCATTAGCGGCTTTGAGCGGATTAAAGCGGGCTATAACTTGAAAAGTTATGAATTTTTTCAAGTTGGCGGCGAAAACTATAATTTTCTGGAAATTTCAGCATATTTGTATTTATTTTATGCAGTCAAAAAATGAAACTTAAGCGTTATAAATTATGTCGACTTATCAAAAATATACTAGTATACTTTGATACAAAGCTAAGGATCTTTAAAGCGTAGAAAAGCAGTTTGTAATGATCAAAATTATACCGCGTTTACAAAAGTTGTGCGTAACATTAATATATAAGGAAAACTATTATATTTCTAATAGGAATAAGTATTACGGCAATAAGTTGGAGGCGTTTTTAACATTGATGTAGAACATTTTATAAAAGTAATCTTCTGGTAAAAGTGAGTTTGCCAAGTATATTTTCCAAAATTTCCGACCGTTTGTTTAGCGGAGTTGTAATGAAATAATTATGGTTACTCAAACATTTTCCGAAAACCATCCTTAAACTATATTTTGGACAAAAGTAACCATACTTAACCTATATTTTTCTCCATGATCGAGACCTCTAGGATGAAAACTTAAATGCTAAAACTTTGAGATAATGATACAAGCTTCCTAAAACCATTGAGTTTGTTTCACGACACTCGCGTGCACCATTTTACGACTAACTTTTAAGGCCGTATATTCACTTTCATGAAATTGTCAAGTAACATTATTTCTGACGAAAGTTATAATTTCATAATAAATCACAAAACGATTATCGTAGGATGTTTATTCAACGTATATACCTGTAAAGTATTTTATAAATATGACGAGATGTCATAAACATATATTTGGACGATAAATTCTATTTTCAAAAACGTACAAGTGGTATAGATTACATATGAGTTTGCATGCACGGCATTGTTTCATGACTTATATTAGAGCACATCATTCATTTTAGGTTGCGGATAGTTTTCGAGCCTCATTTTCGTGCACTTCATTTTGTTAGCATATCAATCATACCAGGTGAGTTCATACCTCGCTTTTACTCGTTTAAATTCCTATAAACTATTTGGGGCAAGATACATGCTTATTTATCGAAACATTTAAACTCTTTTACCAAACAACATTACTTATACTTTAGACTGGGTGCGTGAAGTGACTAGACTTAAACAAACATCCCAATATTTATATGTTGGAAGGCCATTTATTTGGATACAGCCCAACGTGAGTCGTTGGAGGAACATCCCAACATTTATATGTTGGAAGGCCATTATATGGATCACATTAGCGTGAGTCGTTGGAGGAACATCCCAACACGAGTTGTTGGAAGACCCTTGTGGTGATATTTATACTTTTAACTACCTTAATGCGCATATTCATGATTGTCATTCTATTTTTAGGCAATTGGTTGTGAACACACAGAGTTCAGCAAGTTTTGTATGGAACTTGGGCTGGGTGGATTTACAATGCCTTTGTTGCGTGAACCTTTCTCAAAGTATTTCAGATCATTTTATTACAAACTTATGAACTCACCAACCTTTGTGTTGACACTTTTTAGCATGTTTATCTCAAGTCGTAAGGCGATAGCATTTCATGGAGCTTTTGGGTCACATGGCATACATTGGAGTCTTGTGTTTTTATCTATTACCATTCGACTTCTTTTGTAACCCTTTATGTATTATCAAACTTTGGGATCTCATGTTGTGTAAACTTTAACTTTATTTAATCGAATGGTAAACCTTTCCAAAACGTCTCATTTTAGAGTCGTTTTCGTATCCATAATTTGTGCTATGACGTCATACCCCAAAAGACACTATCGTTCGTTTCTACGATATTTTGGGGGTGACAAATATGGACTATTTTCTTCACGAAAATTGAAGAGAGAATCAAGAGACCAATCTTCGGTGAAGGCACATTGTCCATGATTTGGAATCCGGAGGATGTGAGCAAAATGCCCAAGGGTTAGAGTGAACTTTTGGTTTTTGATATAAAACCAAAGAGATAGAGAGCGATCCTCGTTATGAACGAGTTCGACTTGACGGAAGAATTCCATTTTGAACCTTGGACATATCTTCTCGTTGATTTCAAGAAGACATTCTAGTCCTATGGCTCGGAAGGAGGTATTGTTACCTTCTTGAATTGTAGAGAGGTGTCTACAATACGTCCTTCGTGGAAGTGACGGTTTTCGAGATTATTGAACCCACGGACATGATTGCGGGTGTGTGTTGGGTTCGAGAGATATTCGGAGTATAGACGCTAGTGACTGAAAAATCAAACTCATATTCATGCATCATAGTTGAACCTATAGAAATGATAAGTTAATAAAGAGATATGTTTGTGGTCAACCTATGATTATCTAATGTTTTTAATAGATTTTTATTAACAATGGTATTTAACACTTTAACTCACTCAAGGTTTTGACTTTCTAGTGGATTATTACATTTAGAAGGATAGTGGTTTTTAATTTACATGAAAACTTTTTTCAGTGGGGCCGGATCACGGTTCTTTTATAAAAGGTCCGGCTAGTATATCTTCCGGGATCCATGGATCGTAGTATGAAAGCTTGATTTGATAAAACCATAGGTTTTACAGCTTTTATACCACGAAATATGTTTTATCCTACATTTTCTTTTAGCATGCATACATGACTTCTAATGTATCACGAAAAGAATATAAAACATATAAATCAAAATAAGTGACAAACACATTATGATAAAAATAACCTAGATAAACTAGATTATTAATAATATTGCATTTCAATACTAAGGATGATACAAAGGTTGGGTATATGATCCCAATATAGATTAACAACACAAAGTAAATGTCTCCGTATGTGAACTTCATCATAGGGAACACAAGTCCGATGAGTGTTAGGGCGATGAGCACGAGTGCGATGTAAACCATGTTGATGATGAGATCTTCTTGGTTTTAGGTTGAGATGAAATGAGGAGGAAGATGAAGTTTTTGAATAAGAAGGAATTTTTGAAATTGGAGGATTTGAAAAAGTGAGGGTTTGGTAGAGTGGTCGACGATGGGATTATTTACATTCTCCTTTCATTCACTCTACGAGGGTTTGTATCACGAAACTCTTCTCATTTTGTTTCTCATTTTTTGTTGTGTGTAATGTGAATGGACCTCCTTTTTTAATGCTTGTACATGAATTAGACATCAAATGAAACTCATATTAAATCATGAAAAATGGTTACATATATAATGAATGATAAAGACTATAAATATATTAAACCATTATAGAAATATGTTTGAATCTTGTCGACTCACATATATACGACTTATACATGTGTTACCTTTAAATGGTATCAAATTAAAATGGGTAAAACATACATTTATGTCTTATTTGATCTTGTGTCGATTTAATTCATCAAATGAGTGTCAAATGGTTTTAAGTGTGTCGAATGGATTTAAATTGGGTTGAGGTGTCTCGACCTTGAACAAAACACATGAAGGGGGGGTCGTATAGTTTTGTAGGTATTGGATTCGAATTGCTTAAAATGTAAATGGAAATCGAAATTAAACCAGGGGTTTTCGTAAACATTGATTAAATAAAAGTTAAAGGTTGGTTTTGTAATCATCGAAACTTGAAGGGTTATTCCTTAAAAGGGTAAAGAAATGGACTAAATGAGTAAAACAAGTAAACTTGCAATATTTACACTTTAATCCCTATACTTTATGATATTTACACTTTAGACCCTAAACTATTGTAACTTGTCATAAATGACCCTTAAACTATGATAATACTCATTTCCATCATTTTAACCTAATTTGACATTAATTACATCATAAATGACTGCTAATTATGGAAATCTGCTATTTTTTGGAAAGTTACTTAATACGAAAACACGCTAATTATGGAAACACTACAAATTAGAAACACCTAAATTAGAAACCTACCTAAAATAGAAAGTTACTTAAAATGGTTAAGTTACTTAAATTAAAAACTTACTAAATAAGGAAAGTTACTTTATTTGGAAACTTACTAAAAATGGAAAGATTCTTATAAACCCTAAAGGACTTAATCTAAAGTAAAACACTTTAACTAAATCTAATAAATGAATATCCTTTCGCTTCTGTAGATCCCTCGAGGAAGGAGTGATCTTCCGTGTCTTGTGATTTTATCTGCTTGTGTTTGTCTTTCTTTGTTGAATGAGGTACAGATATTACGACCGATCTCTTAAGGTTTCTCATGATTAGTACACATCTTTTGACATTAGCTTGATTTTATTGCCTTTGCTCTGAGCCTTCTTATTAGGGCTTCCTTATGACTTTGCTATGCACCCTTTGGATTGGTGAACCTTGTTATGAACCTTTGTTATGAACCTCTGATTATAAACCTCTGATTATGAACCTTTGACATGAACTTTGATATGAACATTTGGCATTTGAACCTTTGATATGAACCCTTATGTTATGACTTTGCTTTGACCCTTCAGTTTGATACCCGAGCCAAATATGTTTCCTAGCAATGAAGGTAACATGGCCGTGTCATTGATGCACCAATGACATGACTCTAGTGTGGTCAGTGATGTTCCACCGTCCCTTTTATGTGATATTATGCGCGCTTTATGATATGATTATGGCCACTATGATTTGTACAGGGGCGTATGGATGCATCCTATATATGTTATATTATGATATGCTATGATTTATATGGTGATTGATGTTGTGTGTAATCTGGCGTCTTTCACATTATGGTAGCTGATCACTCCATGGTTACTATATGATACGATATGATATGTTTCTGGGCTCGTGGTAGATTTTTGACAACCTTTACACTTTTGATACACCTATATTGTACCTTCATTATTCCAAAAGCACCATATTCGTATTCCTCTTCTTTAGTTTCTGTTGATTATTCATTTATTCAGTATCCTTATGTGATTCATTCGACTACCATACTATACTCCATTTCATTTGATTTGTCATACTCTTATTCCATTTTTGGTTGACGATTAAGCTTATACTTCAGACTATCATTCCATTCACGCATTACCAAGCCATTATATGATTATTGGATTCATGTGTTGACTATGCTATTACATGATTTATGTGACTACCCATTTGCCCTGCTATTATATGATTAATATGTCACTTCTCGATTCACGGTTATCATGCTAATATATGATTATCCGTTTATCATGCTATTATGTGACCCTTTTGATTCGTGCGGTTTGCCATGCTAGTATGTAATCAATTGATTTATCTGTTTATCATGTATACCTTCGTTCAGTTATTTTTGTGGGCTATGGTTATCCATTAGTATTCTTATCTGCTAATTGTTGACCTACCATGTTTATACTTCTGTTTATGCTCTTGTTTGAAGATGGTAATGGTTCAACTTATGTTATCCATGCGGTTGACTTCTTTAGCTTGCCATGCTATGTCCTTGTTTAGTTGATCCATTCAATTACGATGTTCGATTGGTATTCCTACCTGATGCATGTGGCTATCATGCTTATCTGTTGTTAGTATTCTCATTGGTTTTATACTTGATCTTTTATTAGCTGTGGGTTATCTTGCTTGCATGATTGCTATGCTTACAATATATTTAATTGCTTCCACCGCTTATAGATCTCCGCGGCTTATATGTATTTATTTATGATTTAATGATTAATGATGCCATATGTACGTTTAGTTGATCTGTATCTACTATGCTTGATCATTGTTTGGTTACTTGTTTTGCTTATGATACCATTCATAAACTCCAAATTGATTATGTTTTAGATACTTGTATTTGGTTATTTATATGTACTTTTATATGTCATCGTCTATTGCTTTGTTTTAGTCTCCGTTGATTTCTGTTTCTTAGGATATCATTATTATTGTGTTCGTCAGGTTCCTCATTGACTCATTATGCTCATTTCGATGTGACTTTGTTATCAGTCTCCTTTGTTTCATTTTGTATTTACGATTTTGTTTAGCTTTTTTTTGTTATATCATTCCTTTGGGCTTTTAAGCTTTAGCATTTCTTTCCTTTGGTACCAAGTAGGATCTTGGGCTTTGTTGGGTGAGTAGAAGCATTTGAGTGATCCAACCCTAGTTTTTACCTATTCATGTTGGACTTATTTTGAAGGGCAATTGTTTTGATATTTTATTTCATTTTTGGACATATTGGATTTTGTATTTTCCTTGTAAGTCATTTGTCTATATGACTTAGCATTTTTATTTTGTAAGACTTCCGCTTGCGATTGTTTATGTATGTTCTGATATGACACCATTAATGTGATACTTCTACCCTTGGCAATAGCGTGACTCAAACACTAACTCCAGCGGCGATTCTGGTAACTCAATCCTAGGATTACGCGTAACTAATTAGGTCAAATGATGTTCCACGCCGCAAGCTCGCCGTAACTCTTTCCAGCGATTCACGGCGTAATCATGATTTTGTAGCGTATATTAAAGATGCGGTAACTCATTCCATGTGTTCTGTAACCCAGCTTTATCTAGAGCATTATGCAGTTTATATTAGTTCAGTAACTCTCAACTTAAGTTACGCTAGTAACTAGACACTGCCTATAAATACCGCCCTAAATTCTGCATTTCATCATTCACTCCACACACAAAGCGAGAACGTGGCGAGGGGTGGCGGATCTAGAAGAGCATATGGACCCATCTCCAGGGAAAATCACTCCCTAACGATAAGCATTAGCGATTTATCATTTCTGTTACTTTCAATTCATGTATTTCGTTATGTCAAACGTTGAATTGATTGTTTGATTAATATGTTGACTAAGAACCTCTGGTGCTAGCCTAGTTATGATTCCTTAATTGTTATGTTTATGTTTACATTGCTTCCGTATAATTGTTTCTAGTGTATGCATGCATAGTTTGTTGGTAGCTACCTTTGTTTCGGTAGTTTTGAATGGCGATAATGTCTAGTTGCTTAGGAGAATTTCCCAACTGACCCTAAGTAGGTAGGTAGGTGGGAAGGGTAAGAATTGACCAACTGACGACCCTTCCGGCTTATGCTTGAGCTGACCAAATGATCACTTTTCGTTTGGATGAACTTAGAAGTTAGGGATGAGTGTCTAAGATGCTAGCGCCCGGGCACTCATTGTTATGAATCTTGCATGTAGCGGTGCTTGATCGATGATCTTTTCGATCAACTCCAAGGTTCAAGCGTATACTCCAAGATCGATTTACGATCGGATATCACCAACTTAGAGTTCGAGAGAGGATATTCAGCGGCATTAGGACTCGATATGGTCACTATGAGTTTCAAGTTATGCCATTTGGTTTAACTAACGTTCCAACAATATTCGTGGATCTCATGAATCGAGTGTGTAGACCATATCTGGATAAGTTTGTGATTGTGTTCATAGATGATATTATAATTTACTCTAAGAGTAAAGAAGAACATGAAAAACATTTCAAGCTAATCCTAGAGTTACTCAAGAATGAGAAGTTATACGCTAAATTCTCAAAATGTGAATTTTGGATCTCAAGTGTACAATTCTTGGGCCAATAATTGATATTCATGTGGATCCCGCCAAGATAGAGTCCATAAAGAATTGGGCTGCCCCTACAAATCCAACAGAAATACGTTAATTTTTAGGACTTGCTGGATATTTCGGTAGATTCATTGAAGGTTTTTCCAAGATAGCAAAGCCTTTAACTAAATTGACTCAAAAGAATGTGAATTTCGATTGGAAAAAGAAGAAAAGTGTTTGAATTTCTAAAGGAGAAATTGTGCAGTTCACCTATCTTAGCGTTACACGAAGGCAACGAAGACTTTGTTATGTATTGTGATGCTTCGTATAAAGGTTTGGGAGTAGTGTTAATGCAAAGACAGAAGGTGATAGCTTACGCCTCTCAACAACTTAAAAAGCACGAGAAAAACAACACCACTCATGACTTAGAGTTAGGGTGGTCGTTTTGCTCTTCAAATTTGGAGACATTATCTCTACGGAACAAAGTGTATAGTATTAACATATCACAAAATCTTGCAACATATTCGGACCAGAAAAGAGCTAAACATGAGACAAAACCGGTTAGAATTACTTAGTGATTACGATTGAAATTTGTTATCCCAATTAAAGCAAGCGTTGTGCGAATGCTCTCAGTAGAAAAGAACGACTTCAAAATCTAAAGGTTAGATCATTGGGAATGATGATCGTATCACCACTACCCACAAATCCTTACAGACAAATGGCGCTATCAAAGAAAACTGACCCAAAGAGAATCTCTACGGTATGTTAGAGAACAAAAACGGTTTTGTAAAGCGTTATGATGGAACGTTATGCTTCAAAGACAGAAGTTGGATACCACTCTATGGAGGTATATGGGATTTGATTATGCATGAATCGCATAAGTCAAAGTACTCCATTCATCCGGGGTCTAACAAAATGTATCACGATCCCAAAAAGCTATATTGGTGGCCTAACATGAAGGCTGATATTGCCAAATATGTTGGTAAGTTCTTTACATGTTCTAAGGTCAAGGCAGAGTGTCAAAACCATCAGGATTACTACAACAACCCAAGATTCCTATATGGAAATGGGAAAGAATCACGATGGACTTTGTTACAAAACTACCCAGAATGCCGAGCAGTTATGACACCATTTGGGTAATTGTGGACTACTTATCAAAATCTGCTCATTTTATTCCAATCAAAGAAACTTATGACATGAATCAGCTAACCAAGCTGTACATCAAAGAAATAGTTTCTAGACACGGTGTACCAATTTGAATTATCTCTGATTGAGATAGAAGATTTACTTCAAACTTTTGGCAGTCACTTCAGAGCTTTGGAACTAAATTGGACATGATGCGCCTATCATCTGCAAATTGATAGTCAAAGAAAAGAACCATACAAACCTTGGAAGATATGCTAAGAGCTTGTATTATCGAGTTTGGTAAAAGTTGGGACTATCATTTACCATTAGTGGAATTCTCTTACAACAATAGCTATCATTCCAGTCTTAAATCATCACCTTTTGAAGCATTGTATGGTTGAAAGTACTGATCTCTCGTATGCTGGAATGAGGTTGGTGATGTTCAACTCACCGCCCAAAAGTATAGGACACAACTGAAAAGATTATTAAGATCAGTAGACTACAATTGCTAGAGATCTTGGAAAAGCTACACGACACTAGGCGAAAACCCTTTGGAATTTCAAGTTGGAGATAGGGTCATGCTAAAAGTCTTGCCTTGGAAAGGCGTAATCCATTTTGGAAAATGTGGGAAACTAAGTCCACGATATATTGGACCATTGAGAATCCTAGCAGAGTTGGTTAGGTAGCATACAAACTCGAGCTACCTCAAGAATTAAGTGGAATCCATAACACTTTCCACGTGTCAAACCTCAAGAAATGTCTATCCGATGAAAGCCTTGTCATTCCACTAGACGAGATTAAGCTCGATGACAAGCTACATTTTATTGAGGAACCTATTGAAATAATTGGACCGTGAGGTCAAACAGTTGAAACAAAGTCGAATCGCCATCGTCAAGTCGTTGGAATTCTCGAGGGCACGAATACACAGGGAAAGAGAGGACCAAATGCGACAAAAATATCCGCATCTCTTTTCGGGTACATCAAACTAAATCATGAGGACATGATTCCCATAATGGGGAAGAACAGTAGGCCTCGCACATTCAGTCTATATTTTATTATTTTACATTATATAATTACCTTTAATTTTTTAAATAAGTAATCTCAGAAATTTAAATAGTGTGAATTATCCACACAACCAACTACGACTAGAAATTCTATGTGTTCAAATACTTTAGTTTCACCACTAGTCATAATTCATATGAATTATTGCCACTTTGCCATTTTTAGGTAAACATTTTTCCCTTTCACGTATCTTGCGTGCTCGAACCTACGTTATTAGGTTTTAACAACATAAACACACCATATTAGACTTATCACACCTTTAATATACCTAGTTGGACTATATTGATAAGTTTTAATATTTTTGTATGTATTACATTTTTAAGTTACCCGGTTTTAAGTTTAAGTGACTTAAGGGCTTAACATTAGTAATTATCGGGACAAACTACACACATAAACTAAATTTTATCACAATTAAAACACACACTACCACCTCATATGAGAGGTGAAGCGTGTATGCATACCACAAGGCCACTGGCCTTCTCATACCTAGCCTTACACACACTTCCCTTGTCCCCACAAGAAGAGATAACTCTTCATTAAGCATCTGTTGGGATATGAAAGTCTTTGAAGAATGATAAAAGTACTAGATAAAAGCAAAGTGTCTTTGGAAGAAGTCAAAATCTTGTTAAGTAAAAGTCAAAATCTTGCTCGTTCAATCAAAGTGCTTGCAAGCTCAAAGCGGTTGTAATAGAATGTTTTATGGAAAGTAATGTTTATCTAGAATGTTCTAAGTTTAGTATTACTTGTAATGTACAAGGTTTGTAATTGTAAACCGACTAGGGGTATCCTTAAGCCTATAAAAGGATTCCTAGATTGGCTGAATATACGTGCATTATTAGAGCTTTTAGAGAATACGATATTAGAGTATTAGAGTTGTTAAAGAATCGTATATAGCGAGGTTCTAAGTATTAATAAAGTTGTTGAAGTTAAAGTTAATTCTCTTTAGCTTTGTTAAGTAAATTCCATACTAATAGAGATTGTTCAGTGTTTCATTGTTAATAACTTAGGATTTATTCGAGGTTATTAAACCCTTAACAAGCTATATAAGTTAGTTTGGTTAGAGTACATCGATCCAACAAGTGGTATCAAAGCTTGTGTGGAAACTCTGACTAAGAAGAAACCCTAAAAACCTAGTTAACAACAAACCCTAAAGATGTCGACTGAAGCTGCACCACCCCATCCATCACCTCACTCAGAATACCTTGTCAGGAAGGGAGAATATGACCTATGGAGTATAAAGATGAGGCGTTACATTGCTATTACAGACCATGCAATGTGGAATGTAATTGTCAATGGTAATGAAGTTGTTGCATATCCTATAGAGATTCCTGGACAACCTAAACCTCCTAAGGCCGTTTTGCCAAATGCTACAATAAGTCAAGAGAAGGCTCTCAACATCCTATTATGCGCTATACCGATGGTCACTACTCAAGTTTCATGATGCTAAAGATGCTAAACAACTATGGGCTGCTCTCAAGACAAGGTTTAGAGGTAATGATGCTTCCAAGAAGATGCAACGAAATCTGTTGAAGCAACAGTTTGAAACTTTCACTGTTGGTGAAAGAGAAGGTCTTGATGTTGCCTATGACAGGTTCTAAAATCTCCTCAGCATGCTAGAATTATACAAAGCGAGGTATCTTTGAAGATGCCAATCGAAGTTCTTAAGGAGTTTGCCATAGACATGGCATGTGATTGCTACTATGATCAGAGGACAACCTGGTTTGGATGTTATGGACTTTGATGATCTCTACAATCACTTGAAGGTGTATGAGCATGAGATGAATAGACAAGCAAGTTCAAAATCTCACAGTATTGCATTTGTATCATAAAGAAGGCTTCCACTAAAATCTTTGCTTCTCACAATCTTGCTTCTCAAATTCTGTTGCCTATTCTACCCCCACTTTGCTCAACAAGTTACACCAACAAACCCATCCATTCGATGAAGTTGTTTGCTCATTCTTTTTCAGCAAGCCACTTTACCTATTACTTATGAAGAGGATTTGTCACAAATTGAAGAAGATGCTCTTGAAGAAATTGATATCTGATGGCAAGTTGCTATGATCATGCTAGGATCAAGAAGTTCATGAAGACAAGACAAAAAGATATCGACTTCAAACCAAAGCAGGTATCACTTTTGACAATCCAAGATTGAATGTTTTAATTGTCAAAGAACTGGAAACTTTGCAATGGAATGCAAGTTTGCTAAATATCAGGCAAACAAGATGGTGAGAAACAAAGCTTGAACTAAAGGAAATTCCTATTACTGAAACAAAAGCTTTGGTTGCTCAAGAGAATTTATCAGAGGTTGATTGGAGTCTGAGTTTGTAATGAACCGTAACCTATTGTATGGTAGCTATGGAGGAATCGGTGGAAGAGTTTGATTTGAGCACGCTTTTGATGAGGATCACGGACATGATGCTTTGGAATCCAGAGATGGTCTAGGAAGCTTTGATTGGAGCATGGAGAGTGAAGATGAACACATTCGCTTGCAGCGGTAGCCACTTCACCAAGTTCACCCCTATCTCCGAGGTATGTTCTAAGTGTCATGACTTTTATCAAAAAGTACTTAATGATTATGTGGTGAAAGAGATAATTATCAAGGGCTAGGTCGAGGTAGCTGGTTATCAAATTACTTTAGTGTCAATGGAAGCCAAAATAATAACACATGAAAATAATGAAATGGCTTGGGTAGAAAAGTATGAACAACAGGATTATCAGTTAAAATTAAGTGAATGGAAACTAGGATGTAAGATTTCTGAAATTGAGAAGCTAACTAAGGAAAGAGATGAATTGCTAGAAAAGTTTGCTGCTTGGGGACAATCAAGCCTTTCTCATGTTAGTTATGTTGAAAAACATAGAAGAGCTTACATTAGAACTGGACTAGGTTTTGGTATGGACTTTAGTAGCATAGAAAACCCACCTAGTGATCAGGATGAATGTGATTTTGAGGATATAACAACTAGTGATGATGAACTCATTAACTATGTAGACACATCTAGTAATGAAGACTCAATTAGTCAATCACCTCCTGAATATAAGAAAGACAAAGGTTATCATGCAGTCCCTCATCCCACTGGTAGTTTTTAACCTCTTAGGGTAGATGTTTCTCGTTTTGGAATAGACAATCTAGAGTTTAGGAAAAAGCTTATTGGTCAATCTAATTCGAAACCTCAAAAGCATTTGAGACACTAAGGAAGATGATGTTAGAGTCAAGCAGTTTCAACTCAAAGTACTACTACACCTTCAACAGTACCTTTAAGAAAACCTTTTCAAATTATTGCTAAGCCTTTTTGGGATAATTTTGGTCAAAATAGTTTTCATCATTCACCAAAAAGACAGGATAGGTTTGGTCATACACATAGAAGAAGCCATTTTGGGATTACAGATCAAAAATTATGTTTTGTTTGTTATAGTCATGATCATTTGATTAAGGACTGTGACCTTCACTCAGAATATCTAAGCAAATTCCCAAAGAACAGCGCCAACCAAAAACCTAGGGAGACTAGACCATTTGGAATCACTTCACATAGGGTTAACCATAGCAACTTCTCACAAAACTATAGGTACTCTCACCAGAGAAGATCTTTTTCAAAACCCCGGTACCTTCAAACACTTTTCAAAGTGCTGTTAAATAAAAACATTACTTTCTCAATATGCTTTCAGTTTTCACCAAACACTATTTGGAATAGGAACCTTAGGAGATCTAATTACTATCAATCTAGAAGGCGTTACAACTCAAAGTAGCTAGATCAAGGACTCTACACCAGAAGTTAAAACCAAATGGGTTAAGAAGGAAAGTATTGATGGGGAACAAACAGTACTTTCAGCAAAATGAATGTGAAACAAGATTTTTGTTAAAGATGACTTTGTTAAAAAGGATAAAGAGATTTTTGTTGAAAAAGAGAGTTTTCTTTGAAAAACCACCACAAAAGATATTTCTTGATTACGTCTACAAAAAGCTGTGAAGATTACATATTCAAAGAATTTGGTATGATGTTACTCCAAAGGGAACACAAGTTAGTAATGGCTTGGGTTCCTAAAAGACACTAACTCTTTTATCTTTGTGCAGGGCAACCCAAAAGAGGAGCTTAAAGATCATTTAATTATGGATAGTGGTTGCTCTAGAAGCATGACAGGAGACAAAGACATTCTGTCAGATTTTAGATCTTATTGTGGAGGAAGAGTTGCATTTGGGAATGATGCTAGTGGAGGAAGAATTACAGGCAAAGGAACTATTAAGGCAGGGAGCATAGACTTTGAGAATGTTAGGTATGTGAAGGAGCTCAAATTCAACCTTTTGTCGTCTCTGATTTGTGATAAGAAACACCCTGTGTTATTCACGACACAGAATGTCTCATTCTTTCACAATTCAAGCTTGTTGATGATAACTTGGTCATCTGAGAGTACAAGAACTAATGATGTATAAGTCGGATATGAAGAGTCTTCACTCTTCTGGAAGAGCAACATGTTTAGTAGCAAAGGAAACACTTGAAGAAGCACATCAGTGGCATAGAAGATTGGGTCAAAGGAAATTTAGTTAGAGGTTTACCTTCCAAGACTTACAAGAATGATCACTCATGTTTGGCGTGCAAGAAGGGTAAACAACACAAAGCTTCATGCAAGAAGCTTGAAGATAGAACAATTAGAGAACCTTTGGAGTTCAACATGGATTTATTTGGACCTTTTCGTGCAAGTCTCAACAAAAAGAAATGTACTGCGGTTTGACATGAGATGATTGCGATAGATTTAGTTGGGTATTTTTCTTGGGATTTAAGGATGATACTTTTGATGCTATTCATGATCTCATAATAGCCCTCGAAAACCAATTGAGACTCAAGGTAAGAGGTATTAGATGTGATAATGGGACTGAATTCAAGAACAAGCTTATGGATGAGTTTTGTTCTAAGAAAGGAATCAAAAGGGAGTTCATTATTGCTAGAACTCCACACAGAAATGGTGTTGCGAGAAAGAAAGAACAAACTTTGATTGAAGCGAACAATGCTTGCAGATTCATTCTTGTCTATTCAATTTTGGTGGAAGCTGTAAATCTGCTTGTTATGTGCTTAATAGAGTATCAGTTACCAAACCTTATATGAAGACACCTTATGAGTTGCTAATGGGAAACAAACCCAACATTCGATTTATGAAGCCTTTTGGATGCCCTCGGACTATTCTCAACACAATTGATAATTTGGGCAAATTTGATGGCAAGTCAGAAGAAAGATATTTATTGGGATCTTGCACAATAGTAAAGGATTTAGAGTTTATAATGAGGTCACCAAAAGGTTCAAGATTGTCTTCATGTTGAATTTTTAGAAGATCAAGAAAATCAAGAAGGTAAAGGTCCTGATTGGATGTTTGATCTTGAAGTTTTGACTCCTTATGAATTATGTGCCTTAGAGAAAATCAAGGCACGAAGATGATTTACGATTACATTGTTCATGGAGCTCATATTAGATCGATGTTGTTCACGATGAAGAACCCATTCTGTTGCAACAAAGTAAAAGTCTTGATGAACCAAAATCCTCATTATATGCTGAGGATCAAGCTATTCAAGATGAGCTTAATCAGATGCTTTTTCAAGATGTAGTGGCACATTCTTATGATGGTGATCAAAGAAGAGCTTAGGAAGAAGCAAAGAAAAGAACAAAAGCTGTCGAGTTCCATCACAGTACTTTGGATGACAGTACTTTTGATCCAGTACTTTAGATCAAAGTCTGCGCACTGATTGATACTTTGGATGATTTGGATGATCCTACCATGCCGGCTTAGAATCCGATGATGAGTTTGAAGATGAAGGTATTTTCTCAGATTCTAATGAAGATGTTGATTTCTCTAATTTGGGTGATAATCTAGAAGTTACACAGACTCCTATATTAAAAATTCATAAAGATCATCCTAATGGTAAAATCATTGGACCTTCTACTCATGGAGTGCTCACAAGAACCAAAGCTAAAGGTTTTCCTACATCTCATAATGCTTTACTTAGCTTTGTGTATAAACAAACAGAGCTAAATCATAAGGATCATCAAACATGTTTGTTCACTTGCTTTATCTCTCAAGAAGAACCAAAGAACATAGCTCAAGCATTAACTAAAAAGAGTTGGGTTGAAGCTATGCAAGAAGAACTTCTTCAATTCAAACTTCAAGAAGTTTGGGTATTATGTGATCTACCAGATGGAAAGAAAGTAATTGGTACGATTGGTGTTGAGTCAAGAGAGATGAAAGAGGGAATGTCATCAAGAACAAGGCAAGATTAGTTGCACAAGGATATAGATAAGAAGAAGGAGTAGATTTTGATGAAGTATTTGCTCCTGTTGCAAGGATTGAAGCTATTCGAATATTCCTTGCTTTTGCATCATATATGGGATTTCGGGTTTATCAAATGGATGTTAAAAGTGCCTTTCTCTATGGCAAGATTTCAGAAGAGGTTTATATTAAACATCCTCCGGTTTTGAAGAACCGCACATCCAAACAAAGTCTACAAGGTTGTTAAGGCTCTTTATGTCTTCATCAACACCTAGAGCTTGGTATGAAGGCTCTCTACTTTCTTATTGCAACATGGTTCAGAAGAAGCATTATTGACAAGACTTTGTTTATCAAAAGAGACAAGAAGGATATCATGTTAGTTCAAGTTTATGTAGATGATATCATATTTGGAGCTACAAAATAGTCCATGGTGAAGGAGTTTGAGAAGGTGATGCAACATGAATTTCAAATGAGTTCTATGGGCGAATTGACTTTCTTTTTGGGGCTACAAGTCAAACAATCAAAAGAAGGAATTTTCATAATTCAAGATAAGTATGTCTCGACATTTTCAGAAGTTCAACTTTGATGCTATGAAGCCAGTCACTACACCTATCAAGTCTATCAACTCATTGGGCAATGATGAAGATGGTCAATCACATTTGAAGTCAAGCTTTCTTGATCTATGATTGGGTGTCTTATGTATAACGCATCTAGGCACGATATCATGTTTGATGTTTGTTTATGTGCACAATATCAAGTCTCACCTAAGGTCTCCCATATGAATGGAGTGAAGAGAATTTTTAGTTATTTGAAACAACAACCTAAGTTAGGGTTGTGGTATCCAAAGTATTCACCTTTTCACTTGAAGCTTTTTCAGATAGTGATTATGCGGTGACAACTATGATAGAAGATCAACCTTGGAGGATGCCAATATCTAGGGGTGAAAGCAGGCGAGCGAGGCTTTCGTTTAAGCTGAGCTTCGGCTCGTTTATATATAAAAGCTTCGAGCTGGATTTGAGCCTCATTTTGAGCTCGAGCTCGGCTCGTGGGATTTTCACATGCTCGAGCTTTCGGCTCGTTAACACTGCTTCGACTTCGTTAACACAAGGCTCGAGCTCGTTAACACGGTTATCATTATAGAAAAGATATATACGTATATATTTCTAGGGCTCGTTTAGGCTCATGACCTAATGAGCCTTTCTATAGGCTTTCGGGCTCGAGCTCGATTATTAAAGAGCCCAAACTTGGATGAGCTGGGGCCGAGCTCGTTTAGGCTTCGGCTTATTCGATCTTTTCGAGATCCGATCGAGCTTTTCACGGCTGGCTATTTCGTTCCACCCCTACCAATACTTGGAAGAAAATTAGTCTCATGGAAATGTAGAAGCAAACTATTGCAGCAACATCCTCTCTTGAAGCGAATATGTGGCTGCGCAAGCTATTGTGGACAAGTTTTGTGGATGTAGAATCAACTCTTGGATTATGGGTTCAATTTCAAGAATACTCCTATCAACATTGATAATGAGAGTACAATTTTCATTGTGAAGAATCCTGTTTATCACTCCAAGACCAAGCACATTCATATTAGGCATCACTTCATCAGAGATTGTTATGAGCACAGGCTCATTAATGTTGTCAAGGTTCACACAGATGATAATGTAGCCGATTTACTCACCAAAGGATTTGATGTTTCACGATTCAATCACTTGGTGGTGAGCATTGGAATGATTAATTATTAAGCTACATTTAAGGGGAGGACTAATTAGTTAGTTAAGTATCCTATGCATTGCTTAGGGAGGCAATACCATGCCTATTTGGAGTGTTTGTCATTATAGAGAAGGAAAGAAATCTTGCTATTTTATCATATGAAATCTTGCTACGGAAAGTCTTTGCACGTGGAAAGCATGCTTGTCTTATCAACGCTGCCTTCATCGAAAAGAGGTAAATATCAAATAACGGTAACTTTGCTATTATGGGTTGTGATTTTTCAAATCCTACCTATAAATAACTAGTTTCCGATTTTCCCTCTCATCTTTATTATTATCAATCTTTTCCATATTTCTCTCTCTCTCATACATAATTATTCATCAAATCAATCACTTATTCAATTATCAATGGCGATCCAAAAAACCGTTTCTAAACACAACATGGTGGCAAATTTGGATAAAACTGGCTAATGTACTTTCATGACATTATTGATTTTCTCCGAGGGTCTCTATTAGTTATGCACTTTTGGTTGAACCGGATATCATTGAGCCTGGATTCAAAGTTTTGAGCAGCTGCTAGGACTTCGCATGGAGAATGATGATTCATTATATACAAGCTAAGGTTGCTCGAAGGATTGTCAAAGTTAGTGAAGCTTCCATTCGAGAAGATTTGTTATTTGATGATGAAGAAAGAGCTATTAGATTTGATAAACAGCTTCTTTGGGATACTTTGAGAGATATTGGGTATGAAGGGTCTTTAACTGAAACAACTTTCAAGAAACCCTTATTTAGTCTGCTATGGAAGTACTTGGTTCATGTTCTACTTCATTGTATCAGTTCTAAAAGTACTTCTTGGGAGCAATTTGGATCCAATATAGCATCTGCTTTGGTGGGATTTGCTACAAATCGTATCTTCAATTTTCAAGGCGATTTTAGATGGTATGCTATCTCACATCTCTCATGGATCCGGCTGGTTAATGTATCCAAGATTTATTCAAGTGTTCTTGAATAAACAACTTCAAGATGTACCAAAGCCTTGAGTCTATTACTGTTGTGGTACAACTGCGAAGATCTTCACCTTCATGGCTAGGAAGAGTGATTTGTTTATTGGAAGGAACACTCCATTGACTACTTCAATGATGGAGATTGTTCAAGAAATTAGAGATGAGGCAGATCTAGTCTTTGAAAAGAAGTGTATTTTCAACTCAAGGTCTTGCTTCTCAACGTCTTGCATCTCAAGGAATTGCTTCTCAAGGTCTGATGTAAGCGAAGATGTGATTTCACCTACCTCATCTCCTCATGATACTCCACTATTTAAGTCGAACGGATATTCCTATTTCCTCATCATCTAAAGGAGATGGTGATATACCTCACGAGAAGGTTTGGTTCGGATACTTATGCTTTAACAAGGGAGCTCATGAGAATAAAGAAGGACTTTGAAGCTTAAAGCGCACAAATTAAAAAGTTGAGATCAAATTTATGATTAAAGAAGTTTTCTGGCCATTGGTTCAACATCAGATTATGGGTCAAGTCTCAAAAGAAGTAAGGAAGGCGATGAGAATTTAAGAAGTCTTCAAAGAGTAAAAAGGTTAAACAACCATCTTCTATCAATTTAGGGAGGAATCTAGAGCAAGATAATTTGAAAGAAGATCTGAGACTCATCTGAGATAAAGAAGATGAACCTCAAACTACTGAACCACGTAAATCTTCAAAGTCTTGAAGCGGTGTTCAAATGCGATGATCAAGTCTGGCGATCAAAGTCTTTGCTATTCAAGGAACTTATAGGCAAGAGTTAATTACACCAAGGGTGTTAGATTTTGAAGAAGCTGGTCCTTCAACATTATATATGAAGAAATTTGGTCCTTCAACATCATACTAGAAAGGAAGCGATACACCCAAACCAATACACACGCAAGTGATGATGAAACTATAGTGAGATATTGCACGATTTATCAAAACCAAGGGTGTTATCATTCCGGGAGTTCTTGAAGAACAACCAAAACTTCTCAACAATAATAGATCCTAAAGATAAAGGAAAGGTAAAATGGTTGAAACAAGAAACAAGAAGAAGAAGAAGAAGAAGAAGCTTACTTTGGCAGAAATAAGAGCAATTCAAGAAGCCAAGAATGAAGAAGCTGCTGAAAGCTACAAAGGCTGAGTTGAATCTTGAAGTTGATCAATCGGTGAAAGAACACGAAAATTTGTTATGCCTAGAAGACCAATTAGTAAGGCTAAAGAAATGCTATGATGGCATATCTAAAAGGTCAAGGTATCTTGGATTACAAAAGTTTGAATTACATTGAGATGAAAGACTTGTATGAAAATGTTAGACAAGATTATCAGAAGCAAGTTGAAAGTATTATTTCTTTCAAGGATGACAAGCAAAAGGAGGATTTGAGTAAAAGAAGCTTAAAAAGAAAAAAGAACTGAAGCGAAGCAGTAAAAAGAAGACTAAGTTAAGATGAAACAGTTGATGGTGAGGAATTACATTAAATTGTTGATTTTGAGAACTCTAAATTCAAAGATCTTTCATAAAGAAGACAAAGATAATCACTTTTGAAGTTGTAAAATCAAAAGATGGAGATTATTTGATGTTTCATAGGGAGGATGAAAGTTTGAGAACATTCATTTGTTTACTAGGATATATTATATCATTGATAGAGCGGATCTGTTTCAACTATACCAACTAGTGCAAGAATACTTTGAACATATTCCATCAAGTGGAGTTGGCTTGGTATTATTAGGAGATCGACAACTATCTTGAAACTAAGAAACAAGCAATGATGAACTCGGCAAAACCAAAAGACTGGGAGATTACAAATTTGGAGATTCTTTGAAGAATCAGGAGTTCATGCTGTAGAATTGGAAGATGGAACTATGATTCACATGCTAGCTGAAAAAAGATATCCACTCACGCAGATTATGAGAAAGAATGCTAGATCATGATATGGAGGTCGAGAATGAGACTGAAACTTGACTCTTGTGTTAATTGAGTTGTTTATCAGATGGACAATAATAGTGATGATGAAGCATAAGTATCTTGGTATGATGTTTACTTATATACAAATTTTTAAAAGTAAGTACTTTATTCAAAGTATCTGCTTTCGACAAACGATACTTTAACTAAAATCTGCTTGCAGCAAAAACCAATAAATGTTTTTGAAAGAAAAACTTTTGTTAAGTAAAAGATATTTTTGAAACAAAGTTAAAAAGCAACAATGGTTTTGAGATGGTTATAACAATAGGTTATTAGTTCACCATGGTTACAAAAGAACTGGCTAATCCATGAGCAACGGCTCTGGTAGATATCTCAAATCCATTATATAGTTGACAACTTGCTAATAAGTTGTATGGTAATCAACTCACCATATCAGCAGTGTAAAGAGTTGGATAGCCCACAAGAAAAATGGCTTGTGGTAAAGGCTGTGGAAAAACCATTGGTATGGTAATTAGTTCACCATAGTTGCAAGAACTAACTAGTCCAAAGTGGAGCTTTTGGTAAAAAGACAAATCATCTGTTGATAGGTGATGATTTGCTAAAAATCATATGGTTATCAATGTACCATGGTCTTACACACCTAAACATTTGGCTACTCTAGAGTTAATGGCTTTGGTAAAGAGACATCAAAATCCATTAAATTTCAATGATTCACCTCTCACAGAGTTTACACACCGGAAGTGATAAAATAGACTAAAACTTAAAAGAACGATGTACAAATTGCCATATGTTCTTTGAGATCTTTGAAAGATGGAGCTTGCGATTGTTGCTAAAAAATTCTTGATAAATACTACTTTGATGATGATGATATAAGCACAGGATCTACAAAGACAAAATTTAAAGATAAAGCCACAATCTCTCTTTGAAGACAAAGATGTTAAAGTTAAATATACAAAGGAACTTGAAATCAAGCAAGTAGAATTCAAGTTAGGGGAGGATTGTTTGGATATGAAAATCTTTGAAGAATGACAAAGTCTTGGATAAAAGCAAAGTCTTTGGAAGAAGTCAAAAATCTTGTGAAGTAAAAGTCAAATCTTGCTCGTTTAATCAAAAGCTACTTAAGCTCAAAGGCGGGTATAATAGAATGTTTTATGGAAAGTAATGTTTATCTAGAATTTTCTAAGTTTAGTATAGTATTACTTGTCGTACAAGGTTTGTAATTGTAAACCGACTAGGGTTATCCTTAAGTCTATAAAAGGATTCCTAGATTGGCATACGAATGTACGTGCATTATTAGAGCTTTTAGAGAATACGATATTAGAGTATTATAGTTGTTAAAGAATCAATATAACAAGCGAGGTTCTAAGTATTAATATAATTGTTGAAGTTAAAGTTAATTCTTCTTAGCTTTGTTATGTAAATTTCGCATACTTAATAGAGATTGTTCAGTGTTTCATTGTTAATAACTTAGGATTTATCCGAGGTTATTAAACCCTTAACAAGCTATATAAGTTATTTTGGTTAGAGTACATCGATCCAACAAGTGGTATATGTTTGAGTTGATAAGACAAAAAGAGCGAAATAAGAGAGGACTTAATCCGACAGAAGAAAACCTACAAAAGATGGAAGGACTTGCTTGCAAAGAAGGTTTATTTATTTGTCCTTTGTAGTATTTGTAAACCCTAATCCTCTAGTATATAAAGAGGACATGGGGTAGGTTTTAATTAATTAAGTCTTCAGATATGGAACTTAAAAGGTGTGTGTGTGTCCTAGGCGTATAGTCTTGTAGCGCCTAGGTTATTAGTTTAGTTAGTAGGCGATGTTCCTATAAAGCGTCTATAGTTAGTTAGTTAGTTTATGGTGATGAAAACCTTGTGTCATAACAATTATGTTTGATTTATCCATTTGCGTATTGTCATTGTTATTATTTAAACCTAAGGCACAAAGCGATCTAAGGAGTACTCAAAATATCACAATTGGTATCAAAGCTCGGGGGCTCGTTACCTAAAATTCACAAGGTTTCTGGCGAAAAGGGAAGGAGAAATTAAGTCTGAAATTTTTTAGTATATATACCTAAACCTTTGTTTTAAGAGGGCATAAAATCAATGGAGCTTCTTGGTATATCTATCTTTAATCTCACCGAAGGGATTGTAAATTAGAGCTCTCAATCAAAAGTTATAGGTACATTCGAAGTCTGCTGCGGAAAAATAAAAATTGTAGGTTATTACAGCCTTTGTTTTGAAACAATCATAAATTTTTAGATTACTTGGATTGGATCGTAACGAAATTTTAGGTGGGCGTTATACGTATGATAATCTAACTTTCCCAAGAGGTTATCGATTTGGCGTTTATGTGAAAGATATATGTTGTTGAAGTTGGGTACGCAAAGAGTTTTTCAAAGTCTTGTTGTGAGTTTCAAAGTCTTTGTTAGGGTTTATTCAAAGCCTTTGCTCTTTTTGATCAAAGAATCTTCTTTTATGTTCAAGAAATCTTTGCTCTTTTGATCAAAGTCTTGCTGATTCACAAAGTCTTTATTCGAGGTTTCAAAAGAAATCTTTGCTCACCTTTCGTATAAGTTGAAAGTATATTTCGTTGTTTTAAAGTCTTTGCTAGTTTTGATCGTATCGGATAGAAACGAATTGTTTTGGTTCTAGTATGGTTCGAATTTGAGGGAATTTGGATGGTTTGAAGGATATCGAATGACACACACAAGATTGGTTCACACACACAAGGAGATTGGAATTTGTTCTTAAAAGGATTTTAAAAGGCTCGTTTTAGATTTGGATTTATTGCATAATTGATTCTGAATCACGATTATTTATCACTTCTTTGAAGGTGAAGTGGAATTACTTGGATACATGTTTTATCATATCTTAAAAGGATCATAGCTACTTTTAAGGTAACTTGTTAGTGCTTCAATGATTATGACAAAGAATTGACATAACACTTAAAAGAGTAGCGTTATTGTGCTCATTGATTTATCGTCAAGAGATTGAAGTCTCCATATACATAGGTATATGTTCAATGTCATCTATAGTGTAAGATATAAGATACAAGTTTGGGATATTTTACTTCTTCATCAAATTCGTTATATTTGGTTTTCTTCACAAGTAATCATTACAAGGAGCTTCTGATTTGAAGAATCATTTGATGTTCATGCATCACTTGGGGAAGTGTTTGATTTTACTCTTGTTGATCGGTTATTACTCTTGCTAGTTAGAGTTTTCTATCTTGTTTTGGATTCATTTTAGTAAGCATTTTGGTGTTCTTCATGGAGGCAAATCGAGCATTGGGCGGCTTAGATTGGAGTATGATATTGATTCGATCGTGGTCAAGATCATTATTTATCGTTCCCTATTTGGATAATAACAAAAAGGGGAAGAGATGTTTGAGTGGTGTGGCATGGATTAAGGGGAAGACAAAGGAAGACATACTTGTTTCATTCATGGTGAGATCCCTGATTTCAATTTCTCTACTTAGATAGGAGTTCGGATTTCAAGAATGGTTTTGTCATTATCAACTAGGGGAAGATTGTTGGAAATTATACATTTGAGTTGATAAGACAAAAAGAATGAAACAAGAGGGACTTAATACGATAAGAAGAAAACCTACAAAAAGATAGAAGGACTTGCTTGCAAAAGAAGTTTTATTTATTAGTCCTTTGTAGTATTTTGTAAACCCTAATCCTCTAGTGTATAAAGAGGACATAGGTGTAGGTTTAATTAATTAAGTCTTCCAAGATGTAGTCGACTTAAAGGGGTGTGTGTGTGTCGTATAGTCTTGTAACGCCTAGGTTATTATTTAATTAGTAGACGTGTTCCTATAAACGTCTATAGTTAGTTAGTTAGTTTATGGTGATGAAAACCTTGTGTCAATAACAATTATGTTTTGATTTATCCGCTGCGTATTATTATTGTTATTGTTAAACCCTAAGGCTCAAAACGATCTAAAGGAGTACTAACAAAATTAACATCATCACTTTTACATGCAAAATCAACCAAATCCTCTCATCTCCTCCTCTTAGTGGTTTCATACCTAAACTCCTATCACCATCACTCACTTTGATTCATACCATAAGTTACACAAAGAAGATGGAGCTAGAGTTGATTCCTATATGATCCTAGGGTTATTTTGTTGATATCAGGGTGAAATAAGAACTACACAAGAAGGTTAGGGCTGAATAAAGAAGGTTATTACAAGGGTAAAAGGATTTGTAAGCTTAGGTTAAAAGGTTGAAGACTGTTAGGAATTAGAATTCCATAGTGAAGTGTCGGTCACCCCAAATATAATCTAGCATAAGTTAGCTCATAGACATATAGTTATTTACGTTTTTTTAGTTAGTACATTTGGCTTAGTTATTAGTTGAGGGCAACACCGTGGAGGAAGGATGGGTCTTTATCCATTGTATACCGATCACGACCGGCGGGGGCGTTTAGTTTGTAGTATAAATACCCCTTCCATCCTTGGAAGGGTGGAGCTCTTAATCTAACCTTTCATTCTTTTTTGTTTAAACTCCTCTCTCTCTCTTCATCTCTCTAACCATGGATTTCTTGTATTATCACCATCCTAGATCACCCGAATCATCAAACAACATAATATGTATGATCCTACAAATGGTACTAGAGCCAAGGTTACGTTGTTTTGATAATTCGTATGGTTTTGAATGTGGTTTGTTCAATTTTTAAGATGCGTTTTGTGCGGTCTTGCTTGGATGATTAACATTTTATATTCGGTTTAAAATGGTTGGGTGATGTTTGAGGTTTTTCCTTATACTTGGATGGAATCTGGTTTTAATGGTTGGCTTGGTTTTAAAAAACAAGCTTACTTGGTTTTAAGTGTGATGTTAAAACTGTTTTGTGAAACCCCAACTACGGTTGTGGTTCTGGCGGTGTAAGCTGCGGTTTGTTGCCTTTTGTAAAACTTCTTCTTTGGTCATATATGAATGCTGGTGTTATTAATCTGCGGATTTACGTCAGGTTTGTATATGATTATGCTTCAATGCGGTTTGTCGTAAATGTCTTGAGAGTTTGTCAAACACTTCGAGATTAGATGCACCAAAGAGATTTGTCTCTATCGCGGTTTAACACTATGCATTTGACACTTTTCTATGCGGTTTTGTCTAAAATAAAGAGGTTTGTCACTTTTTAGAGGTTTGGCTGCTAAAATCTTGATCTTGATTTGAGTGAAAGTACTATGTGGTTTTGTTTCATAAAGGCGATTTGTGCTTTTATATGGTATGCGGTTTATGCGATTTGAAACAAGTTTAGTTTGAATGAAAAGGCCAAGAGGTTTTCATGATTCAAAAAGTAAAAGTGGTTTGATCAAAACAAGATCGTTTTGACGCTAATCTTATGCGGTTTGTCTATAAATCATACTTTGTAGTTTGTCAAATGAAGATGTGAATCACGGTATAATGCGGTTTTATATACTAACAAGATCCAACAAACATCATTCAACATACAAGACCAAATCAATCGTTATCATCTATCAATCTACATGCAGCATTCATATCAATCATTCACTAATCTATACTATCTAAATAAATCAAAGATCATCAAAGATATATCGGCATCAACAACAGTCAACAACAACTTGATAATGCAACATCACAAGAATCATCATCTATACTACGATCTATAATCAACATCATACCTCTACAACTAACTTCGGAATCAAACATCATCAATCGACCCCTTATTTCAAAACACTATACAAACAAGATCTCAAAGTATGTCAAGGTGTGGTTGAGATTATCATAAAGCTATTGAACCTCGGACCTTGATAGATCTTTGAGGGCTCGTGGATCGTTAGTAATGTTTATGTAATCACAAACACACTAATAGAAAGTCTCTATTACTTGTATTCTAAATCGGAAATCAAACACAAGTAAGAACACATTTTACTAATAATACTTTGATCCTCTATGGATCTTTTAATAAAATAAAACTTGTTTTCAAACTCGTACATCATACATATTAATGTGTTCCTTTTATAGACAAGGAACCCTAAACCGTTTCACAAGAAACATATATTCATAAAACTAAAAGAGATATGCATTATCACTTCCTAATAAAACTCATGCATATACTAACTAACTATAAAATACGAATATCATATCCTTGAAACAAGCTACGGTTTTACTACTTCCATGAGAATCACTTCTTGTGAGAATCCGGCACTTGTGAGAATCCGTCGGCAGTATTATTCAGTAGAATTCCCAACAATCCTCCCCTAATCTTGAATTTGACATGGTTAAGTTCAAGATTATTGATAGATCTTTAACACTTTAGAACAAGAGGTTGAATTGAACATGTGACAAAATCAAAACAACCACATCTCTATGATGGCAAAACTGTGAAACTTCAGATCTTTGCAGCAACAAATGACAAAGTGTACATCAAAACAGATTAGTTTCATACTATTCTCATCACATCCAGGTGTGTTAACTCTGTGAGAGGTGAATCATTGAAAATAATGGATTTGATGTCTCTTTACCAATAGCCATTACTCTTTGAGTAGCCAAATGTTTAAGTCGAAAACTATAGTACAATATAACCATCGATTTTTAGAAAATCAGCTGCTATAACCAGTTTGAAATGTCTTTACACAGCGTTTGCTCGGACTAGTCAATTCTTAGGTGGAAAGAAGCACCTTTGGTGAATTGATTACCAAATATGGTATTCCACTGCCTTTACCACAAGCCATATACTTGTGGGCTAGCCAATTCTTTGGATACCACCAGAAAGGAATAATCCATGGTGAATTGATGACCATACAACCCTCGACAATTAAGCATCGTGAGTTGCATACCTATGGTTTTAGCAAACCATTACAGTATCAACAATTTGATGTGTCTTTACCAAAGCTGTACCCTTTGGACTAGCCAACTCTTTGATGGACACAAGTTACATCTGGTGAGTTGATAACCATCAAAAGGGTTATATACAACAAACCGAATATACAAAAGATTATTTATTTATTTATTTATTTATTTATTTATTTTACTAAGAATTAAACAAAGAAAGAAATGATACAAGATACCAGAATCAAGTAGAAGCTTATTTAGAAGCTTGGTCTTGATCAACCCAATCAATTGTTCGGCATGGGTCATTTCATTCGCCCTTTGGATCGGAGGAACTTCCAATTTCCTTCTAAGCATCACGTTTCATGATTTAATGGACAAAGGATAATCTTGATCGGAAAACATACATACAAAATTCCTCACTTTGTCTCCACAACATGCACATTTTGTATAGGGTAAAATCTCCAAGTATCAACCTTCCACGTATGTGAATTCTTCCAAATTGAATACCCTTTACCATTTGGAAGCTGATAATCAAAAGAACTTGAAGATCTCCCAATAAGTACAAACCAAAACCATTGGTGCTGGTGTATATCTTGTGTAATGACAAGGCCATGGAGGTAATCAAATCTTATCCACCAATGAAGTATGTCTTTCAAGAAAGTAAACTTCATAGAGGAGTTATCTAGCCTATATATGGTGTTAAGCTTTCAGTCAATGTCCATTTTGTCAACACACTATAAGAACCCTCAGGAAAAGTTGCAGAAGAACCCACTTTGATAAATGTTGTATCAGCAACCTTTAGGTCCAAAGCTTAAAGAACCAGCTTGTGGAATTTATGAACTCCGAAGCACGCTTCCGGCTAATCTCAGATCTCACGATGGCAATGTGTCTCTGTGGGACATCCTTTTCCCCTCTACGGTACATAAATGCCAATAGAAAAAGAAGAGGTACCTTCCGGATGCACGAGGCATCTTGTTAGAATAGAAGAGGTAAGCAGAGGTGGAACATAACCACCACTTCATACAATGTACACCTTGAGAGTTCCCGGCAGAAGCAGCATGAGTGCTGTTGTGCTCTATCATCGACAAAAAAGTCACAATCACAAGCATCTTGGTCTTTTGGCTCACAGGAGCATTCATACCACCAGCAATCCTTTTCAATTTAGAATTTGGTGTATACTTCATAATCTTATTATACATACTAGTCAAGTGAGATTGGATAAAGCCCAGACTTGCTTCCTTGTCAAACCCAGTTGATAGAGACTAGTATACGATTATACACCACATTTCTCATATAAGTTTTCTTAAATGCTGCGATGTGGCTTCTCCCTCTTAGCTTTAGCCTTTTTAGAATAACTTTGTCTTTGCATTTATGACTTTCTTCTTTTGTTGTCCAATAGCCATCATTTGTGAGGGAAAGTTTTCACTATCAAAATCAGCTCCTAAAATGCTTTGAGCAAGAGTAGGAGTTGAAGCAGCTTGAAGAGTGTAAGAATCCCATTGCTCATCAATAAATGAATGATTGTTCATCCATTCTCTTTGTCTTTCGAGGAAATTTGTAGTAATCGCACTTGACTTTTGTGCCAATGCTTGACTCTTCATCAAATCTTCATACTCTGTTAGCATTAAAGCTCTCTAGCCTTTCCTTTTCAGTTACAAGATCTGGACCAAGATCTTCATCAACGATAACTCCTTTCCCTTTGTAGAATAGCCATAGCGGGAACATTGGTAGCAGGCTCATTAGAAGAATCATCATGAAATATCAACAATTGGAGCTGTCTCAATATTCTCGGAAGGAACACCAATTGAAGCATCAGGAGTAACATGTTGAGAAGCATAAGGGGATAACCATATATGCATCAGTCATAAGATGATCACGGCAATTGTAACATTATCAACACTTGGCACCTTAGAAGATTTAGTGGAATCCTTTCTCAAATATTGTCTTCTCATTCTTCCTAAAGCTGAATAGGTTCCTTTTGTTGTGAGGATTCAGCAATGATAGGAGAAGAATCATGAGTCTGTTGAGCAACTCATTAAGAACTCAAAGGATCCAAATGTATATTCTCCACTCTTCATCCGAGAGGTAACCACAACTTCCTTTTTCTGTTCTACCCAAGTTGTTCTTCTAACACCTAAACATTCTTTTTCAACACAACAATCTCACCACCAAGTGAGGATTTGGTATCTGCAAGCTCCTTTATGAGATCATCAACCTCTTTCACATACACATTCACAAATCATATCTGAGGTAAGTGTAATAGGGTCCTCAGCTCCACCGGCGAGATTGCTCGGTGGTAATGGGAGCTTCATTAGGCCTTCCGGGAGAAACATGTACATACTCAAAAATAGGAGGCTTTCATCAATTGGCTCTCTAAGCTGGACTAGGTGTGGTCAGTCTAGTAATCTCGAGGTTCAAGAGGTGAAAGTACTTGAGTACAGGGGAAGATTGTCTCCTCAACCTCGAGGAACTAGCTCATGGGGCAACATTAAGTAGGTGATGCCCAAATTGTGTAACAACGATTCAAATATCACATTTGGAGAATGTTTAGAGCATAATGAATCTTAGGAAGCTTCAAAATCACAGGTTCATACAATTCATGTCCCTTTGCTTTTCCTAGAAAAGCAACCTTGTTGTGATCTTTCTTAAGTGGAAGTCCGCCATTGAAATTGTGAGAATAGGTTATGAGTCAAGCAAATGAAATGTTTTTTAAATTGATTGAAGAGGAATCATTGATTTTGGTAGGATTATGCAAAGTAGGTTATAATGAAATTTTGATCATGGTAAAATATCATAACAAATTGACCAGATCGGCGTGTAAAGTAACTCCAATAATTTCAAAATTAGCTTATTGAAGGGATGGTGTCTCTGTGATGGAAGTCAATCAGCCAGAGAATCAACTCAAGTGTAAAAGTATCTTGATAAATATCTTGATTTTCTTTGTGCCACCAACTTCGCATTAATTACATCAACCCTTGACTCGCCTATAAGATAATCCTAATTCACAATTAACACATATCAATACCCCCAATTTACATCAAAACGTAATTTCTCAACAATTTAAATCATCACAACAAACATGTCTACCAATAAATCATCTATCTAACCTCCTCCTCATCATCATCATCATTGATGATTCAACGCCCATGTCCATTACCACTTATCAAGATGAACCTCGACCTTTGAAGTCGCCCTTTCTCCCTTCATTTGAAGATGATAGTGTAGTGAATCCAAGTGATTCATCTAGGGGTTCTAATGACTCCACGAGGCGTTTATAGAAAACTTCAATAGATTGGTGAGAGAGGCGAAGAGGACGACGAGGTGGAAGAAGCCCAACCTTCACAACCCCAATCCCACCAAGGCCATGTGCAAGAAATCCACCACTCCCGAAGACAAGAGAGGTCTTGATTGGTCTTCTGCTCGAGGATGGGTGCTTAATACGGGGGAAGGGGCAAGGAGAGGAAGAGGTGTAGGGAAAGGGAAGGTGGTGTGATGTTGCCAGGGACCAAAGATATAAAACTAGGTTCTTGAGCATCATCATTGTTTTCATCAATCCATCCTATCCATTTTCATCTTGACTTCTTCATCGTCTTTGGTCATGCATATCCACCAGCTTTTGTAATATATGATAGGAGCTTGAATATGTTTGGTAGATTTTGTATAGGGATGGTCTTTTATTTCATTTGAAGTTGATTGTAAGCTGTAAATTGTTTCTTGAATGAATCTTTACTTGATTACTTCTCTTGATAGAAACAATAGATCACTTGTACCAATGAGTATCACTTGTGTTCTCCGATTGAAATATGCTTTAAGCTTACATGACCATATTCCCATTTAATCAAACTTGGTGAACTTCAACTTAAGATTAGTAACTACTCATAAAGGCATGCAAGCAGGACACAAAGGAGCAAACAAACCAAACCAAAACATACAAAACTTAAAGATCATTAATTTGGTTGGTATGACAAAAACATAAACAATAATCTACAAAATTTACAAGTTTGACAACTCAATCCTCCATGAGGTATATGCCTCCCACAGGGCTTATGCCTCCCCTCAAACTTTGTAGTTAAGGGTTAAGCATCCCAATATGGACAACTAGGTGTTGAAATCGGGGTCCATCAAAAGCTTTAGTCAATAAATGCACTTACATTATCATCTGTGTGAATCTTAAGCACCTTTATCAAATGTTTTTCATATGCATCTCATAAAAATGGTGCGATCTCAATATGCTTAGTTGATTATGAAAAATTGGATTTTAACTATGCATATGAATTAATTATCAAAAGATTATGGTGTTCATGAAATTAAACCATAATCCAGCCAATTGATTTTGTATCCATAGTACCTGACCACAACAATTTGCAGTAGCAACATACTTTGCTTTAGTAGATGATGTAGCAACAATAGTTTGTTTCTTGCATTGCCGAAATCAATCTTCAAAAGAATTGGCAACCTCCATTTAATGGATCTCCTATCGGTTGCCCGGCATAATCACTATCACTATATGCTTCCAACCTAAAGGGGACTCTTTTGGGTACCAAAGACCTAAATTGGGTTGGCCTTTTAGGTACTTGAAGATCTTTTACTTGCATTCAAGTGGGGTAAGTGGAGTGACACGATGTCTAAACAAGCACTCACATTAAATGTAATGTCGGGCTTAGAAGGTGTCAAATACATCAATGAACCAATCATGGCTTTGTATAGTGAACATTCACGGCAGGATCTGGTTCAAGATTGTTCTTTGGTTTTGGAGCTTCATAAGGTGTAGTGGCAGATTCGACATTTTCCATATCAAACTTCTTCAAAATGTCTCTCACATATTTATCCGGTATTAAAAATACCATCGGTTTCGCAACTTGTAGACAAAGTAAGCTCCCTATAGCACTCATAAAACTCTCATAGTCAACTCCTCAAACTCCACTTAAGCTTCTTTTAGTGGAGCCAAAGATAATTTCATCCACATAAACTTGCACAAGAATGATGTATGCAGAAATTCTTCTTTATGAAGAGTGTTTTGTCAATGGCACCTCTTTTGTAACCATGCTTGGCCAATCAAGAGATAGCCTAGCATACCATGCTCTTGGTGCTGATGTTAGTCCATAGAGCTTTACAACCTTGTATACATGCTTTGGATTATCACGGGTCTTCAAAGCCTTTGGTTTTAGTGACATATACATCTTCTTTCAATTTACTTCTGAGAAAAGCACCTTTCACATCCATCCATTACCATGAACCCCATATAAGATGCATAGGCCAAGAAGATTCTAATGGCCTCAAATCTAGCTACAGGTGCAAAAACTTCATCATAATCAATTCCTTCCTCTTGCACGAACCCACGAGGAGCCACTAATCTTGCTTTGTTTTTACCACAATACCCCTTGCATCTCTTTTTATTCTTCAAAATCCATTTTGTCCCAATGCAATCTTCATTGGTAGTGGTACGATTATCCAAACCAGGTGATTCTTGAATTGTTGCATCTCTTCTTGCATTGCTTCAAGCCAACTTGAATCTTCAAAAGCTTGAAACAGTTTGTTGGGTTTCTTGATTTGATGATACAAAACAATAAGAGTGAAACATCAAGGGCTTAAAAATTGAGAAGGAAATCTAAAAAAGATGGAGGGACTTGCTTGCAATAGAAGATTTATTATTTAATCCTTCGTAGTATCTTGTAAACCCTAATGCTCTACTATATAAAGAGACATGGGGTGTAGGTTTTCATATAAATAATTCTTCCATAATGTAATTCGACTAAAAGGTGTGTATTGTGTCCTAAGTGTAGTTCTTTGTAAATGCCTAGGTTAGTGTTAGTTTAGTTAACCCCCAAGATAAAAGAAGTCTTTGATCCCTGTTACATTTAGGTAACACGCTATTAATATAATTGGAGGTGATGGTGAATGAAACCTTGTGTCAATAACATAGTTGTTTATATATTCCGCTATGCATGATTCATTATCTATGTTATTGTTTAACCCTAAGGCTCAAAATGATCTCAAGGAGTCTAACCAACTCCACAATTGGTATCGAGCTTGGGGCTCGTTACCTAGAGAGGATTACTTAAGGTTTTTAGATGAAGAAGATAAAAAAAATTGAAGGTGGTACACAATTCGTAACTTTACTGCGACCTTTATTTTAAAAGCGCGATAACTTTTTGTTAACCGTTGGATCATGAGAAATTTTAGGTGGGCGTTCTACATATATTAGTCTAATTTTTTCACTAGAGGGATGCGTCGATCTGAGCTCTCATTAAAAGTTATTCATTGTCGAGAATCTGCTATTTGAAGGGTTTTTGGAAATTGATTTTTAGGTTTTCATGCATATTCAACTTCTTGAATTTGTTTTACTTGTTCTAATTCTTCTTTTGGAGGTTGTTTATACGTGGTATCTTTAATTTATAAGAAAGTAGCTTTGATGGTTTTATTAAGTAACCCTTTACTAGTGTTTCTCGAAACCTTTGCTAGTGTTTTTCTGAAACCACTTCTAGTGTTTTCTTGAAACCACTCCTAGTGTTTTCTCGAAACCACTCCTAGTGTTTTCTCGAAACCCCTTTGTTAGTGTTTTCATTACTTGCTAGTGTTTCTTAGCAACCCTTTGCTAGTCTATTTTGATACCACTACTAAGCTGAGGTTTCTCCGATGTCATATGTTTCTCTTGCTAGCTTTGTTCGGATGTTATCCATTTAACATGTTTTTTCTTGCTTATATTATGTGATATTGGATGATACATGATCTTTGGTTCTCGAATAGTTTTGGAATTGAGGGAAATTTGTACATGTTTTTGATACTTGAGATTTTTGGTTCACACACACCAGGAGTTTGGTTTTGAAGTTGTGCTTAAAGATTTAAAAAGCAAGTATTTGGTTTATTAGATTAGTTGATTACGAAGAAATTTGATTATCACTAATTTGATGTTGTAGTCGAGTTTCCACGAGTTTGTGTTCTTATCATATCTCAAAATTAGATGTGACACTTTGGAGATAACTGTTAGATGCTTAAAGGATGTTGACGAAGACTTGCAAAATCTAGTTTTCATAGGTCAAGGGGTGGATGGATGAAAACCTAGTTAACTATCACTTAAAGGAGTTACATTGTAGTGCTTAGTGTCTCATTGAAGATGAGGATTTTGTCAAGAGATTGCGGTCTACTTATATGGTGTTAGTATAAGTTTGGAGTCACGTGGATAGTACAAGACATAAAACACAAGTTTGGGTTATTTTACTTCTTCATCAATTAAGTTATGCTTTTCTTCACAAGTGATCATTACATAGAGCTTACTGATTTGAAGAATCATTTTCATGCACCACTCAAGGGAAGTTTCTCTCTTTGCTTACATTCCTATTTGTTAATAACAAAAGGGGAAGAGATATTGGAGTCTTGAGGGCATGGACTAGGGAAGACAAAGAAATACAAGATTGTTTCATTATGGTGACATTTATTATCTCAACCACGCTGCGCCGTCTAGGGGAGGTTAATTATAAGAACCTTGTTTGTTTTGTCATCATCAAATAGGGGAAGATTGTTGGGTTTCTTGATTTGATGATACAAAACAATAAAGAATGAAACATCAAGGGCTTAAAGTGACAAGAAGGAAATCTACAAAAAGATGGAGGGACTTGCTTGCAATAGAAGATTTATTATTTAGTCCTTCGTAGTATCTTGTAAACCCTAATGCTCTACTATATAAGAGACATGGTGTAGGTTTCATAAATAAGTCTTCCATAATGTAATTGACTAAGGTGTGTGTGTGTCCTAGGTGTGTAGTTCTTTGTAGCATAGGTTGGTAGTTTAGTTAACCCAGATAAAAAGAAGTCTTTTGATCCTTTTGTTACTTTTTAGGTAACTGCGTTATTAATATAATTGGAGGTGATGGTGAATGAAACCTTGTGTCAATAACATAGTTGTTTATATATTCCGATGTGCATGATTCTTTATCTATGTTATTGTATAACCCTAAGGCTCAAAAGCGATCTAAAGTTCTAAAGTCCATGGATTTGGTTCCACTTGAGAAAAGCAAGCAAAGCGGAGACAATGCTTAAAATCGTGTGATTGTCCCTTTCAACTTTTTTGAGACATAGGAAAGAAAAACAACTTGACCATACTTAGAACTTGTCCACAGTACTTCTAGTTCGAGCAGTGCTTGAGGATCACAATAACATTTGATTGAGGATGAGCAATGTTGATTCTTTTTGTAGCGATGAGGAGTTGACATCAATTGTGGTGTCAGTGTTTCCTGATTGGTTCAAAATCAACATCATAGGAAGTTGGTGAAGATTCATTTGGGTTGGTTATTACCAAGATCTGAAGGACTGGAAATCGTGTATATGGTTTTCAAGTACGTGGACACACTAGTACAAATGGGAGTAGATCAGGCCAGGGGTTGTGGCAGTTGGTGATGTCGGGAGAAGCAGGGAGGCAGGTGGGAGGCTGTCCAGCAAGAATCCACGGTTTTCCAGCGTATTTGATTGTCTAGTGGAGTGCCTCAGCATCTCTTGCAAACTCCACACCAAGCCTCCGGCTTCTAGATTGGTAGCATGCTCTTGCTTCTTGAGTCTAGCAGTCCTCTGCATAGTGTGACCATCTTCATTCTCATCGAGAGTAACTTTAGAGCTATCACACTTAAAATGGTTGAGAAAGGAAGGTACACACAATGGTGTGTTCATCATGCTTTCAGTTCACTATCTGAGTCATCATCCAGGGAGTACTGCATTGTCGAGTGGGTGACTCTTGTGTACCCTCTGATTGGTTAGCAACATATCTAGTATAACCCAATGTCAGTTAAGTAATCGGGTAAAGTACCAAGCATGACCATGACCACCGAACATAGGCTTATCTTCAGGTATCTGGGTTAAGAGTCTCCTCGATATTTTTAGCATTTAAAATTATATACCTATAGGCCTTACTATGGTGAATAACCGCATATAACCCTCATCGGCTTTCTCATCAAATTTTCCCGGTGGATTACTAGTGGTGGTTCAAAGGGTTTGAGGTAATGAATATCAGGAACTTTCGGAGAGAAGTTCATAAGGTGTCTTGAAATGAGGTCTAATAATGATACCTGTTAGAACATAACAATAGAGTGCTTCGCTGATCAGGCACTATCTTGGGTAGTTTAAAGTCTGCAAGCATGGATCTTGCTACTCTATTGAGTCCTATTCTTTCTTTTAAAGCAACCCCATTTTGTTGTAGGGTTCTTGGATTGCTATAGTCCCTTTTTATCCCACTTAGACTTCTGAGAGTTCTAATAATACAACATTTTTGAACTCTGTCTCATTATCACACCTAATACCTTTAACCTTTTGTTTAGGTTTCAACAAGGGTAATGAACTCTTTTAAAATTTGAGATGTTTCATCTTTAGTTTTCAAAAAGAATACCCAACAAAACACCTTTATAGTCATCAGTGATTACCGAAGTACTTGTGATCAATACTTGATTTAGGTTGGACCAAAGAGATCCATAATGCGACAGCTGAAGGGGTTAGAGATAGTGCTACATTTGTAATGGCTTTGTATGAGGCTCTGTGTAGCTTTCCTTTGTTACTTGAGGCAACAAAATTGTGTTCATTGGTGAAGACTTTGGAAGGAAGTCCTTCAACTAGACCAAGTTTAGAAAGCTTGTTAATGGTCTTGAAGTTCACATGCACCATCCTTCTATGCCATTTTGAGCTCATACGAGGATGCTTTAGCCACCAAACATGTTAGGTCACCTTCTGGTTGAACATAATTCAAATTGAATGTGTATAAATTGTAGTTTCAGGGAACTCTCGGCCCAATTGATGTATCTTCTAGAAGTTTGAAGTCTTTAGAGAGCACAAGACATTCATCTCGAGGAGAAGAATACTTTGTTCTTGGTGTCACAAATTTGTGATCGCGAGAACAAGTTGAAATGTTGTAGTTCCTTACATAGTACACATTCTCAAAATCAAGCTGAGGTGTTACGATGGTGCCTTTCCCGGTGATTCTACCATCTCCTCCCCAAAAGTCACATTGCCTCCTCATTCATGGGTACAAAATCATGCATCTTCTCTTTTGTTTCGACATGCTTAAGACAACCACTAACTGATGCCTACTTCTTTACTCTTCAAGGATGATCCTACAATAACAACAAATTATACAAAATATTAGTACACTTTGTGATTTCAAGTCATCAGCGGCTTAGGCACATGAAATCATAAGAGTTAGGCCATGTAGATGTATAAGATCCACCATTGTTCTTGGGCCTCCATTGAAAATTAGGTCCTTTTTGAGTCCATGAACAACCTGGCGAGGGCTTATTGTCCAATACCTCTTCAACATACATTGAGTCAAAACATCGAGCCCAATAACCATTTTGAAATATAAACTAGTTGGTCTCACATATGGTCACAACTTGAGATCTTCCCCAAGCCCAGGATGAAGAAGGTTTATCGATTAGAATTGTGTTTTCTTTGGTTTTATAGTTGCTTGTGGAACAAGATGGTATATCATTAACATTTTCCACATTGAATGCAGGTTTCTTTTGTTAAGCACATACACCCATTACTTTGCTTTCATGAAAAAATTCAATCCTTAATCAAATGAAATTTACTTCCACAAACAAAACATTTCTTTTTTTTAAAAGATTTATTCAGCGTGAAGATGTTTCATTACATGCAAAAGCATTCAAACCACAAACATTAACAGAATTGTTTTTAATAGAATTAAAGACATTGTTTTGAAAAGAATTAAAGATAAGTCTTAGGAGAATTAGCTGTCTTGGAATTTGATTCCTCAGCCGGCAAACTCTACTTGAGGCTTATAGGGAGTCTTGGGTGTAGGCTTGGGTGAGATCTTGGGAAGGTCGACTTTTTCACTTGAATCTGGTAGTAGATGTAGTAGACCCTTGGTGGAAGGACTTGTCCTTTGTCGAGGAACAGAGACAAAGTCGAGTAGATTTAGAATGAGATGCAGCAGTCTCTTGACTTTTTGTAAAGATGGTGTGATCCATCAAAGTCTATTGTGATGGAAGGTCGGTGGGATATGTTCTCCTCTAATAGGTCGGGTACAACATGTAATTCTCCTTCTTTACAAAATTAGCTAATCTAGCTGGCGGGTGTGAATCTCATGAGATCATTCCTAGCTTCTAAGCCAACATACTTCTTAAAACCTAAAAACCTATCCCGAGTTTTCACAGTTGAGACCATAGGTAAGCTAGCTAAATTGTCACACGACATTAACCATATTTTATGTCTACCTACTTCCTCATCTAGTTTCTTTTTCAAAACTTGGTTTCTTTGAAACTACATGGGCTTTTCTTTCTCGATGCGTTTTAAATCAATTCTAGTACATTTCAAATCACTTTCTAACACCCTTATCTTTTCATCATAAGCAAGTTGATTCTTTTGAAACCAATTTTTTTTTTCTTTCTAAAGTTTTTTAAAGCCTTTTTGTAAGCCTCAACTTGACATAACATTCTATATTTAGGTTTCAATTCATATATGCTTCCTTAAGTTCATTATATCTTCACTACAACCAAAACACAATTATGTACACGAGAGATGCCCATTAAGGCAACTTGATCATCTTGATCCTCTGTAAATGCGGCTTGCGACAATCCACTCACCTTTCGGAACGAAGCTTCATCATTATGGAGCTTATGCATCTTCAGTTGACATTGGTCATCCAAAAGTGACCAGCTTTGGAGGATCCAACTTTAGTGATTCGAGCTTCCATTTTGATTGGCGATAGGTAAGAATACCTAACTCATCACCGATCTTCCTATCCTTGCATTCTCTTGAGAAGTATTATCTTTACACAAGTATAGCACTTGATTTTCCTTAATGTCAAATCTTCTTTGGATCTCTTACGGAAACCAAACTTTCTCCCAACCTTACTCTCCAAACTTCTTGATGTTCGAGAGCATGGCCGGATTGCCACTTCAAGTTCATCTCTTCGAATCAAATTGGATCCACATTCAAAATCCTCAAAAGCTAGTTCTTTGTGATTTTTCATAATCAGCAACAAAGAAGATAGTACATCTTCAATACACCCGCTGGATTAGAGGTTGAAATTTGATTTAGTCGTGATGTAGGATGATGATTTTGAGGAAATTGGTCTTGGAGCATAAGTCATCTTATTTGAGGAGGTGCCAACAAAAGGTATTTGAGTAAGTGAAAATGGATGAGCGAATGGGACTTCTAACATGGGGCTCAAAGTTTAAGAATGCATTGTAGAGATCATCGGAAGTGAGCATATATCGGCCCACTTTGCTTTGAGTGCAATACTTTACTTGCAACCAAGATGGGTAAAGATAAATAGAACTTTGGTTGCAATCCTCATTATGCGGCGGCCTTGGTGATATAATTGACTCGAAATCCTATGGAACTGTCATACCCCTTGTGGATACCTTCTTCCTCGAGAGATTTGGAATTCTTGAAATTCTTTGTTTTAAGCATTGATTTCCTCATCCTCTTTGACTCATCGTTCCGCCCAAACCTAGCCTTGATTGCCATCCAGATGTCCTTAGCATCCTCCATGAAGTGAAAGTCACCAATGTGATCATCTGGTACATAGCCTGAGGGAGAATAGTTCTAACTTCATTCTCTCTCTGCAAGCGGCTAGTACATCTTAAAGCGATTTTGGGACCAGCGATGGTAACAACTTTCCTCGGCATCTTTGACATGATTCTTTGGCTATTACCACCTACGGACAACTTCCCAAAGATTCCAATCAATTTTGGTGATCCAATTTTGCATCTTCATAGCCCACAATTCATACTCCTCCTTCTTGAGTATGGGAACTTTGCATTGTTACAATTTGTGAGATTGAGTTGTGCAAAGTGTAGTGTGTTATGATAACCCACGATCCATCGTCACGACCGGGCATTGTTTATAGTTGTTTTGGTTGTGAGGGTGTAAAGAAAAAAGATGTTCTTAGTATCTCGAGACTCTCGAGGCTCACGAAACCACTGTTGAACCTCAGGACCTTGATAGATCTTTATTTCGTTGATCGTTAGTAATGTTTTATGTGGAAAAGCGTGGGGGGTGAATACGTTACCGTTTAAAAACTTTAGATCTTTAGTATCAAATCGCTTATGAAGCTTGTTATAATATGAAAGTACCAATTATTGTTTGTGACTAATATAAAACATGGTAAACCAAGTTGTCACACAATCATGAACATCAAACCACATCACAAGCAATAGTATAGTGCAACTATAAAAGTAAAGAGATAAAGAAAGGAAAGTGCAAACCGAACACGATGATTTATAGTGGTTCGGTCATGGATCTCCTTTCCGCCCTACTCCACTCGAGTACCCATCGAGAGTTACTTCACTAAATCAACAAGCTCCTTCTCGGGGAGAAAACCTTACAATCGTGCAACACACTTTTCCGGTACAAAGCTAAATTCCGGGTTCTAGTTCGAGGTAGAACCAACCTAACGTCGCCTATACAATATTTCGACACTAAGCTAGATGTCGAGTTCTTTTACAAGGGTACAACCACTCCCAATATGTTTTATGGCCCAACATAACAAACCTTGTGTTTTATGGCACAAACACATAAACCATCTAATCTAGTTTGGTGAAAGTGTTGTTATGATGCAATGATGTTTACACTAATGATCCATGACACAAATGTCTAATGGATATGAATAACTACTTCTAAATGATCTTCCATTGATAGGAAGCCTTCATGATGAAGATCACAAGTTCCCTAAACTTGTTGTGATAGATCTTCAACTTGTGGTGAGTGGGAATGGCTAGATCTCCAAGCTTTCCTTGGTTGATCAAGATGTAGAGTATGCTTACAACAAAGATGAATGTTAGAAGCATTATGATCATGTGATGGTGAGGGTGATTAATGTATGTTACTACATTGTTATCTATTGATCTAAATGTATGCAAGAAGGGTAGAGAAGTGTGTTGAAGGGATGAAATGAACAACTTGGTTTGGCTTCTATTTATAGCCAAAATGGGCAGAGGGCGTCCACGGACCACGGAACCCTCAAAAGGGTTCGCCCTTTATACCATTTTGGTACCATGGGGGTCGGCGGCAAGATTAAAAAATCTTTCCAAAGTCAACCAAATCCATCCAAGATTGTGTAAGCTATGTAGAGTCCAAATCTAAACAAAATATTCAATGAAATCTTCAAAGATTTCAAAGATGATGCATGCCATGATGTAATATGTATTTCCATTTTTAGATTAAAAGTTTATCAAAGTAAACTTGTAAAATGTATTATGTAACTAGTTAATAAAATGTCTAGTTACCTTTTGAAATACTTGTGAATGCAAAATGTAAAATGAGGTTCGAAATAGAATGGTTAACCTATTAAAATACTTAGTGACTCTAAATATATTTTAAACATTCTAAATGATTTGTTAATGGGTTTGATCATAATGCCACATAACAAACATGTACGAACCTGTGTTGTAACATACGAGGACTTGAGACATCGAGAAGAGTTGAATGTATGTTGAGACAAAGTGTGATTACAAGTAACTTGTACATTTTACGTTATGTATTACAAGTTACATGTTTGTCATCAATCAAAACAAACGATACTGTATAGATTAAATATCGTAATATTTGCACTAACAATCTCCCCTTTTTGATGATGACAAATATATGTAAACGTAATAGAAAGTAAAATGTAAAACTTTACTTGTATCCTTACTACCTTTACATTACCTTCTCGTTTACACTCTTCTCCCCTTTTGTTGAAACAAAAAGGGCGTGTCCTTAGAGTTTAACTTAATTTCTCCCCAAAAGGCGAGCTTGCATCATCCCTAGTGAAGTTAAATCGTCCACTTCAATCCGTCCCTTGTTTGGTAGCGGATCCATGGATCAAATAAAGAGGCTTAACCTACATCAAGGTTAGTTTTATGCAACAAAAATTATGAGAAATATATGAAAAAGAAAATGCATAGCAATGTTAGCCTATTTTCTCCACTTTTATCGAAGCACAAATGCTTGTTGAAAAGTGAGAATGATGCTAAATGCGTGCATGCTCCCCCTTGACGGTTGCTCCCCTTGTTTGAGGCGTCAGGGTATGATTAAAACCTACAAAACAAATATTAGTGCAAAACTATATTCGGCATTGGACGAGTAAGTGATATACAACAAAGTGTGTATAAGATGCATTCAGTAAATTCTTGAAGGAAGCTCCCTTGCTCTAGGAGTCAAGATGAACCTTCAAAATAAATATTAGTATAATAGAAGCTTTGTCTTTAGACAAATATGTCATATACAACCAAGTGTATAGGCGATGCAATATGAGTGCTTAAAGGATATTCCTCCTTGTTCTAGGGTGTCAAGAAGCACCTAAAATAAGAAAAATAATTGATGCAAACTTCATCCTTAGATGAGTAAGTTATATACAATCGAGTGTATATGATGATGAACCTACAATGAAAACATTAGTGCAATATATTTCATCTTTTTCACAAAGAAAAATAAGATGTATATATGTGATAAATGATATAATCAAAGATCTCATGAAGTGTAGTCTCCTAATTACAATCATAAGAAAAGTGAGAATATAATATGATAAAACCTACAAAATAGTTCCTAGAAAGAAGATATGAAGTCTTCCACCGGTGTGCCACTAGTGGTGCTAGTGTTGGTGTCGGTTTACTAGTAGGATTCATGTGGTGATGGTAGATGACTCGAGATTTACAAAAGTAAGTTTTCGCTAATCCATGGTGGTGATGATTAGTGGAAGTGGTGATGGAAGGTGGTGGTGATTAGGTAGGAAGCTATTAAGGAGTTAGAAACTCACACGTATAGCAAATAAAAAATTATGGACTCATGCAATCCTTTCGTCATGTCAAGTGACCAAAGCTAAAAAAATATGAATGGACATTGCATTTCAATGATGCATAAGGGTTATGATTTGAATGATTTATTGATGCTAACAACCTATTATTTTGAGCAAGTTCTCATATGCTTCAACCCAAGAGTAATCAATAATGCGTTCTATCTAAGAATATATAAAAGTGATAACATGAAGATAAATCCGTTCATTGATTGACACGAATTATAAAAATTACCTATTCTAGGTGACAATGGGAAAGGTAGTATTAACATGGTTTTGACCGACATGGATGATTATCACTTTGAAAAGAAGTGAAGACAATATGGAAAATACTAATAATAATAATAATGAGTACCTATATGAGGATGAGAATGACATCATATAAGTGAGAGTTGGATGGACCAACGTGTTGGAAATGGCTGTTTTGATTAATATATCGTTTGCACTGACAATGACATGCATGATATATGTCAAGCGAGAAAAGGATAAGATCCTATGATGGTGTTCTAGATAGTGAAGTTGTAAGGTGCTAGGTTAAGGAAAATCCTAGATTCGTTGATTGTGGAGATGAAGAAGTTTGTAAAACACATGATGTGTTTTTCACTTGATGAGGTATTGGTGCAAACTTGTGATATAAGGTTTAAAAGGTTGAACTAGTTGTGGTTTCGTGAAACGGTTTTAGCTAAGTGGTGTTTGCCTATGTGTTGGTATTTTAGAGTCTAAGAGACATAAAATTTGACAAAAGACAAGTATATGAATGGATTTCTCTGGTGTTTGATGTGTTGGGAGTCTGAGACATCAACAATGTGCAATAATGTATCAAATAAGGAATGACAACAAAGTGTTTAGGAGGTTATTCGGTTAACGAAAGAGATGAGCTTAGTGATGTTTTTCCGGATGATGGTTAGCATACAATGAACTTCATCCTTAAAGTCACGTACCTCTTCTCGATTAATATGAGATGATCGTATGATGAGGCATGTGGTTTCCTAATAGGAAGTGAAGAGGATTAGAGTATTGTTATAACTAAATAATGATGGAGGTGATTTTTGGAAAGCGGAAGCAAAATGAGATTTGGAAAGAGGTCGGTTGAAAGACAAAAATGCAAAGCCAACCGCTAGAACTTAATTCTATATGCTTTTAAACTATATGCAAGTGTAGGGGTCCCATAAAGCATAGTACTAATCTACGTAGCAATAAAGGGATTATGCAAAATGAGCATATAAAAGTTAAAACCAAGTGAGATAACAAATAATTTGTTATCAACCTACAAAACAAATTTGTTAGTGACAAAAGATGTTAACATGATAGAAATCAAATGATAACATATTATATAAGCAAAACAACACATTGCACTTAGTAGACAAGAAATCACCACACAAGATAGCATCAAAACAATCATATTATGCAAGAATACAACTTTATTCAAGACATTTCATTATGAGATTGTTTTGTCGTTAGACTTAGACACTTAAGCATACTTGGATATACAAAAATCTATGTGATTAATTTGTAAGATAAAAAGGCTTCTAAAAGTTTGTCATACCAAAAGCACTTTGACAGATTATATGTGCACATGTAGCAAACAAATAGTGTGACAAGAAGCAAAAGAAACAAGATGAAAGATTCATGCAAGCCATGTTTAAGACATAACAATTTGGAGCATGTATCATTTGGATCTTACTACACATAGATATAATGAATGCCAACTAATAGCTTTCAAACACAAATATATCATATCAAAATTATCACGTATTAAAATGGCATATTATGAGTTCATAAGTAACATGTTAATCATGCTAAAAAATAATTCATAAGTAAGTATCATGCAAATAAAGTTTAGGTTTAAACGTTTAGTAGCATGAAACAAGAATACAAGCATTATGAAGATAAAACCGTACCAAGGTTTTTACATTTGACTTGTTATCAAACACTAAGATAATGTCAAATCAACTTATCGTATTAAACAAGAACATGTAATCAACACATGTAAGTGCAATGCAAGTGGTTTTACTAAGGTTTACACATTTGACTAGTTATCAAACACTAAGATAATGTCAAATCAACTTATCGTATCAAACAAGAACATGTAATCAACACATGTAAGTGCAATGCAAGTGGTTTTAAAAGAAAAGTCATATATACTACTTGTTTGATTAGTATTCCTAAGGCGAGGCAAACTATCAATGTTTTAACACTTACTTTAGGCAAGTATAGGAATACAAATTTTTCAAGTTGGAGAATGAATATGAGACTATTACTAGCGGTGCTCAATTAAGGCTAAACACGACCATTTTTACGGGTGATTCCACATACCCAACTTCTCTCCAAGAAGCAATTCAACCGTTAGGTCAAATTGAGTTTCTAGTGCAATAGGTTCTCCAGTAGTCATTCTCATGTTAGAAAGATGGGAACTCCTACTTTTGCATATTAAAGTGCATAAAAGATGATAGTTTACCAATACTTGGCTTAATGTGACTTAACTAATATGCAATATAACTAAGGTGATGAAGACGTCATGTTATACACATGAATTTTAACAATGGTGTGTTTGATGTGTTTGAATCTTGTGTTTAGAATCTAAAGTTGTTCAAATTACAAAGCTAATTGTATGATCTAATGGATGACATCTTTATGTTGAGTTAAAGTGTGTACTTTAAATGTGAATTGATCATCTAAGACTAGAGAATGGAATATGTTAAACTAAGAACGTTCTAAAGAAAGCTCTTTGGAATTTATTTAACAAGAATCTAAATAAGGTTACCAACTTCAATAGATCATGTGTATGTTCTAAAGATGTGTAGTTTTAACCTTGGATGTGCACAAGGTTTGAGCAAGGTTAGGTTATGATGTACGCTTGAAAGGAAATAGATACAAATAGTATCTTTCAACAAATGAGATTATCCATGGGATAAAGTTATCATGCTTATGAAAACAAGTATGACAAGATGAATTGGATATGCTAGTTCATAGAACTTGTAGATGTTTGTTTCAAGATCATTTAGCCAATGAGGTGTAATGAAATCTCTTGTAACACAACTATTTATGTCGCAAGAGTGATGCATAGGATATACAATATCCTTTTAACAAGATGAAAGCTTAACGCACGAATCTTAGTCATAATGTTTTCAAAACATCATGTTTTCCTAAATGAAGATATGAAGCCAAAGTGTTTGAATCGGATAGTCCCATCTAAATAAACTTGGTCTCAAGATTATATTCACTAGATGATGACAAGAGGAATTCACTCGAGTTTCTTATGTATACTCCTCAAGAGTCATTGTTGCTTGGGGTGTATGATGTTGGTTTTGAGATTGCATTTTAACATATGTTGTTAAAATGTTGATTTGAGGTTTAACGAAATTTATGCAGAAGTTTAACGACAAAGTATTACTAATACTTTGATAATTTGTGAAGGTAGTACTACTTATACCTAGTGGAAATTGACAACAATTACCAAGAGCACCATGCTTATTTGATAGTTGAGGTTCTAGCCATAATGAATTATCTAAGTCCTTATATGTGGGAAAGGATGGTTGAGTTTGTTCAAACGTGCATTTGATTCAGTACAAGTGTTGGACACAAGGGCTTTTGAGCAATACACTCAACGAATTCAAATGATGGTAAGGATGGTGGATTGGTTGATCTAGGTGGTAGGTCTTCTAGTGTGACTAAATAAGGATGTGGTGATGTAGGGGTTTGTTGTGCTATGGGAGTACTTAGGTTGATTATTTGTCCATAGATGTTGAACACAAAAAGTATGGATACTAATTCTTATGGTTCATTGGTTGCTACAACTAGTGGGTGAAGTGCTTGAAGTTTTGGTTATGTCTATGAAGCTTAGGGGTTGAGGTATAGGTTCACCTTGAAAGGGCACGTTTGATTTAAAGGATGCTCTTGGAAGTTCATGAGCAATACGCTTAATGGTGCCAAAAGATGGAAGAGGGATAGTAGGTGTCAAAGAGGGATAAGTGGCATCGTGGGTTGTTTGTTTTGGATAAGTGTTTCAACATGTGTTGTTAAAATACTTGGGTGTTGATTTTTGGATATGACTTTTAATGACTACAATCGTAAGTCGCATATACTTGAATATTTCGGATGAAATACTTAAGTTGTCAATCCTAATTTGTTGAGATTATAAAGCTTAGATTGAACTCAAGGATAACAAGACTTGATAGTATGTCTTTAACATACGTGTGAGTTATGACTCTATGTAAATACTTATCGTCTTGAAGGATGACACATTATTTTCATGTTAACCAAGTGAGGCAATACATGTAGATACAAAACAATATCTATAGTCATATGATAGACTTGTGTATGATATCTTTGCAAATAATGAGTACAGATTTGTTAGTCTCGGTAAGTCATCTAAGTCATCCGCAAACGGGTGAGGAGATGTTGGTGGTGTTTGCACAAAGTACAAGTTTTGGAGACTTTGGTAGTGAAGGTGTTTTGGATGGTTGTGAAGTAGTCATAATTGTGGGTGATTTTGGTGGTGGAGTTGGAGTACTTAAGTTTAGAAAGTTCACATCTTGAATGGGTGATGAGATGTTGAGAGGTAACGAGTCCGAGGATGAAGAGTTCAAGTTAATGAAGTAACAAGATCGAATGCTAATCCTAGTGGTTTTCTTAAGTGGCTTATTTGAGGTTGAGGATTTAGTCATTTTGACTTTGCTTTAAGAAATGCTAAGCTTGAGGAAAAGTAACAGTGAAGGTGTGAAAATGACCATCCTGAATGTGTCGATTTATGGAACAAAGGATTTATGGATTTGATGTTAATCCATACAAAGATGGTAGTTTAATGAGATGGAAGTGTCTAAAATCATGTCAAACATCCTAAGTTAATCCATTGAGGATGTGTTGAGTAAGATATGAAAGATATGCATTAACAACTATCCTAGAAACGAAATTTGGTAAATTAGATTGCAGGATTTAGTAAAATACAACTTACCTGTAGGTTCCACGGCACCATTTCTTTACAGTAGGAACCCTTAAATTGGTGCAGCTGGGTCACGAGGTATGGCGGTACCAAAAGCTATAATGGAGGAACCAAATTTGGTGCCGTCAAGTCCGTGGTGACCAGAAATCTTCACAGACCATTTTTAAACTGTCGGGGACTTTTCCAAAACTGAAATTTTTCTTAAAACATATGACATTAACTATTTCTAGTTAGGAAATAGTCAATAACACATACACAAACATAGTGGAGCATAGACTTTGAACAAGGGCTAACGATTTTCACATATAAGTGAAAATGGGTAAAATTTGATATAGGTGTGCTATCCCCTGCATGAACAGTTAGCATACATCAATGTTTTAAGTTAGTTTATCATCCTACTGAAATAAAGACAACCAAAATACATCATACAACATTGTTTTTGTCCTTGTACCAAACACTCTCTTAAAACCTCCATTTTCAAAGTACTTGACTAATTTACTTAGTACTCATTGCTAAGTGAGTTATGACATTTCATAAGTTATGCTAGATGTTAGTGTAACCTATGCAAAAGAAGTTATCTAATTCTAAGTGATGGTAAAACAATTTTCCAACTTAGTGCACAAAATCTAGCAAAGACCTATTGTGCATAAACAAGAAATTGTCAAACAAGCGAATAAATAACATGGCAAGATTGACACTTATATTATGCAAACAAACAAGTGTAAACAACAATTTGAAAATAAGCAAGCAACATATATGCAAACAACATAAACAAGTGGTTATTTAGCATAGCATAAAAGAAAAAACACTTTTAGTCATTTAGCGTTTAAATATGACGATGTATACCAAGCTTGATTAGTTTCCTTTAAACATATTACCAAATTAATTAGTTTCAAAAGAAGTTGTATCAAAGTTCTAAGAATACCAACTTAAATTGTTTGATTCAAAAATTTGAGTTTTTATGTTAAAGCGAAACTTAATATTTTAGACATACTGTAGTATTTGGTCTATTTTACTTATTTAAAATTAGACTCAGGCCATGAAAGTATTTTTAAGTGAAAGTAGACTCAATTCCCTTTAAAATGATAGGTGGCTCGACTCGTGCGGACTTACGGTTAATTAGTTATGATTTTTGAAGTTGCCAAAAAAGCTGCATATTGTACACACGGATTCCACGGAACCAAATAAAGGGATTCGCCCTTTATAAGATTTGGTGCCGTGGTCCTCTGAGACAGATTCACCAAAACTAGTATTTGACATAGAGAAAGCGTGTGTGACTTACTAGATTTCATAGTAAACATATAATACACATATTTAACAACATATCTACTTATGTAACTTATCTTAAACATTTACGGGGGTGATTTTTCAACTAAATTTATAGTTATCCCAAACACTCCTTTAAAATCATATTTCTTAGTAAATTTTCTATAAGCACACAATACAATACTTACTAGTTCTTTCAACAAACTTTTATTTTATTTTTCAAGAAAACCTTCAAGCTTGTATACAAAGTTACATTTAACAACAAAATTTCTAAGTATAACAAGCAAAGCATTTTTCATATTATTTTTCGCTTCAATGGTAATTTGATACATGGATCGTACTCTATTTTAAGAACCATTTGTTTTGAAAAAGAGCTACGTGGCTCTAATACCAATTGTGGAAGCGGGGGGGGTGAATACGTTACCGTTTAAAAACTTTAGATCTTTAGTATCAAATCGCTTATGAAGCTTGTTATAATATGAAAGTACCAATTATTGTTTGTGACTAATATAAAGCATGGTAAACCAAGTTGTCACACAATCATGAACATCAAACCACATCACAAGCAATAGTATAGTGCAACTATAAAAGTAAAGAGATAAAGAAAGGAAAGTGCAAACCGAACACGATGATTTATAGTGGTTTGGTCACGGATCTCCTCTCCGCCCTACTCCACTCCCGAGTACCCAACTCGAGAGTTACTTCACTAAATCAACAAGCTCCCTTCTCAGAGAAGAAAACCTTACAATAAATTAAACACACTTTTTCGGTACAAAGCTAAATACCGGGTTCTAGTTAGTTAGGAGTAGAACCAACCTAACGTCGCCTATACAATATTTCTGACACTAAGCTAGATGTCAAGTTCTTTTACAAGGGTACAACCACTCCCAATATGTTTTATGGCCCAACATAACAAACCTTGTGTTTTATGGCACAAACACATAAACCATCTAATCTAGTTTGGTGAAAGTGTTGTTATGATGCAATGATGTTTACACTAATGATCCATGACACAAATGTCTAATGGATATGAATAACTACTTCTAAATGATCTTCCATTGATAGGAAGCCTTCATGATGAAGATCACAAGTTCCCTAAACTTGTTGTGATAGATCTTCAGCTTGTGGTGAGTGGGGAATGGCTAGATCTCCAAGCTTTCCTTGGTTGATCAAGATGTAGAGTATGCTTACAACAAAGATGAATGTTAGAAGCATTATGATCATGTGATGGTGAGGGTGATTAATGTATGTTTCTACATTGTTATCTACAGATCTAAATGATGCAAGAAGGGTAGAGATAAAGTGTGTTGAAGGATGTTTAAGAACAACTTGGTTTTGGCTGGCTATTTATAGCCAAAATGGGCAGGAGCGTCCACGGACCCGGAACCCTCAAAAGGGTTCGCCTTTACCATTTTGAGTGCCGTGGGTGCGACAACAAGATTACAAAATCTTTCCAAAGTCAACCAAATCCATCCAAGATTGTGTAAGCTATGTAGAGTCCAAATCTAAACAAAATATTCTATGAAATCTTCTAAAGATTACAAGGATGATGCATGCCATGATGTAATATGTATTTCCATTTTAGATTAAAAAGTTTATCAAAGTAAACTTGTAAAATGTATTATGTAACTAGTTAATAAAATGTCTAGTTACCTTTTGAAAAACTTGTGAATGCAAAATGTAAAATGAGGTTCGAAATATAATGGTTAACCTATTAAAATACTTAGTGACTCTAAACACATTTTAAACATTCTAAATGATTTGTTAATGGGTTTGATCATAATGCCACATAACAAACATGTGAACTTTGTGTTGTAACATCGAGGACTTGAGACATCGAGAGGAGTTGAATGTATGTTGAGACAAAGTGTGATTACAAGTAACTTGTACATTTTACGTTATGTATTACAAGTTACATGTTTGTCATCAATCAAAACAAACGATACTGTATAGATTAAATATCGTAATATTTGCACTAACAGTTTATGTAATCACAAACACACTAATAGAAAGTCTCTATTACTTGTATTCTAAATCTGAAATCAAACACAAGTAAGAACACAGATTACTAAGAATACTTTGATCCTCTATGGATCTTTTAATAAAACTAAAACTTGTTTTTCAAAATCGTACATCATACATACTAATGTGTTCCTTTTATAGACAAGGAACCTAAACGTTTTCACAAGAAACATATATTCATAAAACTAAAAGTGTATATGCATTATCACTTCCTAATAAACTCATGCATATCCTAATTAACTATAAAATCTTGGAATATCTATATCATAAACAAACTACCCACGGTTTTACTACTTCAGATAATCACTTCTTCTTGAGAATCCAGCACCAGAGAATCCGTCAGCAGTATTATTCAGCAGAATTCTTATTCAGTAGAATTCCCAACATAAACTCAACTCAGGTTTATTACAAACCCCTCGACTCTCTTCAACACAGATCAAGATTCAAAACTAAATGTCTAATTGAAAAACAAATTGTGATCTCAGCTTATATCTTTGTCATCAAATATTCAATCCGAAGAAAAGTTGCATCATTGGTCAAATTGAAAAGCTTGAAAATTCTGTGTGATATTCGAACATTGAAATGAATTTAACAAGCCTTGTTAATTCAATTTTCAATCGTTCGTTTATTCAAAGATTTTGTAGAAGTCTTGCTTCTTATCCATTTTCGATAACAAAGTAAGTGTTATAACAATATTGTTATAAACTTACTTTAACTCATTCATATTCGATTAATAACTATCAATACCTACATGTGGTTCTTTATGAAGCGTAAAGCCAAATCATCTTAAGCCAACCCTGTGGCGTTGATGATGTGCCTCTGAACCATCCCTGTGGTTAAGTCAAATCGTTCCTCGAGCCATCCCTGTGGCTAGGATTTGTCTAAACCGATTCATGAATTGAAAAGAGTAACTTGTTTGTCTTTCGGATTTAATCTTAAGATGTTGCTGTCGTGAGTTGTGATGAGATTAGAGGTATACGAGATTTTTTTGTGATAAGTGACTGATTGGAGGCGTAATATTAGGGTAAGGAGAGATTCTTGTGGAGTGTTAAATACCTGAATAGTTAGGGTTGGGTGTGTTTTGGATTTCACATGGGCCGACCATTTATGTCTTACTTGGGCCCGGTGGATCACATTTGGATTTGGATGTGAATTGTATACGTGTGATTTGAGGCTTGATATGAAATTTGATATATTTAAATGATGTTCACACTAAGTTGGTCTCGGTGCACTGATTTAGGATGATGTGGGTTGTTGTGACGATATGATATATGCCATGTGATACCGTGAAGTATGTTAGTTGAATTGGATGTATATTTGTGGACTTGAACGATTGAACTTGGATGTTGGATCAATAGTGTATTATTGGATGTTGGACTTAGATATTAAAACAAGATCAACATAAACCTTGATTAATTAGATCGGAATATGAGCATAATCATACATGGGCTTTCTAATGCTTAAATTGATCAGGTTTTGTCACTATATTGAATCGGGTGTTAATATCTTGTTCAAAGGATGCGAGCTGTTAGATAATGAGATTTAATTGATCACGAGATTTGGGTTATGAGATTTGATGATGAGACTTGTTGTGATGAGGTTTGATACTTTGGTTTCTACATATTCATGATGGATATTATGTTGCGGCTTGAATTGATGGTTGAACAATGTTGACTTAGGGGTTGCTTGTATTTGGTATTTCGTATTTGGAATTGAAATGAGGTTTTCCGGGCGCGTTTACTTATTTCGTCTTCTTTCTTTCTACCCTTTCGCGAAGATGACTTGTTTGGGCATTTAATGGATGTGATAAAGACTTGGTTATTTAGTTACTTTTGTGATTCTTTCTCCTTAACCCACAAGCGTAGCTATCATATCGTGACTCCTTGATTGAGGATCGTCAAGAGGTCTTGTAGATTGGGTACACCGTTTCTTGTTCACAAGGATTAGTATAAGCTTAAGTAACAAATCTGGGGAATTCTACTTCATGTTCAAGTTTGGTATATCAGTTTACTTGACAAATGGTCCGACAATTCTTGAATTAAGTGATAGGTGTTTACAAAGGTTTGTTGGATGAGATGTGATCGAATTCCCGTGTGATATTGGCATGAATTTCAATGATACTTCACAGTCTAAGCAAAATCTTTCAAGAATCTTCAATGTCTTTCATGATTTTTCAAGATGTTGGCTTATGACAAGAACTTCTGTGAAAATGGTGGTACTGCGTTATGATGCTTTGAGAAGTTGAAACCATCGCCGAGGCAGCGTGTACTAATGTCTTATGGTCAACCTCAAAGGGAAGTAGTATATATACTACTTGACTTAGTATGGTTTGTGAAGTTGTCTACATATGGGTTAAATTGTTATTATGTAGTGTTGAAGATGGAGAATGAACCGTTGATGAGCAGCTGCATGTTCCCCTAAGCAGATATTCACCAAAACCAAAGTTGTCATCACACATTCAAATGACATTGTTCACGGTTTTAGTCTTGATGTTGTAAAATCCTTGAAATCTATTTCTGGTTTAAATCATAAATTGTAAAATCCGTGACAATGAAAACATCGGTAATAGTAAAGTGCATTTGGGATCTATCCTACGGTTTATTCTTGGTTTTGTAAAATCATCGAGAAAGAAACATTTCGGTTTAAACCATAGAATTGTAAAATCCGTAATGATGGAACCATCAGGAAAAGGAAAGTGTATTTGGGTCTTATCGATGTTGGTCTCACGGTTTCTTTTTGAAGAAAGGATAAAAGGGTGTACTTCATGAATTGGGTGTTTGTTTGGATTGTCTCATGGCGGTTGGTAATTACTTGGTTTTACGGGGTAATATGTGTTTAACCAAGATTGGGATGAAACCATTATCATAGTTCACTTAAATCATCAAAAGAGGCTAGATTTGAGCCTTTAACAAGAAAATGTGACAACGAGGTTAATTCATTATTATTGATTTGAGGTTGAAGTGAAATATCATGGGCGAGATATTACTTAGTATCTGAAGGTATCGGGGATGGTTGGATGAAGATTCTTCGAGATCCTTGTTCGAGCTTTTAATATTTTCAAAAATGAAGACTTGGAAATCTGATTATTTTTTGGTGACTTTTTCTTTTTCTTTTACCACTTGGGGGAATTGGGCTCTTACCACCACAAAATAACTATCACTTTAAGGAG
>OU343216.1:171133826-171178141 GCA_910596185.1 Chrysanthemum makinoi | reverse complement strand
AATTTTTAACACATTAAGGAACTAAATAAACAACGTAAATTACTTGAATGTACTATGAAACAAAAATTACAAACTCGGTCAATACTACTTTTTGGCATCACTCACAGTCAAATATAATTATCAAAATCAAACTAAGCCAATTTTTAACACATAGAGGAACTAAATGAACAACATAAACTTACCAACACCAAATACCCGTTGCATACTTTCACTACCAACATGGCTTTCCCTCTCCTGTTGTGGCGTGGGTATACTCGGGTTAGGGGATGCAACCTAAGGCACTGGTAGCGGACTGTGTTTTCTAGGCCTCCCTCTCCCTCTATTTTCCTTTACCACAACCTCATTCAAGGCTTCTAGTTTGACCACCATCCGTGTTAAAAAAATAGGGTTTGTGCAAGATAACAACCAACTAGGGTTTATGTTTCTATATGTTAGACGTTAGGGACGATGTATATGTTTGTGTCAGCTCCAAATGAAGCAGTTTTATAAGAAAGTTGTATCGCGAATTTTGTCCTTCAAGGTTTGGAGGGTGAATAAGTAATTTTGCATAGGTGCGGCATTTAACGAGATTTTCTAACGATCGTTAGTCCAAAAACAAAATTTGCAACTACAGTAACGCGGAAAGGACATTATTTGCAGAAAATTGAAAGTTTCGGGACAAAGATTTGCATTTTTTCGAGGACAACTTTCGCAATTTTTGCAAAGTTTAGGGACATTTTTTTGCAGTTTTCTCTAAAATAAATGAAGTCAAAATTTGAGGTAGTTGGACTATAGGGCAGACCTATACACCTCTTAGCAAAATATCACCAATTTCCGATATTCATTCATTTATACTACTATATAAAGTGTTTAGAACATTTTAAATAAAGAAGTCTTCAAATTTTTAAGACCAAAAACATTTCTAATAAAAGTAACCCGCTAAACTTGTAACCTCCATTGTTAAAAAATTGAAAACTGAACACTTATTAACTTGTAACATTCATGTATCTTAATGCCAAAATTAATGATATCATTAAAACATTTTCACTCAAAAGTACAATTAATATAACACTTTGTACAAAACAATAATGCATAAATCACTTATTTTTTATTATTATTATTTTTTTATTAAAACACTCACTAAATGAAATTTACAAATCATTAATAATATAATTAAAATACCCCATTACTCAAAAGTACAATTAATATATCAAATGATACAAAACAATAATAAATAAATAATTTATCATTTATATCTTTAAAACACTCACTAAATGATATTTTACAATTCATTAATGATATTATTAAAATATCTCTTCACTCAAAAGTACATTTAATATGCCACATGGTACAAAACAATAACGCATAAATCATCTTATCTTTTATTTCTTCTTTAAAACACCCACTAAATAAAATTTACAAATCATTAAAAGGATCATAGAAACCAATCTTTTATATAGTCAGACTTTCTGTCACCACCTTTTTCAACCACGCACGGACCACCATTCACAACCATAACTTAGCAATATAGATACCACTAGATGGTGCTAAAATGGCTATTTTAAAACACCCTAAATGTTTAAGCGATATATAATATTACACGTCCAAAACGACTAGCAATATCGTTGACCATTGTTTTCGTAGGGTCGTTGCATTGTGATGCATGGTTCTCTGCCATTTTTTAAGCAATATTGTGCGGCAAAGTTGTTCCATTAAGTTATGCCATGTGTAAAGTAGCATCATGAAAAACATATAATCGCGTAGGCACCCTACAATAAAAGATTTTTATTATGTTACTAAATGCGTAAGTAAGAAAAACAAACTAATTTCCAATTAATAACCTCTGTTGGACATTCTTTTTTCCCTTTCTTTAAAAGTAATGCATTGAAAAAACCTTGTTATTGCCAAAAAATATAATCACACGGGTACTCGCCGCCGCAATGCGCCGATACCCGACTAGTATATACTATAAAACAGCTAAGAAAAGTCAAAGACATGTTCCAAAGTGTAAAAAGTCAACTCCTTTTTTATGATATTAAAAGTAGACCGTTGTGTTCAAGTTTTAGATCGACCTAGGTTTTTTATCAACAAAAGATATTTGATTACTACAAGTCAAAATAGATTTGACTCTCCAACAAAAGCGAACTATGTTTGAAAATTCATACATCCTATTAAAAAGGAGTTTTAGCTGATGTCATATTTTTGTGATTTTGCATACGTGTCACTCTATTAGTTATCAGTTAAAAGTTTGCTGATGTAATAATATGTAACTTATTTGGTTTTATTTATAAATACAGTAACAAAAATACTTTACCCTTTTGGTATTTTACTTTCACAAAAGCTGACTTGTAAAGGGCTGGCATCATGCATCTTGAAAATAGGAGTGGGCTCTTTAAACAAGAATTTGAAATTCAAACCTCTCTCTCTCCTTTTAAAACAATCTTGAATTTGTTTATCTTGCCACAAATCTACATCTTCAAGTTCCTCTTAAACTACAGGTTAAGTTCCCGTATTTTCTTTTCCAATTTCATGTTCTTCATTTTATTTTTGTTCTTATGACGAACCTCTCGATTTACACCATCTCAGATTTCATATTTATTATTTAACAGATGAAGATCCTCTTGAGTGTGGATGGTTTTCTACTCTAGACTCAACTGTTTTATCTTCATTTTAGTTATTTGAACGTTAGAGAAGGTTTCACTAATTGTCACTTGAGTTTTCTTTAGTTTTTGTTGTTTCGAAAGGCCCACTAAGTGTTCAATGAAATGCTTCATCTACATAAAGCCATTCTACCATTATTAGTGCTACCTGGAGACACCTTTAGATTTATAGCTTTATTGTTTTATATTGATTAGAGTTTTACATTTTGGTTTTGTAAAAACTAATATAGTAATGCTTTTTTGTCAAGTTTGAAACTTTTAAGATGAGGTTTCAAGTTAAGAGTGACTTGGTAGTATGTAGTTATGACAATCTGATTTGTAAGTGTTGGTGGGATGTTGTTATGTGTAACACCCCCAAATCTTGGTACAACGGAAGACTTAAACAAGTTTTCGAGGCGTTACTGGATTGGTACATCACACAAGTATAGCAAACAAGATAATCATATTATAGTTCAAAAACCAATCCCAAATTTAATAATCCAAATACAATCATCCCAAAATAGTTAAATGTAAGGCCCAACATGATTTATAAAATAGGTCCGCATAATATTATCAGAGTTTAAATATGATCCTTCAACCATGCATCGTTGCCAAGCTTCCATAGAACAAGCATTCCAAACATCGACTTAGATATGCAGAAAAACATGCTAAAAAGGTCACCTAACACAGTGAGTTCATAGGTTTAAGTACAAATTTAATAGTGGACCTGTAAGAGTTTATTTTCTATGCGGGACTAAGATAGATACACAACAACACACCAATCACATATCATTCACAAACCAAATCACAACGGGGGCCCCAAGAGACTCTAGCCAAGACCCGGTCGTAGGCAAGGCCTAGAACACAAGCTACCCTCATCTAGGTCGGAGTAGATATCTATTCTTAGCTAGGCATCATGTTATAGCATCAGAATGCTACCCTAGTCTAAGTCAACATCTACCACATATCTATCTAAGCTAGTCAGCGCATAAGCAAATCTAAATAGTTTAAGAAGGTAAAAAAGAGTAGCATGATTTCTCACCCAATTTAGTTAAAAACATAGATAAAAGTGGGGCTATGAAACTCACCTCAAGCAAGCAACGCACAAACTAACACTAGCAACGATAACAAACTAACACGTCTTGAACTAATGACTTGGCACAACCTATTAATATAAACCGATTCTAATATATATTTCCAAATCAAGCGTATCTACCCCAATGTATTCCTTTTCTTATCTCCAAAATATCTTGTTTCACCATTTAGCCTTAGGCTTAGTATCGGCTGGTGTGTTATCGACTCAACAAGACACCATAAATGCACTCAAATGACCACAATGCGACTCATAATGACACAATGAGACGTCTAAGTGATAAGCTTTATATTCCAGACCTAGAGACATAATATCCTGCTATTTTGGAGAATCCCTCAATGAACCTCCGGTAATAGCCTGCTAAACCTAGAGACATAATAGCCTCCTCTCGAATTCTAAGCTGGTGATATCCAGACCACAAGTCGATCTTAGAAAAGACACTAGCTCCTTGGAGTTGGTCAAATAGGTCATATATTCTAGGTAGTTGATACCGGTTCTTCACCGTCAACTTATTTAACTCCCTATAGCCAATGCACATCCGGAACGATCCATCCTTCTTCTTCACAAACAACAGCATTGCTTCCCTTGGTGACAAACTTGGTCAAATGATCCCTTCTCGACAACTCGCTTAACTGCTTAGACGGTTCTCTCCACCTTGGAGCAAGTCGATAGGGTGCCCGGGCTACAAAAAGCCGCACGTGTATCAACTCAATTTGGAATTCCACTTACTCGGACGGAATCCCCGAAGATCGCGGGAAACACATCCGAAACTCTCTAACGACGGAATAAACATCCTTAAGGTGCTTCGCCTATTCTCGCTTTTCGTAAATTCGAAATAAGAAAAGACAATCTCTCTATCGATGTACTCGGCCTTAATACAAGAGATGATGCTCAACCGAGAGGGACCTCCACAGCCACTCGACTTTGTATGCTCGTGAACTTTTCGCCGTATGGTACAGCGAGATCTTCTCATCGTGATGATGCGTACTGTTCTCGACAACCAACCATTCCGATGATGATGTCAAAACTTCCTAAGGTAATGCAAAAGGTCTGCAAACGGGTGGTCTAGGAAACTTAGTGTGCAACTTCGGACTACAGTGTCTATCTTTTCCTTATTTCCATTAGCTAACTCCACATCATAACTTAACCCTAAAGGTATTGGAGAAATTCCTAATAATGGCATAAAGGTGGTGGATACGAAACTCATATCGGCACCGGTATCAAACAGTATGGAAACATAGCGGTTATTGAGAAGGAACGCATACCAGCTTCATTGCCGGTCCTCACCGGCTTCCTTCCCATGGTTACATGCGCGTTGTTCCCATGTCTCTCAAGGATTCCTAGCACCATGATTTCCCCGGTTCTCTTCAACCTCTCGCTCACAGGGTTGGTACATTTCACACCTCGATTAACTAAACCTCCACCATTATCGGGTTTCCTTCATCCACGCTCTCGACTCATTCTTGTAGTGCCCTTTCCACATCCAAAGGTAACAATGGGCCTCCTTGTGCGTTTGAGCCACAAGAAGGGACGGACCTACAGTCCCCTCGCCATTGTCCTACCTTAGAGCAATTCCACACTATAAGCACTCCATGATGGTGTCGACACAACGATTACACAAGGCCGCTACCTCATAACTCTTCTTCTTATAAGTACATACATCACGGCAGTTTCTTGCGCGTTTGTTGCTATTCCCCTTAATGTTTCCTTATCTCTTCATCTTATCACGTTTTACCCTTGTCTTCTAACACACAAGAGGGTCCATCAACGGTGAGCCACAATAATCCTCATGTAGTTTTGTCGCCCGTGACATCATTCCTAGTAGCAGAGGCAATCCATCAAGATACCTCTCAATCTAAGGCTTCATGCGTAACATTTTTGGGCAAAGTAGCGAAAACCTTGGAACGATTTGTGTAAGTTGTCAAGTGTCAAGCACCCTTAACCTATGGTTCCGAACTCAACCTCTAACTTAACCTCATTCCTGTGACAAGAAGTCTTGATCAGGATAGCCTTAAAATAGGTCCAAGTCATGCTATAGGCTATCTCACTTCCTAATGATTTGTGATAGTTGTTCCACCAAGTCAACGCTTCGTCCTTCAGAGTGAACATTGCATACTTAACCTTAGAATCCTCGTCACAGTTTCAACGGTAAACACGTTTTCTCCATCCACCTTGTTAGGTAAACCACTTCTTGTTCCTCGAACCTCGATGGGACCACGAATCGGAACTCTTTATAGGTACAACCTCGAACTTGATTAAGCGGTGGGGTTTCACCATAGGTGTTAGAGTGATTAGACTAAAGGCCAAATTCGGCTACCGTGTGTCATGAGCTGGTCGATGTGGGCTTGATTCAAAGGTGGAGGGTTCGGTGGGACAGGACCATTCTCAGCATGGTCATTAATGTTCAGGTTCTTAACAAATGGGTTACCGTTCTGGTTCTCTATAGGTGGAGTGGTCGGGCTGGGTCGACTCACTGACGGACAAGATTAACCACAAAGCAGAGTCAGCTCTGCTGGTCCTAGGCGGTTTAGTCTTGGTACTACTTTGACAAGAAGTTAAAACAACAGCCCCATAAGTTCACATTTCGCTCTACGCCTTTATGAAGACTGGATTACCCCAATGGATTACTAGCAAGACGGTACAAAATCAATGTAACAAGGATAATACTACATCATGACGAAATAACTAGAGACCGAATCTAAACTAAAGGATGCACTTTCTAATAACCATAACTCATACTTTTCGAAGTGGAATACATGAAAGGATACAGAGTAACCAAAAACGATCCTAACAACGATACTAACAAGACAACTAGGATAGATCTACATCTCGAACCAAGGACTACTCAGTTTCAAGATGGTACAATGCTATGAATCTAAAACAATCTAGCCACGATCACGAACACTCCAAATTTATCTCCTCACATTGTCAATCTCCCTCCATAGAGATGAAAGCTCAACACGCTAAGCATCGCGATCACTCTTCAAATCCACCTAATCTCCTCTCCAACTGCCACCTTGCCTATATAGCCGGCTACTCCTCTCTCGGCTGTCGCGAACCCTCTCACAGTCCACTACTTGCTCATGGAGTCTCGAACATACCCTCTATCAATCGTAGTCCCTAACTACGAACCCATATCTTCCTCAAATCTCTACACTAGCCCTCGATAATTCAACTACTCCTGCTCTAAAGCAATCTCCGATGGTATATTCTGAACCTAGTGGGCTACCTATCTCGGTGAGTGAGGAGTGAGTCAGTCAAAAGGTCGCCTGGAGAATCGTGCTCGGAAAGGTAAGTGGAGAGCATGGTCTGGATAATGCGCCATGCGCAGACTCTCGCAATGGCTGAGTACCCCATCTGGATATCCTCATCATCCTCCTTCTGAGGATCCACATCCTCCTCTACATAATCCTCCTCGTCCTCATACTCCTCCTCATCCACATCTATGGGGGAGTTCATGAAGTCGGGCTCTCGAAGGTGAATCTTGAGGTGGTACAAGAGGGAAATCTAGGTCTTCTAGACATGGTGATGCAGTGGTAATGACAGGAGAGAGGAGTGACAGTGAATAGGTGATGATCGTGGTCGCAGACATAATGCAGAGCAGAAGAAGAGTACGCCTAGAGTCTGGGCTCGTAAGGCTAAGACTGATGCAAAGGTGAGCTGCCTAGATGAGCTAGGGCTATCGATGATGATGAAGTGGAACTAGAATGTCGAGCAATCACATAGGGATCACTGGTGCAACAACATCGAGTCCGTTGGGGAAGTAGTGCTGCAAGGACATCCTCGCACACATCATAATCTAGTGAAGGCATGGTATTTGACAAAGGCATAGGGTAGGTATAAGTGTTCGAAAATGACTAGTTCTAATAAGCGTCTCAACTCAACCAAAACATATATCACGTAATGAAAGCTTTAAAATAAAGGTACCGCATTACATAAAAAATATGATTTAAACAAAATGCATAAGTTCCATTCTATCACATAATCCACGCATCATATAATCCCAAGTCACAACAATCATATAACAAGCTCATAATCTCCCAAAATCAATTATCATATCCCTAAAACATAACATTCAACAATCAAATCGCAGCTCAAACCATACTCAAAGTAAAGAAGCTTCAAGTGTGGCGGGCATAAGGCGGTCGAGGATCAATTTATCTAAAAAGTGGTTATAGTTTAGGTTTTATTGAATACCTAGTTCTCTATAACCTTGGCTCTGATAACCAACTGTAACACCCCCAAATATCGATACACAAATAAGACTTAAACAAGTTTTCTGGTGTTACTGGATTGGTACATCATACAAGTATAGCAAACAAGATAATCATATTATAGTTCAAAAACCAATCCCAAATTTAATTATCCAAATACAATCTTCCAAAAATAGTTAAATGTAAGGCCCAACATAATTTATAAAATTGGTCCGCATAATATTATCAGAGTTTAAATATGATCCTTCAACCATACCTCGTTTCCAAACTTCCACAGAACAAGCATTCCAAACATTGACTTAGATACCTGAGAAAAACATGCAAAAAGGTCAGCTAACGCTGGTGAGTTCATAGGTTTAAGTTCAAATTCAATAGTAGACCTATAAGAGTTTATTTTACATGACTAAGATAGATACACAACAACACACCAATCACATATCATTCACAAACCAAATCACAATGGAGGCCCCAAGCGACTCTAACCAACATGATCGTAGCAAGGCCTAGAACACAAGCTACCCTGGTCTAGGTCGGAGTAGATATCTATTCTTAGCTAGGCATCGCGTTATAGCATCATAATGCTACCCTAGTCTAAGTCAACATCTACCACATATCTATCTAAGCTACTCAGCGCATAAGCAAATCAAAATAGTTTAAGAAGGTCCAAAATCGTAGCATGATTTCTCACCCCAATTTAGTTAAAAACAGAGATAAAAGTTGGGCTATGAAACTCACCTCAAGCAAGCAACGCACAAACAAACACTAGCAACGAAGATAACAATTTAACACGCTCACAACTACTGACCGCACAACCTATTAATATAAAACCGATTCTTACTATATATTTCTAAAATCAACGCTATTCATCCCAATGTATTCCTTTTCTTATCTTCAAAATATCTTGTTTCACCATTTAGCCTTAGTTTGGTATCATCGCCTTGTGTGTGTTATCGACCAACAAGACACCTGAATGCACCAAATGACCACAATGCAACTCATAACGACACAATGAGACGTCTAAGCGATAAGCTTTATAGTCCAACAAGTTTCGGAATAAATAGTTAGACCGTATCGAATTCGTCAATTCGATAAACTCAATCATTTATTGTTAGGAATTGGAAATTCCATAGTGAAGAGTTGGTCTCCCCAAATATTATCTAGCACAAGTTAGCTCGTAGACATATCGTTATTTATCAGTTTATTAGTTAGTTATTAATTTAGTTTAGCGTAGTGTACACCGTGGAGGAAGGACGGGTCTTTACCCACTGTATGCCTGATCCACAGTCCGAAGGAGGATGTTTATTATGTAACTATAAATACCCTCTACCTCCCAAGGTAGAGGGTTGGACCTTTCATTCATCTTAATCTAACCTTCTATGTTTTCTTTCAGTTTCTCTCTCTAGAAAGGCTCCCACTTTCTCTCTCTAAAACCTCTAAGCAATTCGACCTATTTGATATGTTATGATGTGTCTATGAAATCCAATATGTTACAAATGGTATCAAGAGCCATGGTTAGATCATCTCTTACATATCCTTAGATTTCTAGTGGTTTTTAGATGGTTTTTGAGTTTGAAAAAGTTTAGTGGTATTTGCATCATTTGATTCATTTCTAGTGTTAAAGTTTGAATTTTGGATGTAGTTTTGTGTTTAGAATCATTGTATGTGCTTAGGTTTTGATTTGGTAAGCTTGAATCACTGTGGTTGAGCTTGTTTTGGATTGAAAAATGTGTTTTTGAAGTTTTTTGGTAGTTTAACTTGGTTCTCGAGTAATTTCATCTTAGCCACTTGCTTCAAGAAAAGTAGCGAAGTTGTAGTACTTTTTGGTAGCTTAATTTGGTCCTAGTTACTTGTCTTTTGAGACGTTTCAAAAAGTACAACTTAGTGGATTCTTCACTACGGCTAGCTTAACTTGGTGAAGTTAGCGACTTGCTTTCAATTTTGTTAGCGACCTGTACTTAGTATTCTTAGCTTACTTGGTGTTAGCCACTTGGACCTTAGCGAGTTGCTCTTAGCTTACTTGACCGTAGAAGCGCTTTAGCGACTTGTGTCCAAATGACTGGGTCTTAGCGACTTGGGCTTAGCGAATTTGGTTCAAGAATTCTTAGCGACTTGTTGACTTTTCCCGACAAAACTTCAAACGGCGATAACTTTTGAACCGTAACTCCGTTTTAGCGTTCTACCCATAAAAACTAATCGAGAATGAGGAGAATGGCACGCCAAATGAAACCTTCTAGGCCTAACCGCTCGAATAAGTTATTAAGGTTTTTATGTTTTCGACCTAAATTTCTCCGAAAAACGGCATAAACCAATCCAAATCTCAACCAAATAACATCTCTACTAATCCTACAAACAATCATAAGACCTAACACACAATTGTTCATCATCTGGTCAATCCATCATTATCTTAACACGTTCTATTGGTCACTATATCACGTTTCTTCTTGATTTTTAAAATCCCTCGAAAGAATCCATTTCTCGCTAAATCATAGACTTATAAAATCCCGCAGTATATTACAACATCATGTCTTACACTACTGAACTCAGTCATTTCGAAGTACTTAAACTGATGATGTCAGGGACAACAATGATAATGTATGCTACATTGAACGGTTAAAGATGATTGAATCATTCAATGAGGATGTGAAATTCAGTTAGAATCTAAAGAGAGGGAAATGCACCAAAAGGTTACTGCTGAATGCTCTTGCAAAAGGTAAGGAAAGTTGCATTGAACCTTATCGACAACTTCATTCACACCTCATGTTACTCACATCTACAACTATGAAACGAACATGCATTGCCCTTTTCCGTCAAGATTTATCCACATTAACAGGAACATTACTATTGAACTTAGAACAATTAGAACAACAACTTGATAAAGAAAAGGTTCAAAAGGATAGTTCCAGTGCTGCACTTCATGTGATCCACAAACAATTTCAGCCATTCATCAATAGGGAATATTCATCAGATTATGATCAAGACTTGATAAAATATCTTTCAAGAGACACACCGAATGGAAATTAGCATGTTCATTGAGACACTTATTCATCTCATGCATAATGTGGAGAAGTATATTGAGGAAGTTACTTAGAAAGATGAAAAAGTGGATGTGTGTCCGGTGCGCTAAGAGATTGTTGTGATGAGTTGGGTAATGTATCGCTGAAAGATCGGATGTTAACAATGCTAATAACAGACAAAGAAAGAATGATGCAACAAATTGTTCAAGAACTCATGCTCCACAAGATGTGGATACGCGAATCGAGAGGTGAATGAAATGTTTGGTGAATGAATGTCAAGTACAATCAAGAGATTGTAGTGTTGAGATGGGTAAAGCATCGATGATGGATCGCTTGGTATCAATACATAGGCTCGAGGCGTATAAGCTTGAAAACAGCCGTAGTTCGACTCTTGTTACACATGATGCGATGTGCAGATATCCCACGATAAATGAACAGTGTCATGTGATGAGGTACCTTTAACTGCTCAACATAGTGCATCCGCTAATGTACCTAAACATACCGATCTTAATAATCAAACATGATTCGATAAATGTTCCTTGGTTGAGGCCAGTCCGAGATTAAGTGTTTCAAAACAAAAGATATGGTTGATAAAAAGGCTTTTGATGAACTTTCAAACAAATTCTCAAATCTTGAAAAACATTGCATTTCACTTAAAATTATGCATACGAGTAAAGAAGAAAGTTTTCAACTTAACAAACCATGTAAAAATCCAGAACTTCCTGAATTCCGTGAACTCTTTGAAATTAACACTTTGAAGGCTCAGTTCAAGACAAAGAGTCAACTATCCAAAATTTGAAGAAACATATTTCTAATATGCATGTGAAAAGTAATTTGGTTTCAAGTAATTCTGATGTTAACGCTATTGATGATATTCAAATGAGAAATGATGAATTAGCTGTTTGTGTGGCCAAATTACTAAAGGAAAATGAGTCATTGAGTATGCATCACATAGAACTAAGTGACTCACAAAGAAGCTAGCAAAGTCAATGGAACAAACAACCTTTGATAGCAAAATTGATGAACTCAAAGCTCAACTTCAGGAAAAGAGTTTCTCTATTGTTGCCTTAAAAAATGAGCTCAGAAAAACAATAGGGAATAGTGTGAACACTAAGTGTCTGAAATGTATCTTTAATGCTAATCATGATAAATGTTTCACAAAATCCCTGAAAAAGGTAAATGCTCATGCAATGGTACAACCTGTTAAGTCTAGGATTTATACTAAGTCATCCACAGTGCATATGAAGCAAATGAAACCAAAAGCCTCGCCTAGATGGTTACCAACTGCTAAATCTATAGAAACTAGGAATAAGGATAAGTCTTCCACCATGCATAAGAAGCCTAACAATCCTAGACCTTGCCATAAGTGGATACCATCTGGTAGAATTTTTAAGGATTCCGACTTAAGGTGGATACCTACAGAAAGATGTTTACCAATGGCAATCTCAAAGTTGACCGTGGAAACCCCAAAGGGTTTGGATAACATGTCACTAACCAAAATATATGCAATCAAGTTTGTAATATTAGTGCAGGTAGTCCTTACTCCATTGAAGATACTTCGATCCTTCAATACATGGACCGGCTTAAAGTATGGATAACAAAAGGATTGATATCTCATAACTCACGGGTTCAAGTTACTCAACATTGATATTCAATCTATGACGCCTCGCTCGGGCTCGTGCCTCGCATTTCATCATTATGGCTCCCGCAGATAACACTTCAGCCCCGTTCCAAACAAAAGAAAGGTGTACGCTTCAAGGCGCTTTATCTTTCGAAGAAGAGAAATCTTCATGTTTATGACCATTCTCATCGACATTCTTCATCAACAAGCTTCATGCTTCTCCCATGCTCATTCACCATCAAGTGATCTACTCATTGGTGTATATTCTTATTCTTTGCAAAATCAAAAATGGCAACTTCGGATGCAATTTTTGAGGGGGGAGAAGTGAATATACTAAATGATGATGGATGTTTGATTAATGGTCATACGACTTAATGTTTGATGACTCTCCTCCAATGCCTAATGTTTCACTTACTAAGGATAAATGGGATTTATTGTTTGGGATTCATTGTTTCAAGATATGTTTGATGAGTATTTCCAACCGCTAGCGAATGTTGATCTTCTAAGAAGTACAACTCGACTACTCTAGAAACCCAATCTCTAGTTATTCCTCAAGGCGTTAATAATGACTATCATAATATTGCAGTTGCACTCATGAATAATGATCCGCTCTTTGGTATTCCTTTGCCAAATCTTCACGGATTATTGTTCCTCTCATCGTGCATGCTATAAATCAACCACATGAACTTCAAGGAAAATGACTACTCACCATCCGCCAAAGTTATTGGTGAATATTCCGCATCGTATCCACATGTATACTTTAGGAAGAATGCATTGATGTTGAGGCATCATTTGTTCCGTTCATTCAAGGGGTCAATGTACATCCGATTGTATGTTGTTTTCACATGTTGGGCATTTGACACAAGTTGATGACTTTAGAGTTAATCATTTATCACTTATTTGAGATTGACTTCTTTCAACAAGGCGTGTTCTTATTTGATAACTTGCTCGGGCTTAAGATTTTGAGTTGAAGACTTGGTTTATCTAGTTACCAGCAATCGGGGTGGTTGGTTGAAGACCTGGTTAACTATCCCTATTAGGAGTTACATTGTTTTACTCAGTGTCACATGCATATGACGATGTGGATAATCTCAAGAGGTGTTAATGTCTTCTACTTTGTTTGAGTAGTGAGTACTTAGAGATTTGCTTGAAGCATAGATTCTCGACACCGCTCTTCCATCATTAAGTGCAAGCTTAAGATACAAATGCAGGGAATTCGACTTCAGTTTCAAGTTTGGTATATTGGGTTTTCTTCAACAGTGGTCACTTCAAATTGTCTACATATGGATTGATAAAGATAGTTAGAGAGAGTTTCTGTAGCGCTTGATTCTCACAGATTCATTTGGGCTATTTGAGTTCTTCTCACAAGATTTCATGTTTATGGGTATATGTTTTGCTTGATTCTGAGGTATCAAAACCGCAAGGGGAAAGAGACATATATCTAAAAGCACAACGAGTACACATGATGAACTTAACACTTCTACCTGATTGAAGTTATCCCGAAAAGACAATGGTCATAACCGTAGAGAAACTCAGTGTTTAACTCGTAGTCTTTGGTGTATTATTCCAACTATTTGGGGAAGGATATATTATTCCAACTATTTGGAGGAAGGATGTATTATTCCAACTATTTGGGGAAGGTCTCCGAGACTTTGGTATGTGTTACTTCAAAGATTCAGCTTGGAAGAAATGTGAGAAGAATATTTGGTACGTGAGATGATATTGCTTATCGACATCTTTGATATGACTTATGGTAAAATGCTTCCGGTTAGTGCTTCATGTACACAATGTAATGATGATTCCGATGAGATCGCAACCATCGGGGTGAGATATGTGTACATCGTGGACGCACAACATGTTCACATGATCGAGCTTAATCGCTATTCCGAGTTGATATCCGCAGAGAAGATCGCTGATTCAACCAAGCATCGATGTCGCTTGTCTCTACTCTGGTTGGGTACTGTGTACATTATGGGCTGATTGGTTATATGGAAGATAACCGAATGCACCCGTAAAATGAAGATGTTAATATATTGTTCCCCGAATAGACAACCGTCAATCTCAAGAGTAATGTGTACATCGGGACTCACAAAGGATCATGTGATCGGCTTAATCATTTATTTCGGGTTTGATAACCGCAGAGATAATCCGTGTTATCTTGTTACTTTGGTGTTCTCATCTTCTTCGGGGTGTTGAGCTTCATGCAATGAGATTGTTTGCTTCACTTATTCTTCTTGGGGGAAATGGTCTTTTTACGAAGATTGTCAGTTTGGGGGGAAGCTGCCAAAGATTCACTTTTAGAAGGCTCAAGTTCTTGCTATGATTCAAGAGCCTCGAATGCTTTGGTGGTGAAAGTTTAAGAGATGATGACTTCTATCTTCTACAAAGTGTTGAACGATTTCATTATCTCGGTACTCATATCATCATCTTCTTAAACTATTTCTCTATCTTTGTAAATATTTATCAAAAACCAAATACAAAAATATAAAACCATCAAAAGAAAATTAGAAAAATATAAAATCAACTAAAACCCATAAAAATCAGAAAATTTGAAAAAGACCAAAAATTATTGTTTTTCTAAGACATGTCTTCTGGTATCGATAACATCTACGGTCTTAGAAATGTCATTCAATAATGGCACGGACTTTATATAAGTTCGAAAGCAGAGGTGTAAATATTTCTTTCTAAACATGTCTCAAACTATGGCTTACAGTTACTTCAGACTATAACCCGTGCTTAAAACCATGGCTTGCTATTATTTCGATAGCAACCCGCTCTTCAATGAAGGAAAGTGCCGCGCTAAAACCATTTTTCATAATTGCAGCACTTTTCCTAAAACAAATGAGGAAAGTATGTCAAGGATCATGTTTTACTCAAATATTTTTCCTTCAAAATTCTTCAGAAAAATATTTGTTTTAACAAAATGGTGGAAGTCGAGTTGCTTGTAAATCAATCGGTTTCAGAGTTTTCGTAAAAAAATGAAAAACTCAATCAATGAATTCAGCGCTTTTAAATTTTTCAGAATATGAGTCATTGATTGAGGGGGAGAATGTTTTCAAATATATATCATCTAAACGAGCTTATCTAATTATCCTATATGTTTAACTGAAAAATGATGTTAACCTACGTTGAAGGACTAGGTGCCTAGGATATGATTTTTAGGTTTAGATGATTAGAGTTTGATGAACACATAATCCCATGCTTTATATGATCTAATTGATATGTTGAATTGACTTTATTAGTCGATGGTCGTTTGGGTGATGCTCGACCACCATATCTGTTGGGTTTACTAACGTATGCATATCATGGATTATAAGAATGTTCCCATCCGATCCCACAATGAAGATGATTGGATACCAAAAGGAAAGGGTAACTATATCTTGGGTTGACAAATGAAGAAACGGAGCTTAATTGACTTCTATGGAGAGTTGGCATAAATGCAACGAAGAGGTGTCACTGATCACAGATGGTTTTCTAAGTGATTGAAGAAACGGAGCTTAATTTGACCGCTTGGAATTAAAATGCAACGTGAAGAAGTCTCACCGTGATTTGCAGATGGTTTTCTTCCAACCCTCAGCAACAACAACAAAAGCTTCTCAACCACTAACGTATCTTTGTGCAAGATACCATTTTTAAACAATTTTTGAAAAATTTGAATAAAATTGTTTTGAAAATGGAAAATATTGTTTTTTAAAATTAATTTGACTAAATTTTGAATATCACCGGACTTCATTTTATCAAAACTTAAGTAACTCAATCATCGACTATGGTCATCGATTGAGGGGGAGAGTGATTTAAAACAAAATATTTTCAAACAATATTTCTTCATAAAAAGTCCCGTTTGTACAAAATAAGTGGTGATCTAAAGATTTAATGTTATGTCATGGTATGATTTTTTTCTTTAGAATCAAGATCTTACAAAATGGAATTTTTTTCTGTTCTTGTTTGATTGTGAAATTGTTTTATTTTACTAAAAGATCTCTTAAAAAAAACTATCATACCTGACACTAACAATCTTTAATGTCGAAAAACTGTTCCTTATCCATCATTTTTCAAAATTAAATTTTTCCACGTCTTTCCCCAAAATCTTTTAAATGATTTAAATCAATTGGGATCACAAATCTCAAAAGGTTTGAAATTTTTGATCTGGGTAGAGATCGTGATTTAAATCTCAAATTGCTTTAATGGAATCGGTTTTAGTCCTTTATGGCCTCCCGCCTCCATGTGCCAAACGATTTCAAATATACAATGCACATGTTGAGGAGGAGGATTTATCCAAAAACGAGATGAGTATTTAAACCTGGCCACATTTTCTCCCATGTTTTCTAAACCTTATTAAATCACGGGATCCAAAATCTCAAAGGGTTTGATATTTTTGATCGGGGAGAATTTGTGATTTAATATGAAATTTGATAAAAGGTGATCATTTAATTCAATGTGTTGCCTCTCTAATATGCTAAACTTCTTCATATTTGCCATATCACGGAGGCTGAAACACCAGTGTAAATCTAAGGGAACATAAGCACAAGATAATAGAACATACCCACGTTAATATTTAAAAGAAAGAGTACACCATGGTTAATACTTTAGCCTCATCGCAAATATATTACAAAGTTTAGTTTCCAAAATATTTGCTTCTATTACATAATGATTTGTAGTGACAAGTGAAACTTCATTATGCAAAAGACTGTAGAAAAAGTTACTAACTCGATCACCAAATGCATGAGAGAAAACGGGTCAACTATGAAAATAGTTGGTGAGTAAACACGCTTAGCAAAATAAGAAAACTCGAAAGAAATAATCAAAGCTTTCACAACTAAAATGGTCCACAAAGCAAAGGCATTGTAAATCCACTCCGCCTCCAAGTTCCCATACAAAACTTGCAACTGTGGTATTCACAATTGCACAAAGATAAAGGCCACAAGTAGTCAAGTGTAAGTGGTCATAATAGTTCAATATAGTACCGGGTATATAATAATTTAGAGATGTGCTCCAACATGGGAGACTTTGCAATCGCCTCAACAGGGGAGACTTAAATTGAAAATGCTCGTTCTATAGGAGACACCGCCCGACCGGGAGGCTTTAAGTTGATGCTCCAACATGGGAGACTTTATATGATGCTCCCAACATGGGAGACTTTATGGTGATGCTCCGAACATGGGAGACTTTATAGTGATGCTCCGAACATGGGAGACTTTAGGACAAGGTCATAACACGTACGGTTCAATAAGTTCAAATAAGTCATGATTTCGTAATTTAGTTCAAGGATTTGATTCGAGTTCACAAGTTCTAGTCAAAGGAGTTCACAAAGTAAGAATCAATTTAATTCAAGTATAGTTCATGCATTCAAATTTCCAAAATATATAAAACGTAAAAAAAAAAAAAAAAAAAAAAAAAGGGATGTGATTACTCACTTGATGAATAGAGGCGATGACAAAAGTGGTTACACCGAAATGTATCGGGATACTTTAATTCCGACCTAATATGAATGATATGATATGTAATGGAGCTGATGTAATGTTATGCATGCAGTTGTGATGTTATTTATACCATTTGCGAGTTTTGAAAATAATACTTATCATTTAAAAATACTCTTTTGACGCCTTAACCATCAAAAGTTCTTATTCAAGTATTTACGCTAAAATGTCATCCTACAATGGTTTTATAATGATTTATTGTGAAATTATCACTTTTCGTCAGAAAATAAAGTCGCCGGAAATTTCATGAAATTGACAAAAATGTTTCAAAAACTAGTCGTAGGGTCGGAAAGGCGTCGATCGTTAGGAAACGAAGTCACATTTTTTGAAAGTTTGTATCAAATCTAGAAGTTTCGTTCAGGAGTTTTCGCTATAAAGGTCTCCGAACATAAAGATAATAAGGTTAAAGATGGTAATTTTGGCTAAAATGTTGGTTAAAATGAGTTTCAAGTTTAAAGCATCCATAATTAATTTATTAAAACCCGCTTATACAAATCGGCTGATTGTTTTGAAAAATATGCTACGTGATCTTGATTTTATTAGAAGACATTTCGTTCCAAAAAGTTCCACATCATCGTTAAAAACAGCCTTCAACATGGTCATTTTAGTTACCGTAACACTTGTCTCGTAAAATAATATAGTTTTTATAAAAATAATAGTTACGCAAGTTTGTAAAACGCGCATATTTTAGTCAAGGTCGCTTCAAACTGTTTTCTAATGTGATAATACGCCCTTAAGCTTCTAGACAAAGTATACTAATATATTTTACGTTTAAATAATTGTTGCTTAAGGCTCGTTTTTGACCCGACAAATTAAAAACATGTTGCTGAAATTCTCGTAAAAACTATACATTTCGTCACAAACTTGTAAAATCCATAACTTCTTTCGTTATAACTCCGCTTTTAACTGGGCTCAAGCGGCCAATGGATTCGCTTTTAAAGTATATTTTCTAAATATCAAGACCAAAATTTCGTGCCTACTGTCGGATTTTCCAGAAAATCAAAACAAGGACAGAACACATTTTTATATTTATTCGAAAATAGTTTTCCTCGCATCAAACCTATTCCAATCCCTTCAAATCAACTCCAAAGCTAATCTAATCCTACCATACACCTTCTTAGGGTGTCATGGGTTCCTAAACATCATCAAGACCAACATATACCAAGGGGATAATTATAGGATGACCTTATATATATATAACTCTAAAATTATGTAAAAATGGTATAAATCAACATACATGCATGTTTGCTCCAAATATGAAATTTATGAAATGATAAGGAAAGATGAAAAATGATAGAAATATGCTTACAAGTTATTATGATGAGGTGCAAAGAACAAGGTTAAACCTAAACACTCTAGGTTTTTATTTCAAAACCTTATTAAGAGTGTTATCTAGATTGTTTATTACTTGAGCTTGAGAAAAATTTTGATCCCTTGTACACCTTGATGATGAACCGGTTTTTAGAAGAAACAAGAGAGAAGAAATGTTTTTTATAACTATGTGAATAATGAGGATGAAAAATGAGTGATTGAATGAAAGAGTAAAGGTAACTTGGAGTATAAACAATAATCAAGAAAATGTTTGCCAACATAATAAATGTATCCCCTCCCCTAAGGGCCGGTTTTTGGGGGAGTATGTCAACCAAATATCTTTTTTTAAATGTTGTGTAAATGTATACTTGTATAAATTTTAAGAAAGTGTAAGTAAATGTGTAGTTAAATGTAACTTGTAAGGTAAATGGAAATTTTTAGGTAAAAGAGATTTTTAATAGATCAAAGTGAAATATAATGAGATCATAAAAATTGTAAAAATACATTCCTTGTAAAATTTGAGTGATAAAATAATTATCGTGTAGTTTTTAAGAAAACGTCGTAATAATATAAATTTAACGATTTATATACCAAATAAATTTAGAACACTAGGTAAACTCAAAATATAGTTTTTATAACTAAATGTAAGTATAAAAATATATCGGGATCATTTTTAGAAGTATCGGATTAAATATTCAAAATAATAACTCACGCGATAACGTTTATTTAATATAAAATTTACGCATTAAATGTGAAATGAAATGTCATGAATGAACTAACATGATGAATATTTAATTTAAGAAATGACCGGAATTTGAGAATTATGACATTCTTCCCATGTCACGAATCACGTCCTCGTGATTCGATTAACGATACTATGGTCCGAACCTCGACAAGAGTTCTACAAGTTCATGCTCGTATCTAATAGTCTAAATGATCATATCAATGCCCATGCGCATGTGTTCCCCATTCAACTAGACGTGGTGCCGCGGATTAGATTTGATAGGGTAACCTTACCCAATATCGAACGTAGCTCTCAAAAGACCTTTAGGTAGTCGATTCTAATTTAATCTCACAACTCATCAAACAAGAACTGTCATGAGATTAAACTAAACCGACTTGAGTAAACTTGTCTCTTAGCTTGATTTTCGTAACTCATCAAACAAGAACTGTCACTAGATCAAGCTAGGAAACAAGTTGTTAGAAAGATAGGATTCAACATCCTTGAATGAAGTCTTTTGAAAGATTCGCTCGATTTTGGATTTGCTTACACAAATCAAATCAAATCAACAAAATATATATAACAACTAAATCGATATCAATAGGTCTCAAATTAATCAATGTCGCGGAACGCGGGTAAAGATTGAAAGGAAGTTATGCACTCAAAATCATGTTGCACGTAAATAAGGTAGTTGTTCAAAGGAATGTACCCGTTAAGCGCTATGGCTTCCTGTACCAGATAGAATGCTCGACCACGCATGAGGAATTTCAATGTTCGGCTTGTGGGCCTTCTATTGCCAATGCCAAGTTTGACGACACTCCTTGATTGGGAGTTCTTTTCAGCCTTTGGACAGTATTGCGAAGGTGATCTAGACTTCCACACTCGTAACATGCTTTTCTCTCTGCCCTGATTCCCGCCTGTTGTTAATCTCGCTGGCTGCCCGGCTCGTTCACATTTGTCGCACTTGCGCCTCCTAAGTGATGATAATTACATCGAGTGCACAAAGGATGTGGACCTGATATCCTCAAGGCTCCTCGGGTCGCCCCATAGTTCTCGGGTTATTCACGCCTTTGTTTTACCGATTTCGGTCTCGGTTTCCCTGGTGATCCTCCCGCCGTTCGTCCATTGTCGTTTGCTTTTGTTAGTTCTCCGCACTGATCACATCATTTGTCAGTTTATCGCCATACTCACGCGGCTTGAAGTGGTTGGGTTCGTCTGTGACATCCCTCCTAATTTCCTGTATCAATCCCCATATATATCGGTCAATCAACTTCTCCACAATGGAAACCATGTGAGGAACCATCCTAGTTAACTCGTGGAAACGGATCGTGTACTTGTCGATCTCTACTCCAACCATCAAGTGATTCCAAAATTCCGCTTCTAGCTTCTCGCACTTCATCTTTTTCAAGTAGCTCATCGGTTAGTAGTTTCTTAAATGCTTCCCAAGATAACGATTTGCTCTTCCTCTACCAGTAGTTGGTTGTTCCACCGTGTCAATGCTCTAACCTCAGAGTAGACCAAACAGAGAACTCAACCTTGTTTCCTTCAAGACATTTCGTGATACTAAGTTTCACTCAACATTCTCGAAACCAGTTAGAAATTCAATGGCACCCTCAGTATCATGAAATTCCATTGGCTTGCATGTCATGAAAGTTTTGTAGCTGCATCCTTGAACAGCGTTTGAAGTACCTTCCTGTTGGTTCGCTCAAAGAGATGTGTTAAAATTTGGGTGAGTAGATCCGCTATTCCAGAAATAAGTTGTTGTCCGGATTGTCATTGTTGTTCGTTGCCGTTGTTGTTACCTCCCAGCTGTTTCGCGAGCCATGATCCTACAGAGGACCAAAACATCGGGTTGAGTAAACGACATTCTAACGGTCGGATGAGGGCTAGAACGGTGGTAATGTGTTATAGTGATCGAAACATGACAGAAACAGAGACATGCTATGTCTAACAAGTCGAAAGATGGAAAAGAGAAGATATGAACAAGGTACTTAATGTAGACGTGAACGTAAAACATGCTATGCATACCCACCCGACCAATGCAACTTCGGTGACCGACTCAAAAAAGACGACTAATCATGATTTAAATTTACCCTTCTTATCATTGATGGTTCTTCATAAATTAGACATAGTTGATCAGGCTATGTATAATTTATGATTAACGATGCAACGATAGGACTAAATGACTCGGATGATGTTCAATGTTTAATAAAATAAATTTTTTTTTTCCCTGGTTATAGCCATGGATTTTTATTTTTGAAAAATCGGATCCTCTATAACCTTTGCTCGATACCAATGAGCCACACTGGCCGGAGGCTAAAACACGAGGTGAACTAAGGGAACATAAGCACAAGATAATAGAACATACCAACATTAATATTTAAAAGAAAAAGTACACCATTACAATACAGTTTAGCCGCCATAAATATATTACAAAGTTTAGTTTCCAAAATATTGCGTTCTATTACATAATGATTTGTAGTGACAAGTGAAAACTTCATTATGCAAGACCCGTAGAAAAAGCTTACTAACGATCACCAAATGCATGAGAAAAGCGGGTCAACTATGAAAATAGTTGGTGAGTAAACACGTTTAGCAAAATAAGAAAACTCATAAGAAATAATCAAAGCTTTCACAACGAAAATGGTCCACAAAGCAAAGGCATTGTAAATCCACTCAGCTCCAAGTTCGCCCATACAAAAACTTGCAACCCGTGTATTCACAACCCATTGCACAAAAGATAAAGCCAAGTAGTCAAGTGTAAGTGGTCATAATAGTTCACAATATAGTACCAAGTATATAATAATTTAGAGATGCTCCGAACATGTGAGACTTTGCACTGCCCGAACAGGGAGACTTAAATTGAAAAATGCCCGCTCCCATAGGGAGACATTCCGCCCCGGGACCGGGAGCTTTAAGTTGATGTCTCAACATGGGAGACTTTATAGTGATGTTCAAACATGGGAGACTTTATGGTGATGCTCCAAACATGGGAGACTTTATAGTGATGTTCAACATGGGAGACTTTAGGACAAGGTCATAACACGCATTCGGTTCAATAAGTTCAAATAAGTCATGATTTCGTAATTTAGTTCAAGGATTTGATTCGAGTTCACAAGTTCTAGTCAAAGGAGTTCACAAAGTAAGAATCAATTTAATTCAAGTATAGTTCATGCATTCAGCCCTAAAAATATAGTAAAAAAAAAAAAAGGGGATGTGATTACTCACTTGATGAATAGAGGCGATGACAAAAGTGGTTACACCGAAATGTATCGATACTTTAATCTGACCTAATATGAATGATATGATATGTAATGAGCTATGATGTAATGTTATGCATGCGTTCGATGTTATTTATACCATTCATGAGTTTTGAAAATAATACTTATCGTCGAAAAATACTTTTGACGCCTTAACCATTCAAAAATGACTTTACAAGTATTTACGTCAAAATGTCATCCTACAATGGTTTTATAATGATTTATAGTGAAGTTATCACTTTTCGTCAGAAATAAAGTCGTCGGAATTTCATGAAATTGACAAAATGGCTTCAAAAAACTAGTCGTAGGTAAAATGGTGTGCGTCGACGTTAGGAACGGTCGACATTTTGGAAAGTTTGTATCGAAATCTAGAAGTTTCAGTTCAGGAGTTTTTGTCATAAAGGTCTCGAACATAAAGATAATAAGGGTTAAAGATGGTAATTTTGGCTAAAATGTTGGTTAAAAATGAGTTTCGGCCAAGTTTAAGCATCCATAATTAATTTATTAAAACTCCGCTATACAAACGGTTGATTGTTTTGAAAAATATGCTCGGTGATCTTGATTTTATTAGAAGACATTTCGTTCCAACAAGTTCCACATCATCGTTAAAAACGTTTCAACATGGTCATCATTTTAGTTACCGTAACATTTGTCTCGTAAAATAATATAGTTTTTCTAAAAATAATAGTTACAAGTTTGTAAAACGCATATTTTAGTCGTTTCAAACCGCTTAATTTATAATACGCCTTAGCTTGTATCAAAGTATACTAATATATTTTTGACAAGTCGAAATATTTGTGAAGCTTTGCCGTTGCTGACCGAACAAATTAAAACATGTTGCTGAAATTTCAGAAAAACTATACATTTCGTCGTCAAACTTGTAAAATCCATAACTTCTTCGTTATAACTCCGTTTTAATCCGCTCAAGCGGCCACGGATTCGTTTTAAAGTATATTTTCTAAATATCAAGACCAAAATTTCGTGCCTACTGTCGGATTTTCCAGAAAATCAAAACAAGGACAGAACACATTTTATATTTATCGAAAATAGTTTTTCTCAACCTACCTATTCCAATCCCTTCAAATCAACTCCAAAGCTAATCTAATCCTACCATACACCTTCTTAGGGTGTCATGGGTTCCTAAACATCATCAAGACCAACATATACCAAGGGGATAATTATAGGATGACCTTATATATATATAACTCTAAAATCATGTAAAAATGGTATAAATCAACATAAGCATGCATGTTTGCTCCAAATATGAAGAAATACTTATGAAATGATAAGGAAAGATGAAAAATGATAGAAATATGCTTACAAGTTATTATGATGAGGTGCAAAGAACAAGGTTAAACCTAAACACTCTAGGTTTTTATTTCAAAACCTTATTAAGAGTGTTATCTAGATTGTTTATTACTTGAGCTTGAGAAAAATTTTGATCCCTTGTACACCTTGATGATGAACCGGTTTTTAGAAGAAACAAGAGAGAAGAAATGTTTTTGCTAACTATGTGAATAATGAGGATGAAAATGAGTGATTGAATGAAAGAGTAAAGGTAACTTGGAGTATAAAACAATACAATCAAGAAAATGTTTGCCAACATAATAAATGTATCCTCCCCAAGGGCCTTTTGGGGAGTATGTCAACCAAATATCTTTTTAAATGTTGTGTAAATGTATACTTGTATAAATTTTAAGAAAGTGTAAGTAAATGTGTAGTTAAATGTAACTTGTAAGGTAAATGGAAATTTTTAGGTAAAAGAGATTTTTAATAGATCAAAGTGAAATATAATGAGATCATAAAAATTGTAAAAATACATTCCTTGTAAAATTTGAGTGATAAAATAATTATCGTGTAGTTTCTAAGAAAAACGTCGTAATAATATAAATTTAACGATTTATATACCAAATAAATTTAGAACACTAGGTAAACTCAAAATATAGTTTTTATAACTAAATGTAAGTATAAAAATATATCGGGATCATTTTTAGAAGTATCGGATTAAATATTCAAAATAATAACTCACGCGATAACGTTTATTTAATATAAAATTTACGCGATTAATGTGAAATGAAATGTCATGAATGAACTAATATGATGAATATTTAATTTAAGAAATGACCGGAAATTGAGAATTGTGACATTCTTCCCATGTCAGCGGAATCACGTCCTCGTGATTCGATTAACGATACTATGGTCCGAACCTCGACAAGAGTTCTAAAAGTTCATGCTCGTACGAATAGTCTAAATGATCATATCAATGCCCATGCGCATGGTGTTCCCCATTCAACTAGGTACGTGCCCGTGATTAGATTTGATAGGGTAACCTTACCCAATATCGAACGTAGCTCTCAAAAGATCTTTAGGTAGTCGATTCTAATTTAATCTCACAACTCATCAAACAAGAACTGTCATGAGATTAAACTAAACCGACTTGAGTAAACTTGTCTCTTAGCTTGATTTTCGCAACTCATCAAACAAGAACTGTCACTAGATCAAGCTAGGAAACAAGTTGTTAGAAAGATAGGATTCAACATCCTTGAATGAAGTCTTTTGAAAGATTCGTTCGATCTTGGATTTGCTTACACAATTCAAATCAAATCAACAAAATATATATAACAACTAAGGTCGATATCAATAGGTCTCAAATTAATCAATGTCGTGAACGTGGTAAAGATTGAAAGGAAGTTATGCACTCAAAATCATGTTGCACAGAAATAAGGTAGTTGTTCAAAGGAATGTACCCGTTAAGCGCTAGGCTTCCTCGGACCAGATAGAATGCTCACCACGCAAGGGAGGAATTTCAATGTTCTGGTCTTGTGGGCCTTCTATTGCCAATGCCAAGTTTGGACGATTACCTCCTTGATTGGGAGTTCTTTTCAGCTTTGGACATGTATTGCGAAGGTGATCTAGACTTCCACACTGTAACATGCTTTTCTCTGCCCTGATTCCCAGTTTGTTTGAGCAATTTCGGGCGCTGGCTGCCCGTCTGTCCACATTTGTCGCTTCAGCTTCCTAAGTGATGATAATTACATCGAGTGCACAAAGGATGTGGACCTGCATATCCAAGCGCTCCCGGGTGGTCGCCCCATAGTTCTGGGTTATTCGCTGCTTTTGTTTTGCTGATTCGTCTCGGTTCCCCGGTGATCCTCCCGCCGTTCGCCCATTGTCGCTTTGCTTTGTTAGTTCTCCGCACTGATCACATCATTTGTCGCGATACGCCATACTCACGGCAAGTGAGTGGTTGGGTTCGTCTGAGGTGACATCCCTCCTAATTCTGGATCAATCCCCATATATATCGGTCAATCAACTTCTCCACAAAGGGAAACCATGTGAGGAACCATCCTAGTTAACTCGTGGAAACGGATCGTGTACTTGTCGATCTCTACTCCAACCATCAAGTGATTCCAAAATTCCGCTTCTAGCTTCTGACTTCATCTTTCTCGCAGTACTCATCAGTTAGTAGTTTCTAAATGCTTCCCAAGATAACGATTTGCAGCCCCTCTTCCTCTATCAGTAGTTGGTTGTTCCACCGTGTCAATGCTCGACTCGTAGTAGACCGCCAGAGAACTCAACCTTGTTTCCTTCAATACATTTCGTGATACTAAGTTTCGACTCAACATTCTCGAACCAGGTTAGCGTCCAATGCACCCCCATCATGAAATTCCATTGGCTTGCATGTCATGAAAGTTTTGTAGCTGCATCTTGACCGCGTTTGAAGTACCTTCTCCGCTGTTGGTTCGTCTAGCATCGAGATGTGTTAAAATTTGGGTGAGTAGATCCGCTATTCCGCAGCCGTTGTTGTCCGGATTGTCATTGTTGTTTGGGTTGCCGTTGTTACCTCGAAATGGTGTTTCTTGCAGCCATGATCCTACAGAGGACCAAAACATCGGGTTGAGTAAACGGCATTCTAACGAAGTCGATGAGAGAACGGTGGTAATGTGTTATAGTGATCGAAACATGACAGAACAGACATGCTATGTCTAACAAGTCGGAAGATGGAAAAGAGAAGATATGAACAAGGTACGGTAATGTAGACGTGAACGTAAAACATGCTATGCATACCCACCCGACCAATGCAACTTCAGGTGACCAGACTCAAAAGACTCGACTAATCATGATTTAAATTTACCCTTCTTATCATTGATGGTTCTTCATAAATTAGACATAGTTGATCAGGCTATGTATAATTTATGATTAACGATGCAACGATAGGACTAAATGACTCGGATGATGTTCAATGTTTAATAAAATAAATTTTTTTTTTTTTTTTTTTTTTCCCGTTATACTGATTTTTATTTTTGAAAATCGGCATCCTCTATAACCTTTGGCTCGATACCAATTGCACACCTCGCCGGAGGCTAAAACGAGGTGTAACGGAGGAACATAAGCACAAGATAATAGAACATACCAACATTAATATTTAAAAGAAATAGTTCACCATTACAATACCGTTTAGCCATCTAAATATATTACAAAGTTTAGTTTCCAAAATATTACGTTCTATTACATAATGATTTGTAGTGACAAGTGAAAACTTCATTATGCAAGACTCGTAGAAAAGCTTACTAACGATCACCTGCAATGCATGAGAGAAAAACGGGTCAACTATGAAAATAGTTGGTGAGTAAACACGTTTAGAGAAATAAGAAAACTCAGAAAATAATAATCAAAGCTTTCTCAACTAAAAATGGTCCACAAAGCAAAGGCATTGTAAATCCACCAGCCCAAGCCGCCCATACAAAACTTGCAACCTTGTATTCACAACCCATTGCACAAAAGATACTGCCAAGTAGTCAAGTGTAAGTGGTCATAATAGTTCACAATATAGTACCAAGTATATAATAATTTAGAGATGCTCCGAACCTGGGAGACTTTGCACCGCCCAACAGGAGACTTAAATTGAAAATGCCCGCTCCCATGGGAGACATTCGCCCGGACCGGGAGGCTTTAAGTTGATGTCTCGAACATGGGAGACTTTATAGTGATGCTCCGAACATGGGAGACTTTATGGTGATGCTCCAAACATGGGAGACTTTATAGTGATGTTCAACATGGGAGACTTTAGGACAAGGTCATAACACGTACGGTTCAATAAGTTCAAATAAGTCATGATTTCGTAATTTAGTTCAAGGATTTGATTCGAGTTCACAAGTTCTAGTCAAAGGAGTTCACAAAGTAAGAATCAATTTAATTCAAGTATAGTTCATGCATTCAAAATATAGTAAAATAAAAAAAAAAAAAAAAAAAAGGGATGTGATTACTCACTTGATGAATAGAGGCGATGACAAAAGTGGTTACACCGAAATGTATCGGGATACTTTAACTGACCTAATATGAATGATATGATATGTAATGAGCTATGATGTAATGTTATGCATGCAGTCAGATGTTATTTATACCATTTCTGAGTTTTGAAAATAATACTTATCGTCGAAAAATACTCTTTTGACGTCTTGACCATTCAAAATGACTTTACAAGTATTTACGTCAAAATGTCATCCTACAATGGTTTTATAATGATTTATTGTGAAATTATCACTTTTCGTCGTAAAATAAAGTCGCCGGAAATTTCATGAAATTGACAAAAATGGCTTCGAAAAACTAGTCGAAATGGTGTGCGCGACGTTAGGAAACGAAGTACATTTTTGGAAAGTTTGTATCGAAATCTAGAAGTTTCAGTTCAGAGTTTTCGTCAAAGGTCTCGAACATAAAGATAATAAGGGTTAAAGATGGTAATTTTGGCTAAAATGTTGGTTAAAAATGAGTTTCGGCCAAGTTTAAGCATCCATAATTAATTTATTAAAACTCCGCTATACAAACGGTTGATTGTTTTGAAAAATATGCTCGGTGATCTTGATTTTATTAGAAGACATTTCGTTCCAAAAAGTTCCACATCATCGTTAAAAACAGCCTTCAACATGGTCATTTTAGTTACCGTAACACTTGTCTCGTAAAATAATATAGTTTTCTGAAAATAATAGTTACGCAGTTTGTAAAACGTGCATATTTTAGTCGCTTCAATCCGCTTTCTACGCATAATACGTCCTTAGCTTCGTATCAAAGTATACTAATATATTTTTGACAAGTCGAAATAATTTATGAAGCTTAAGGCTCGTTTTTGACCCGGACAAATTAAAAATATGTTGCTGAAATTTCAGAAAACTATACATTTCGCGTCAAACTTGTAAAATCCATAACTTCTTCGTTATAACTCCGTTTTAATCCGCTCGCTGCCACGGATTCGCTTTTAAAGTATATTTTCTAAATATCAAGACCAAAATTTCGTGCCTACTGTCGGATTTTCCAGAAAATCAAAACAAGGACAGAACACATTTTATACTTATCGAAAATAGGTTTTCTCGTACTAAACCTATTCCAATCCCTTCAAATCAACTCCAAAGCTAATCTAATCCTACCATACACCTTCTTAGGGTGTCATGGGTTCCTAAACATCATCAAGACCAACATATACCAAGGGGATAATTATAGGATGACCTTATATATATAACTCTAAAATCATGTAAAAATGGTATAAATCAACATAAGCATGCATGTTTGCTCCAAATATGAAGAAATACTTATGAAATGATAAGGAAAGATGAAAAATGATAGAAATATGCTTACAAGTTATTATGATGAGGTGCAAAGAACAAGGTTAAACCTAAACACTCTAGGTTTTTATTTCAAAACCTTATTAAGAGTGTTATCTAGATTGTTTATTACTTGAGCTTGAGAAAAATTTTGATCCCTTGTACACCTTGATGATGAACCGGTTTTTAGAAGAAACAAGAGAGAAGAAATGTTTTTGCTAACTATGTGAATAATGAGGATGAAAATGAGTGATTGAATGAAAGAGTAAAGGTAACTTGGAGTATAAAACAATACAATCAAGAAAATGTTTGCCAACATAATAAATGTAGGCCCTAAGGGCCGGTTTTGGGGGGAGTATGTCAACCAAATATCTTTTTTTAAATGTTGTGTAAATGTATACTTGTATAAATTTTAAGAAAGTGTAAGTAAATGTGTAGTTAAATGTAACTTGTAAGGTAAATGGAAATTTTTAGGTAAAAGAGATTTTTAATAGATCAAAGTGAAATATAATGAGATCATAAAATTGTAAAATATTTCTTTGTAAAATTTGAGTGATAAAATAATTATCGTGTAGTTTCTAAGAAAAACGTCGTAATAATATAAATTTAACGATTTATATACCAAATAAATTTAGAACACTAGGTAAACTCAAAATATAGTTTTTATAACTAAATGTAAGTATAAAAATATATCGGGATCATTTTTGAAAGTATCGGATTAAATATTCAAAATAATAACTCACGCGATAACGTTTATTTAATATAAAATTTACGCGATTAATGTGAAATGAAATGTCATGAATGAACTAATATGATGAATATTTAATTTAAGAAATGACCGGAAATTGAGAATTGTGACACATATATTGATGCACATATTGAGGGGGAGCGAATGGTTTATTAATGGTTTTTGTGATCGTGGATGTGCTTCAAAAGAACTCTTTCCTCTATGTGATAAAATGATTTTAAATATCCTATGCACATATTGAGGGGGAGAATTTACCAAGAAAATCAAATGGCTTTTTCTATAAAAATTGTGATCAAAGAAAATATTTCAAAGTCCTCTTGTCTCCATGTGCTAAACAATTTCTAAATCATATGCACATGTTGAGGGGGAGGTTTTCTAAATGATCAAAACTATTAAGGTACAAAATGCTTTGATCTCGTATCACAAGTACCTTGAATGTTTTTCCAAATGATTTTTCAATTGGTTTTAAGAAGAAAAGAACAATACCAAAAGACTGACCAATTTACTTTATGCATGGTGTTATAAGGATGGTTAGGTTAGGTATTCGTTCCTATAATCCCGCCAGAGCCGGAGGGATCTACCCAGGGACAATCCACTAGATAGTGTAGAAGTCCTTAGGTATGATGAAAAAAGGAGAAAAATGAGAATATGGGAAGAGTGCCGACTTAGACAGAGCTAGTACTGGAATAAACCCAACAAGGTTCTAGTAATGAAGTCTCAGGCAATCTGAAGGGGTTGAAGAATGAAAAGAAATGAATGTGAAAAGGGTGAAAAGAAATAGCCCTCCAACAATTCAACCTTAGGGCGTAAAACCGGTACATACATATGCTACTGATGTTTACTAAGGTAACACTAGTATTGAAGACAGGACGTCATGGACCCAGTGAGCGACTGAACTAAACTTCCCAAGCTACTCAAGTTCCTCTTAAAAGGGCTTGTTTCATTCTCACGGGGAACCGACATAATCTATCGACTTTCTCTTAGAGTTTGTTGATATTGAAGAAGGAGACCCTCTCCCTAGTTTCCAAGATAGGAACCAAATGTGCACAATTGAGTCTAGAGCCACGAGATCATCCACAATATCTCATTAGGACACTAAATTCTTGAAGACTTGTTGTTTCACACGTGTGGAAAGTAAGAATATTTTAAGAGTCCTAGGCATTATCCTTGTGGTATTGCCAGAACATCCGAGTGATATGTTAAATATTCACGATGAAGATGGAAATCCTTCAAGAGCCAACATCAAACAAGCTCTTGGTGGGTAACATGTGAGATCCTCTCGTAAGATCAAACTTGTGACAACTGGATAGAAACGATGGGGCGATTCATTCTTGAATCAACCTTGGTCCAGGAAATGGATTGACGGATACCTTTGAAAAACCGGTCGTTGTGCTCAACAATTCTTTTCTCTAGCACATCGACTGTGAATTAATCTTCCAAAATTAAAAGGGTATTTATGATTGAAAAAAAATACTTTTGGAAAAACCGTTCGATGTGTGAATCTCTTCTTTTCTCTAGCACATCGAATGTGTATTCTTTTCAAATACAAAAAGTATTTTTGATTGAAAATTGATCTTTCTTATAAAACCTTCGTCGTATTGCAAAACTCTTTCTTCTAAGCAATACGCGATTGTTTTCAAATTAATTTTTCATCAATCGCTGAATCTCAATTGCCGTTCACTCACTCGGTGTTGTCTTTGAGATGTTCCGTTTGAGAACAGAGCACGCGAAACCCCCTCAAGGAGATTCTTCGAATTATACCCGATCACAGTGCGATTTGTACTGATCAACGGGAACCGTGGGCCGTGTACCTCAATTCAACAAAAGTGGTCAAAGACACTTTCGTGGCTATTGCTAACCGTCAGATGCGGGTACACCGACGACAGTACTGATCGAATTGAGGAGTCAATCCAAAGCCGCATGCTCACAACATCCACACTTAATTCAAGAAATCATGACTTGTGCATATCTACGTGAACACGGCTCTGATATTTTTATACCATGTTCCGCTACGCCGCAAATATCATGGGCCGAAAGCTTCCATACTCTGATGGAAAGATGTCATGATCCAGAAAGTGTGAGCATGTCGGTCCGAAAGTCACTCCAACACATGATGGCAACACAATAAAGGGTGATCCAGAGATTTATTGTAGCTGATGATCTCAAAGAAAGCTCAAAGATCATCAAAGATGTGGATCAGTTCAAAGACCTCCACTGAAAGTACAAAGCATTCGGACTTTAAAGTTGCACTACTTAAGCACAAAGATCGCGGAAGTGAAGAATTAAAAGTCTACAAGCTCAAGACTGAAGATAAAATAGAATGCTAGGATTCGAAATGTAAAACATGGGGTGACCTCCCTTAGGGGGAGATTGTTAGGAATTGGAAATTCCATAGTGAAGAGTCGGTCTCCCCAAATATTATCTAGCACAAGTTAGCTCGTAGACATATCGTTATTTATCAGTTTATTAGTTAGTTATTAGTTTAGTTTTGCGTAGTGTAACACCGCGGGAGAAGGATCTGCTTTACTCATCGTATGCCTGATCCACATCCAAGGAGGACGTTTATTATGTAACTATAAATACCCTCTACCTCCCAAGGTAGATGGTTGGACCTTTCATTCATCTTAATCTAACCTTCTATGTTTTCTTTCACTTTCTCTCTCTAGAAAGGCTCCCACTTTCTCTCTAAAAAACCTCCAAGCAATTCGACCTATTTGATATGTTATGATGTGTCTATGAAATCCAATATGTTACATTTATTCGTGTCGCTTATTATCCCAAAAACCAGTCACATCCTAACGAGTCATAAGGATAATTCACCCATTAATAATGTTATCCTACGTGCCTAACGGGATCTTATTAGATTCGTCAACCTAATAAGTTCGCTATCCACGTGGATTGACACTATTAATGTTAGGTCATCTGTAACTCATGCACATGACGTAAATAGTATTAAATGCTCGAAAATGGCATTAAATGCTCATAAATGGCACATTTCGATAAATGTGCACTCGAAACATTAAATACTCATTAATTAGAAAACATATCCATTTTTATACGTTAGTTTCCATTTAAAATAGCGAATAACAAGACAAGTCTTGTTATCGAAGGTTTAATATAAAAACCACTTATTATTTATGTTTCTTACTTTTATTAACATGTTTATATATATTACGTCAATTTCAATATAAGTTTCGAGTCATTATCCATTTCGAGTCCACAAGCACGAGTCATGACTTCTCGGCTTTTATACATTCTATAGTCCAATATATACTAAAGTCCATATTACGGCGTTGTCGGGGTCAACTATGACTAAAAGTCAAAGTAACACCGACGTTGCTCAAAGTTGACAATTTATAATATAGTCTAAGTAAATAATCACAAAGATCTCAAATCAATCTCCAATTAACCCATATAAAACTCGCCATCCAAACAAACTACCAAATATACCCATAACCAATGTCACGACCCTAATGGTCTTGACACGGTCCCGGTTAAGACCACGTGAACCAAACAAGCTCTACAAGATTTTCGGCTCCACACGTCTCATCCAAACACCAACAACAGCTACCAACTAGTTACCACAACGACCCGACCCTGACCCTTGGTCCTCATGGGTCACGTACACCACACCAACGCCCCACACGAGGCCCTAGTGGCTCGTACAACCTACCAACTCTATCCAAACGCTCCCAAATGGCTTCTCCAATACCCAAACACAATCAAACAACATCCAAACAACATCCAATCATCAAACCCATCAACTATTCTAGACCAAGAACATGAAACAATAATAAAAATGCAAAAACACAATAAAATGACACAACACACGATACCAAATCACTAGTTTACATGTTAATTAGTTATAAATTCGTTTTAGACCCATGTTCATCAAAAACCCACCATGGTCACCACATGTACGAGCCAAATAGGGCTCGTACGTGACTCATCATGACTCAAACGAGTCACCACTATGTTCCTTTTACCTTTTCCAAAACCGATCTACAAAGTTACCATGAAACCGAAAGATTCGAATAGTTTTTGCAAGATTTGACGGTGTTAACGAAGGCTTCTAAGTGCGTGCCATATATGGATGGAAAGAGGAAATAAAGATCTATCTAATGGTGGTGGAGGTGAGATCCCACTCTCCAGAATGTGGTCGGAATTTTGCCGGAGGTGGGCGGCGGTGGTGGTGGTTATATTTAGGGTTAGGGTTTTGTTGGTGGAGAGAGAGAGTAGAGAGAGAAAGTGGAAGATCTGTGTGTTTTTAATGAGAGAAAGTAAAGGGGTGAATGAGGTGGGATGGGGTATATATATTTAGAGCTAGGGACCGCAACATAGAGTTACTGCATGAGGAGCAGGGTTACAATAAGAGGAACAGAGATGGGGATCGTATTCATTCTCGGTCGCCGGGACTACGCCTGACGAGGGGTCGCCAGGGACAAAGCGAGTGTTAGAGGTCGATATGACCGTGGCTATGATTCGAAGCAGCAGGTAATCGAGGAGATTTGATAGGTCGTGATGATCGTAGGGCCGAGTGGCGCTTTGAGACAAAGGCATGATCGGGCCATCTCAAAGACTTATCAGATCGTTCAATGACACTTCTTCCCGAAGAGGACTCCGAGGTGCTACCTCCTCCCAAGTGTGTTACGTGTGGTAAGCCGCACCTGTGTGTTTGCCGTGGATTTCGGGAGGTTGTTATCATTGTGGGGAGAGATCATGGGTGAAAGATCGCCCCAAGCAGCATCGGTTATTCTTCGAACTACATCAAACCACCTCCCACCACGGGCGTGTGTATTCTACTTTCGAGATCGGCAGACAAGGCGCAGTACTATTACTCGTACCATTTATTTTGGTGATTCTCTTGCTTTTGTTTTGTTTGATCCGGCGCACATTCTATCGATCGAAAAACTTTGCTAAGAAACTCAAATTACCTCCAACACCACTAATGAATCCTCTATCTATATCAACCCCTATGAAAAATCATGTGCTCATTAATCACGAGTATGGATGCCCTCTACGCTTCGATGATGGAATTCGCTCTACTAATCTTCTTCCTTTGGATATGTCTGATTTTGATATTATTTTGGGTATGGATTGGTTGGCCTTGCATAAGGCTACTATTGATTGTCATGCTCGTAATGTTATCTTCGGTAATGTTCATCGTCCTGATTTTGTATACCATGGTGCTAAACCACTTAAGTCGGTTAAGATCATCTCGGCTATGAAAGCCCGCACTCTCATTTCTCATGGTTGCCTTGGTTTTCTGGCATCCATCAAAGATACTTCTCGAAGTTCGACTATTGAAAGTCTTTCAGCGCGAATTTGTCGATGTTTTCCCTAATGAACTTCCCCGGCATTCTGCTAGGAAGTTGAATTTGGCATTGATTTGATTCCTCGGTGCGAACCTATATCCAAAGCTCCTTATCGTATGGGCCGATTGAATGAAAGAGTTGAAAGAACAGTTGCAAGAACTTTGGAGAACGGCTTTTTAGACCCAAACGTTTCACCTTGGGGTGCACCGGTATTGTTTGTTAAGAAAAAAGATGGTAGTATGAGATTGTGTATCGACTACCGTGAGTCGAACCGTATTACTATCCAGAACCGTTACCCTCTTCCTCGCATCGATGATTTGTTTGACCAATTGCGAGGCGCCAAATTCTTTTCTAAGATTGATCTCGAGGTCGGTTATCATCAATTACGTGTGAAGGAACAAGATGTTCCTAAGACCGCGTTTCGTACTCGCTATGGCCATTATGAGTTTCTGGTTATGACATTTGGTTTGACTAACGCTACCGCCGTCTTCATGGATCTTATGAACCGTGTTTTCCAGTACACTCGATAAATTTGTAATCGTCTTCATCGATGACATCCTTGTGTATTCTAGGAGTGAGGTGGCATGAGCAAAGATCTTCTGATCGTATTAGAGATTCTTCGACGTGAAGTTGTATGCGAAATTTTCTAAGTGTGAATTTCCGCCGAGCCAAGTTGCTTTTCTTGGTCACGTTGTGTCTCTGGGATTGTATCAAGATGGACACATCTAAAGTAGAGGCTATCACAAATGGCGAGACCTACTTGACGGAGATTAGATTGGGGCTTTCTATTAGTCGCTGTTACTCCTCGGGCGAATTGGGATGAGAAAGGAGAAAAGTTTGAATGGATCGGAGGAGCGAATGAGTTTTGAGGAGTTGAAACGAGGTGGTTTACGCTACTGCTTTTTGACACTTCCATCGGGTTCCGGAGGTTTTCAGATTTATAGTGATGCGTCGAAGAAAGGTTTGGGGTGTATTGATGCAAAGACGGTAGGTGATTGCCTATGCTTCGAGGCAATTGAAATCGTATGAGGAGAATTACCCACGATGATTGGAGTTTGCAGTTGTTTTTGCCCTCAAGATTTGGAGGCATTATTTGTATGGCGAGTCGTGTGATATCTTTATCGACCAAAAGTTTAAAGTATATATTCACACAAAGAGCTCAATATGAGACAACGGAGATGGTGGAGCTTCTTAAGGATTACGCACGAATATCCAGATCACCCGTAAGGCTAATGTGGTTGCAGATGCACTAAGCGAAAGTCGGTATGATTGTTAGTTTGGAGATTGAACCCGTGGTTCTTCATGATCTTGAGCTTATGGATGTGGAATTGTGTTTCCGAGGTTATGATGGTTATTGGGCTAGTATGAAGGTAGAGTCCAACATCATTTTGCGGATCAAGGAAGCTCAGAAGGATGATGGTGAGCTTTGGTCTATTGTTCAATATTGAGGAAGGAAACAATCGGAGTTTCGGGTTGATAGTTCGGTGTAGTATGGTTTGGTGATCGGCTATGTTCCTTGATCCTCGATTCGTGAGACAGTTGTGTCTCGAGGCTCACAGTTCTCCATTCACTATTCATCCGGGTTCTACTAAGATGTACCGAGATCTTAAGCAAAGCATTTCTGGGAGTGGCATGAAACAGGATGTGGCCTTGTATGTTTCTAGGTGTATGACATGTCAGCAGGTTAAGATAGAGCATCAGCGGGCTAGTGGTTTACTTCAGCCTTTGGAGATTCCTACTTGGAAGTAGGGAAGAGATTTCTATGGATTTTGTCACCGGTTTTGCCTCACTGTAAAAGACATGATGCGATTTGGGTGGTCGTTGATCAGCTAACCAAGTCTGCTCATTTCTTACCCATTCGTGATGGAGATGTTAGTAAGTTGGCGAAATCTTTCACAGAAATTGTTCGTCTTCATGGTACTTACGTACCGACAAGATAGAGATCCTCATTTCACGTCTGTTTTGGAAGAGTTTGCATAAGTTGGGGCACTCGCCTTAAGTTTAGTATCTGGCGTTTCATCCTCAGACGGATGGTCGTCGGAGAGACCATTCAGACATTGGAAGACATGTTGCGAGCATGTGCTTTAGAGTGGACCGGGAGTTGGGATGAGTATTTGTGCTTGGTGGAGTTTGCCTACAACAATAGTTGGTATATGTAGCATCAACGTGCACCTTATGAGCTTTGTATGGGAGGAAATGTAGAGCACCTATTTGTTGGGACGAAGTAGGTGAGCGTTTGATTGAGGGCCCGAGATTATTGAGATCACCAAGCGAAGGTGGCACTAGGAGAAGTTGAAGGAGGCTCGTGACGCGGCAAAGAGTTATGCCGATAAACATCGTCGTGATTTAGAGTCGGGTTGGGATCGGGTATTTCCGAAGTGTCGCCATTTCGGTGTTAAACGTTTTGGTATTAAAGGGAGCCTGGTCCTCGTTTATTGGGCCGTTTGAGATTCTCGGCGCGAGAGGTTTTATCGTTTGGCTCTTCCGCCGCATGTTCGCATGTGCACAACGCTTTTCATGTATCTCTTTTGAGAGGATACAACTATCATCCTTACATGTCGCCTTATCCATTTGATCGATTCAACTGATATGTCTCTTCTGAGGAACCGAAGCTATTTTGGATCGGCAAGATCGAGTCATGAGAAACAAAGTTATTCAGTTTGTTAAGATTCTTTGGAAGAATCACCTGAGAAGCTACACGGGAGACCGAGGAATCTATTCGAGCTAGTTATCCACATTTCTTTTCATCATCGGGTATGTCTTCGTTTATCGTTTCGTTTCCTTTTCAATTTCGAGAGGGAAAATTTTCTTTTAGAGGGGAAGAGTTGTAAAACCCTAAAATCTCAAATCGCGTGAAATGACAATTTTGCCCTCCAACTTAAAATTTCACCAACTCGGAAAATACGTCAACACCATTTAACAAGTTATATGATTAATAATACTTTCACATTATGAGAATAATAAACTTATGTTATACAATAAAGAACTTGAATAATTAAAAGTCTAAGTAACTTTAAAACCTTGTGACTTGTACATAATTAACTTGGACTTGGAACAAGACTAGATACATAAAATATTGATAAGAAGGAAAGTTATGGATTGGTCTTTTGATCCCCTAAGTGGCCGGCCATTAGGCCCTAAAAATCCTCATCATATCAAAATTTCATTAAACCTCATTATCTCATTTCCATTTCAATTGCAAAACAACCAAGAAAACCCTAGCTTCCTTTCTTCCTTTCTAAGTGGCGGCAACAATTGATTCATCACCATTCCATATGAAATCTTTCAACCAAGGTGTTCCAAGGAGCTCTTGTAATCGATCTTCTAGGGTGTCGTGATCGTGTTTGGTTTGATTTTGAAGCCGACGTGTTCCATTTTGGCTGGTTTCATAGAAGCCAAGGGAGGCTTGGTTTGGTTTTTCGTGGTTTGATTCTTGTTCTTGTGTCGTACACGCTTCAAGGGTAACGTATCGTCTTCTTAATCTATTCCTCCTTGTATCTTTAATCAATTCGTGGCCTATGATATCTAGGGCTTGTAATTTGTATAATGGTCGCATAAAATCATAAGATATATAACACATGAAATGATAACACATAAAATGATAAAACCATGAATCTTAATCTTTATATATTCGAATGATATGTGACTAATCAAATGAATATGAAACTGATTTTGAACCTTTCTTTGTCGATTTATATTACAATTATTAAAGGGTTTAATGATCTTTGATTACATGTTCGTGATATGATAAATGGACTTAATAACGAATGATTACGAGGGTGTTTTGGTTTATGTTATGGGGCGTACAATAATGATTTTGGTGAAGGGGGTACGATTTGATTTTGATATCACATTAGGTGTCTTGTAATCTTGTATTAATCGAGCTAACATGTTTAAAACGGACTCGTTAATCATAACGTAAAACTAGGGTTTGTAATTCATGATTATATAAAGTTAAGGGGTTGTTTGGTAAATTGTGATACTTGATGGATTAACATGTTAAAATACTAACTAAATGGACTAAATGAGTAAAATGGGTAAACTTACTATATTTACACTTTTGACCCTATACTTTGCTTTATTGACATTTTAAACCCTAAACTTTTGTAACTTGCCATAAATGATCTTTAAAGTATTATAATACTCATTTTCTATTATAACTTGAGATAAGTAACTAAACTTACTATATATGGAAACTCGCTAAATATGGAAACCTGCTATTTTTAGAAAGTTACTAATTATGGAAATCGCTAATTCGAAAGTTACTAAAAATAAACCTAAAATAGAAAGTTTCCTAAAATAGAAAGTTACTTAAAATGGAAAGAGTACTAAAATGGGAAACTTGCTAAAAATGGAAAGTCTTTAAACAAGTGTTTCGGATTCTTAATAAGCGTTATCTAATTCATATAGGTTATGGACGGCAGAATTGATCTCATTCTTGACTTTACTTTCATTGTTTGCTTGCTTCAATAAGGTACGATATATTCTGACCTTTCTCATAAGGTTTCTCATGATCTCTTTGCATCTTTGATCTCTTGCCAATTTGATATTGAACCTTTGATATTGACCCTTTGCTATTGAACCTTTGATATTGATCCTTTGCTATTGGACCTTTGCTAATTGAACCATTGATATTGAACTATTGATTTTGAATGTGAACTGCTAATATTGAACATTGATATTGATTGAACTCTATGGTACACTTTGACTGTCAGTTGATACCGAGCCATTAACTAGGCATGGGGTTCCATGTCCGTGTCATTGATGCACCAATGGCATGACTCCAGTGTGGATGAGTGATGTTCCACACCGTCCCCATATTTGTATTGATTATGCGCGCTTTGGATATATTGTATGGCCACTATTTGTTTTGCAGGGGCGTATGGATGCATCCTAGATTTGTATTTGTTTTGTATTGATATATGGTTTGGTGATGTTGGGTGTGCAATACACCCCTCACATTTTGGGAGCTGATCACTCCATTGGTTACTCGAGGACTCCCCTCATATTGGTTTGGTATTCCGAGGTCACCCTCCGAATACAATGGTTACTACATGATATTGATATATGGTTTGATTTGGTTTGTTTTGTTGGCTCGTGGTGGAAAACTGACCTTCCTTTCCTTTGTTTCATTTACCTACTCTATATTGCTTCATATCCTTCATATCTTATTTAACCAACCTTTGATTCTATTATTGCTTTTGTATTGCTATATCTGTTCAATGGACTTTTAAGCTCACCGCATTTCTTTCCCCGCCAGCAGTTATTAAGCTGGGTGAGGGGCTTATCTTTGGGATTGAGAGTAGGATGCTTTTGAGAACCTGTTTTAGTTATCCTAGACTTTGTTACCATTGTTATTTGTTTTGGAGACTTAGACTTTGTATCGTTTCATTTCCTTTGGGACATCTTTTGGAACTTTTGTATTGATCAAGTCGTGTTGACTTGCTACTCTTTTGATTATTATTATAAGACGGCTTGATGGTTTATATGTATTGTTCTGATTTGACTCCATAAACGTGATACTTCTACCCTTATCGGGTCGGGGTGTTACATATATTGTCCTACGATTGTCCCACGACTTTCCTACGACTTTCTATCGCTTTTATTTACGTTTTTTCACGAGTTTTGATTATTTATGCGTCAAGTTTCGTGTTACGGTTTAAAAGTTATGTTATTTCTCGTTATAGGATTTTGTTGTGCCGAATCATATAGTGCTTAACGAAAAAGGTTAAAACTCATACGATGACTCATACGATAATAAAATAAATCATAAAAACCAATAAACGATATCAAAACAAGTCATGGCTAACCGGAATAGTTCTAAAGGCAACTACTCGGTTTAACTTAACGTAATGCGGTTACCTAAAATGAGCTCCCTAATTGTCAGTTGTCACATTATGGTAGAAGATATTGTGTCTCTCTGAATTGTACTTGGCCTTTTCTATAACTAATATGGCATTCGTATGCAACCCATGGTGTTGGATTTCAAGCGTCCACTAATTTGGAAACAGAAATATCCAAAAGCCAAATTGAGGAGGTTATCAAGGAAATTGAGGAAGTGAAGCACTACAGTGAGAAGGAAATGCCAAACTGGTACTAAAAAAAAGAAAAAAGGTCACTTTTAGTTTTTTATAGGTTCCAAACATCTTAATTAGGATCTGCTTTTGAAACATTTGTTGGTTCATTTCTTGTTTTTTATTTGATTTTTCATGTTACAAAGATTTGTTCTTTCATAGGATCTACATAGTCACATAACTTTATTCTTTCAATCATACATATGGACTTGCTTCAAGTATAGTTCAAGAGGTATGTTGCTCTGTTATTGAAATAAGTATTATTTAATCTGTACCTGGTTTATTATGTTTATGCACAAGTATATTATCTTGGATGAGATTAACTAAACAATGTCAAACGTTATATAACTACTTATCACATGTTCAAACAAAGTTGTCTAAACTTTAACTATTATCTTAAGTTCTTTTATTTAGCAAAAAACTCAAAACAATTGGTTAAGTAGGCTGCTATAAAAATGTGCTTTTGTATAATCATTGGCTTATAAGTTGAACATGTGCAATCCAAGTAAGTTTTTCAATAATAGTTTAAAATGTTCTATATTGATATGCAATTCTGAATTTGGTCCCCTATTCTAATATTTGATGTAGAGGTCATATCTAACGGATTTTAAGGAGAAATTCTGATTTTGGTGTATAAAGCTTGCCTTTGGTTTCAAGGCAATGCCTTTTCATTATATTAATTGAAATTATTATGTGCTTCAGGTAAAACCATATGACGATGTTCCTTCAAGTTGCGAGGTTAGATAAAGTCGTTGGAAGTTGGAACAAATTGGCTATGAACCTGAGAAAGTCTCCTTCAAGTCACAAGGTTAGATTTATACAAATACAATATTGTCCAGTTACATGTTATTTTTCGCAAGAAAAACTGTAAATTCTGTTGTTAGGGTTATAGACAAGGGTTAGGTAACCTTAAAAACTATGATATTGCGGGTCTGTGACATTGGTAGTGAGTCAACCCCCACATGTCTCAGCGACATACTAACCTATCTTGGCCAACTTTCTAACCAGCCATGCCTCAAGATTCACATTCATATTAGGATGGAATGAGTATATGTATTTCACAGTTATATGACAACCTTGTTTTTATTTATGAACATGGTCACGTAGATTGACTTTGCTTTCATCACTAGAGTTAATCTTAAAGGATGTGTTAGATCATCCATATTGCCAATTTCATTTTTTACAAAATATTGCTTTTACCCAATTATACTATCATGACATGTTTTAGGTGTATTGTGTTTTGACAAAGTTTATGGTTTTGAGCCGCAAGCTTGAAATATAGTCTATTGCTTCATATTGATTATTAAGGCAATTATAAGCATTAAAATTGACACCTTTTATGAGACTTTTTGACACGGATTACGCTACATTTACGGAAGTGTAATTTCTAAATGATGTAAAAAGTTAGTCATTTTAAGGTAATGGACATACTGAAATGGGGAGAGGTGATAGAGGATGCATGCGGTAACACCTCCGAAAATCTTAATGACAGCGGAAGACTAATTCGGGTGTTACTTGAATAGAGATCATAGTCAATAATTATAGAAAATGACTCGAAAGAGACGTTTTATTAAAATAGTTATCATTCATCGAAAACTCATTTTTTGTTACAAAATATTGTAAATAGATCAAGTGTTTTTCAAAAAAGAAAGATCATGAGTTTGAAAGAAATGACAACTTTTATGTTTTACACCACCAGGTAAGCCTTGTCATGCCCCATTCCGCCTTGGTCAATCTTCACTGACACTGAGATAACATGCTTAAAAAGGTCAACAAAATGTTGAGTGAAATCCATAGGTTTAAAATAAGTTGAACACAAGTATAAGATCATGATCATTGTAAACTAACAGTATCATAAGAAAAATCATCATTATTATCGCTAAGCTCATGAAACCAAACTCAATTGATACATCAATTACCGGTAATGTAGTATGCCCCAAAGGAGGTAATAGCCAATTACCTAAAGAAATTCAATATGGTGCTCGTTATTTCTCTCTATAACCGAAACGGGGTTCGTTAATCCCCATAGTACTATTCACGATATCTACGTTCACTCACAGTGACTAATGGTTCATGATCAGGGGACTTGTGGCTAAACACTTAGGCAGTACCAATAATCAAGAGGATCAAGCATTTATGAAAAACCTTGTGTTGTAGTTTCGAGCATGTATCTCCCTCGCGGGGTTTATAAGAATAAAGTAAAATCGAGGCTATGAACTCACCTTGATGATAATGAACACCCACAAATAGATC
>OU343216.1:171048294-171133726 GCA_910596185.1 Chrysanthemum makinoi | reverse complement strand
TTGACTTAAGAAAGAAATTGAGTGAGATAAATTGATACTGTTGGAATCACTCCTAATCTAGAATTCAAGTGTTAGTTATTAATATGTAATAGTTAGCTTAATATGGCTTTTATGTTAGTAATCATGCCAAGACTTATGTAGAAAGCTTCATGAGCCTCTGGCTCAAGTCCATAAGGAAAGTGAAGGGACTAGGAGTGTTGCCCTAGCTCCCTCCCTCCTATAAATACATTTGTAATACCTCGAGGGTTGGTTGTTCAATTTATTCACTCTTTTACACCTTACGTATAACCTACTAGTTCACGCTAGTGGTTTGTATTTGTTCAACCGACTTCTATTCTCTTTCTATCTCTACATATTGATGCTTGTGGGTTACTAAATATGAAACCTAATAAAGGGTATCATTCACCAAATAGTTGGGTGAATCGGTTTTGTTTTAAAATGAGTTTCGTCTTACGTAACAAAACGTTCAAACTTTGTTCGCTTAAAACTTCCTTTTTACGCTTTTCAATCCAAGATTCTTGTACTTTCAACGTCTTAAGGTATTAAAATAATAGTTTTTGGCAAAAAGTTTCAAACTTTACGTGTGGATCATTGTTTTTAAGCTAGTTTTTTACGTGGGTATTGTTCTACGCGTAACCAGTTTATAAGCTTTGGATCATCAAGTTTCACACTCTTGTGTTATTTTGGGATATTGAAGTCTGCTTCATCACAAAAATCTGTTTAGAAACATCTTTGGGCAAAAATCATTTTGTGAAGTTCTACGCTAACAAACCCTAAAATTACGCATAAGAATTTCTTGGTTTGATCTTCGCTGTGGATTACTCTGTTTTTCTTGCTTGGATAAGCCCTAAAACACTTCGACTTTGGATATCTTTTGCACGCGGATAGTGTAAAAGATCTTTGGGTAAACCCTAAATTTACGCGATAGCTTAAGCTTACGCAGTAGAACTCATACGCATAAGATTCTTTCTTACGCCTAAGCCTGTCTTACGCGATAAGGTATCCTACACCTAAGTTTGCACGCTTAACTTCGCTACACGCATAACTTTAGTGTTTTCATTTCTTACGCGTAAGCTAATCCTACGCTGTAACCATTGCCGCTTACGCGTATCTTTGGTGTTTTTACGCATAAGTGGTATTTTGATTTTCTGTGATTTCTACGCCTAAGGATACTTCATCAACAACGGTTTCATTCGACTACAAAGATCCATTTAACAACACAAGTTTTCAACATGTCACAACCACCATACTCTAGCTATTTTCCTTACACTTATAATCAACAACAACAACAACAACTAAGTCCACAACATCAACAATTTAATCATCAACAAAAAATTTATCAACACCAATTTAATCAACAACATACTCCACAACTTGGTGCAATTCCACCACAAATGGTTCAACTACCACCTTGTCTTCAAGCTTACACAAATTCAACATCCATCCAGATTACTATGAAGGAACCAACATGGTTTGGCAAGATGTGTGAAGCCTTAAGTAGCCAACAATCAATTCATGAAGCTGGCTTATTTGATAGACCTCCAACGCCACTCCGAAAATTATGATCAATGGGTGATAAGGTTCTTTAGGTTTTGTGATCTAAAGAAGCCACATGGAAAATTCTTAAAGAAGGTCATTATGGAAGGTCCATTTCAGATGCCTACTGTTGTCACACCCGCAGATCCTAATGCCAATCCACCAAGAGATGCCACCAACATTGCAATCAGTCCTGCATCTACTGGTGATGAACTTCTACATTTTGATGCCGATGAACTAGCAATGCAATACATCCTTTTGGGATTACCCAATCCGATCCTTCTAAGTGTTGATGCTCAAAAGACTGCTAAAGCAATGTGGGAACATATTCATCTTCTTATGGAAAGCACATCACTCAATCAGAAGACATGGAATCCAAAATCTACTTGGCTTATGAACACTTCATGATTGAACCAGAGAGACATTAGAGTCATATCATCATCGCCGTGACATCATCAATGATTTGGACAAACACAACATCATCATGCCACGAATTGGTGTCAACACTAAGTTCCTAAGTAGTCTTGGTCCGGAATGGGAGAAGTATGTCATTTTTCTTCGTCAAGCTAAGAATCTTCATCATGCTACATACGGATTGTTGTACGACTATTTGAAGCCTCACCAAAAAGAAGTTGACTAAGAAAGGGCTATCCGGACTCCCTGCCCACAAATACTTCCGGACAATCAACGACTTGCTTTGTGGGCTCAAACTAGTATTCCTCCTCAACCCGCTCCTCAACCAACCTCAACAATTACACCATATAATCCATCACAAAGAACAATATCAAGAAACTCAATTGGTTTCATACAACAACAACATGATCAAGCACTTACAGTGAATCCAATGAGGATCTGAAGCTTTTGATGCCCTTGCAGAAGGATTTGTCATGATTGCTAGAGCCTTCGCCGATATTCCAACAAATCCAACAATCGTTCGCACTCATCCAACACAAGGAATCGGGTTAAAATGGAAGAGTTGAAGTTCAGAATCGTGGTAATGTTCGTCAGATGGGAGGTGGTCCAGAGTTTAATGCTATGGGAAGGAATAACATGGGTGCTCCGCAAACAAAAGGGCTCAAGTGGTTGAACAAGGGAATGCTCGAATGGGGTTAATGGTCTTCGCTTGTTATAACTGTAATGAGAAGGGTCATTCGCTAATGCATGCCCTAAGCCGACAAGAGCATGCTTATTTCAAAGAGGCTTTGCTCTTGGCTCTTAAGGATGAAGCTGGTGGAACTCTTACCAACAAGTAACAGAGCTTTATGGCGTATGCATTCGATGATGATATGGAGGACTTGCGGGCCAATGCAGCAGTTGATGTTGATGGCACAAATGCAAGCACTACACATGAGTGACACAGCCCAGTATGACACCGATGGCTTGTCTCGGCACCGAACAAACCATATTTATCTCTGATCTCATATCTCCGCCAACATCTGAATCCGGCAAGGCTCAGAATGTTCAAAATGAGGCATCCACATCTCATTCTCGACGATTTCAACTAGACCTCGTAGTTACATTTGACGATCAAGATAATCTAATGGTTACCTTTGATAATCAAATTGACTCCATGGTTATACTTGAGGATCTAAATAATGATCATGTTGTGACTCACGCTGAACCCGCTAAACCTTTGCCTAATCCGATATTGACTGCTACTAAAGACCAACAATCCCTAATGGAAGAATGTCGCATTAAATCGAAATTACACAAGAAAAATGCACTATTAACTGGGACATTGAATGCTTAAAAAAGCAACTCAATTTTTTCAAAACTCAAGAAAACCGTGAAAAGGTTTTGAAGCCGCTTTTGCCAAATCACATCAAAACTAAAAAATCTTTTGAACGACAGATTCGTGATCTAGCAGCATCAAGAATGCTTTGTTGTCTCAAATAGAACAACTTAAACATGAACATAAACAACAAATTAACGCTCTTACTTTGGAAACTCAAAAAGCCAAGGCTGAGATGTTAACTTGTCAAAACAGCTCGAAGTACAAAAGCATTCCACGAAACGAATAGATAACTATCTTGAAGAAATTGTCGACTTACAGAAAAAATCAAAGAGTTTCGCAATGTTGTTTATAAACATGGTGAATCAATCACAACGATTCAAAAGTTTACTTTCAAACCAAATCCAAATGGATTTGGACCGAATCTTGCTGATTACAAACCTAAGTTTTCACACACAAGCATTCAAACCAAATCTCAAGTTTACAAAGAAGAACATAGAATTGATGATTCAATTATGACTGTTGTTGAATATAATCGCATGGAAGAAATTAGATGCGATGACGAGTCGGTCAAAATGGAAAATGTCGTTTATAACAAACCATTTAACTATTCAAAAGCCGTACCTTTTGTCACACAACAAGATACTTCTAACAAACCTTTGTCACACCGCCATAGTCCCTCAAACAACAATGGTGCACAAATTAATGGTCCTTTACCTTCACTTAGTGAAGTAAAAACTAAAGCCGAAAGTTGTCGCTTTATCAAATATTTTGACACTTTCTATATCGACTCAAATTTTGGAACGTGAGATTGAATTTCATTTTGAAATAAAAGTTCAACATTTTCAATCGCCAATGGCGCGAGAACATAGAGATATTCTTCAGAAAAGAATTTTACCCCATGTCAAAAATTTGAAAACTTGTGCACTATATTGGGAAAGGTATTTTCACAAGGAACTTGGTCTCATGAAAAATTTTGAGAAAACAAAACATCGATTTCAAATACTAAACGTAAAAAGAAATTATTGAGAAAAGATGTTGATCGACTTTTGAAAGATGTTATCTGGTTTATATCAATCTTGTGTTATTACACTGTTGCATATGCATCCATCATATCTCGCTAATTTTGTTGATTCTGTTGATATTGTTGAATACGATATGTGCATCGATCGAGTCTTTAAAAGTTGAAAACGAACGATCATAAACGAAGCTTTCAAATTCAAAACTTCGTCTTCAATGGTGTCAAAAAATATTGTCAAAATCGAACTTGCTTTTGCAAAACAAAATCAATCAGTTGCAATCCAAAACGCTTAATCCAAAATTGAGCAAATGGATGATCAAAACGCGTCTTTGAAATGTCAAATCTCAAAATATGAACAAGAACTTGTAAAAGTTAAAAAGGAATATGGTGTCATATTTGATTTACTCAAACAGACTCGTGATGAAGCATCAAACTAACTTGATCATTATCTTGCACACACTAAAGAAGTCATGAATTTTGTCGAAATCTTCATCTAAAAATCAAGATTTGGTGCACACTATCATTAAGTTAAGGAAATGTTAGGAAAGTATGAACAAGTTCAGCCTAGCATCATTAAGAGAATTGCACCTTTAACACTTAGCAAACGCGGAACCCAGATTGCCTAATGACAAAACACTAGTTGTTTTTTCCAAACGCCCGCACTTCACAACCTAGGAGCAATACAAGGAAGAATAGGAAGTTAACACTAAGAAAAGAATAATAAGGAATGTCAAGTAGAAGAACACCCTAGGACTTTGAATAAGACTCACGCTGCACCTACTTTAGATATTGCCCTGACAAATGTAATGGAAAAAGTGTTGTAACTAATGCTAAACCTTTAAGTACTTTTGATATTCAGTCTGATGCTTCTTGTGTTATTTGTCGTAAAAGTATGCTTTCTGATTGTCATGACAAATGTGTTTCTAGAGCTATCTTGTCTCGTTTAAGGAATCCTAAGAATCGAATACCTCTAGGCCCACTAATGCTTCTAAGTCTGTGCTTGGTAAACCGCCTCCTTTAGATTCTAAGAAACGCATTGATGTCCCCTGTAGTTCCAGATCACCTCCAAGGAATGTAGTACCACCTAGTGCATTCACTAAGACTAAAGCTAAGACTAGTTGGAGATGGTAGAAATGGATACATAATACACTAGGATTTAAATGGATGCCTAAAATCATTGATGTGTATTTACTATATACTGCTGAGAACCCTCTAACTCATCGGGTTCCACATCTACTTCTATTCCATCCGTGGCCGCTCGGTGTAATGCGGTGATACAGATCATCCTTGATTGTTGATAGCGATGTTCCCGACACATGACAAGCAACCTTAAATTGTTATCAAACTTTATTGCAAAGTTCATTGGCACCTGCCAGATTCGAATGATCACTTCAGCCTATCATGGGCTACGGAGATTATATCAATGGCAATATCGAAATTACATGGTTTATTATGTGGAAGGCCCTACAATCTCTTTTCAGTCGGTCATTTCTGTGATGGAGATTTGGAAGTTGCTTTTAGGGAGAAAACTTGTTTCATTCGTGATCTACAAGGAAACGATCTTATGTCTCGCTCTCGCAATTCTAGTCTATACACAATCTCAATGCAAGACATGGTTGCTTCATCTCCCATCTGTCTACTTTCAAAGGCTACATCTACAAAATCTTGGCTATGGCAATCGTCTCTCACATCTAAACTTTCAAACCATCACCAACCTTGCTCGACACAAACTTGTTGAAGGTCTCCCGAGATTTCGGTATTCCAAAGATCACCTATGTTCAATTTTGTGAACAAGGAAAAAGCACTCGTGCTCATTTTCCTTCAAAGGTGGAACACAGCTCTCAAGATGTGCTTCATCTTCTTCACATGGATTTGTGTGGCCCGATGCGCTGCAGCACGATTAATGGCAAACGCTAAATCTTGGTAATTGTAGATGACTACTCAAGATGGACTTGGGTTTATTTTCTTCGATGTAAAGATCAAGCTCCACAAATGATCATCACCTTTCTCACCTAAAATTCAAATTCACCTTTAGAACAATCACGACAAATTAACAGATAAAGGAACTGAATTTTGAATCGAACTCTTCAGTAATATTATGAGAAAGTAGGAATTGATCATCAAACATCCATGCTATACGCACTTTAAAAAATGGAGTTGTTGAAAGATCTAAACCGTACGTAGTGGAAGCCAGAACGATGTTAATCAATGCTAAACTTCCAGATTACTTATGGTCAAGCACCAACTGCATGCTACACTCAGAATGGCTCAATGATTACAAAATGCCACAACAAAACACCGTTTAAGCTTATCCACAATGTAAAACCAAATCTCAAACACTTTCATGTATTTGGATCTTTTGCTACCCAAATAATGATCGGATGACTTTGGAAAGCTCAAAGCCAAAGCGACATTGAGTTTTATTGATATCGCGATAATTCTAAAGGTTACCGGACTGAATCGCTGCAAAAGGTGTTATGGAAACGATTCATGCTAATTTTGATGAGCTTATGAGATGGCTTCCGAAAGCATAACAGCTTGGAACCCGTCACAACCTTTTAAATTTCCCTCACACCCCATCATCACCGGATACAAGCCCCCAGCCTACTTGCCAACAAATGGAAAAGCTATTTGCTCCTCTGCTTAATGATGACATTGATGAACGTGCTCCGTGTATCCAATGTTTCACGCCAACCTAATCATATACCAATACCGATACACCGCCACAACAACTACGGTTGAAGAAGCACCACCAGTTGACTCTACAACAACAGTTGAACAAACCGCCTCCAACGATAATGAACCAAATTGATATATTCATAATGGTACCCCCACCGCAGATTTTGATCCAAATGCTCTTTAACCCGTTGCAATGAACTGGCCTGACCTGATGTTGCGGAATCATTTACAAGCCATTTGAATCCTCAAAATCTGCACAATGTATACCAACATCAACCCTCTACACATCGTTGGACAAAAGACCATCCTCTTGAGAACATTATTGGTAACCCAAATCAACCAGTCATAACTAGACAACGCCTTCACACCGATGGTGAACATTGCATTTATGCTCTCACCGTCAATCCGAACCTAAAACATTAAAGATGTAATGACAAAGACAACCGGATTGAATCCATGCAAGAAGAACTCAATCGCTTTAAACGCCTGAAGTATGGGAATGGTTGAAAGACCAATGGTTCTTCGCCATTGGTCTAAAATGGATTTGAAAACAAATTGATGTCAAGGAACCGTAATTAGAAACAAGTCACATCCGGTGGCTAAGGGTTATAGACAGAAGAGGGTATTGACTTTGAAGAATCATTCGGCCCGGCTGCTGCCTTGAGGTCGTTCGGATTTTTCTCGCTTTTGGCGCTCACATGAACATCACGGCTTCAGATGGATGTCAAACCGCTTCAATGGACAACCAAAAGAAACGGTCTATGTTAGCCACCGTAAGGATTCGTTGATCCGAGTTCCCTAATCATGTCTACAAACCTAAGAAAGCTCTCTACTTGGTCTCAAATAAGCCCCTATGGTATGATAAGTTATCATCCTTCCTATTGCCAATAATTTTACCAGTTGTATTATACAATATCACGGGCTCACATCTTAATCGTTCAAATCTATGTGGATGGCATCTTTTGGGTCAACACATTTAAAATACTCAAATGCTTTTGCAAAACTTATGACAAAACATTTTGAAATGTCCATGATGGGTGAACTCACATTCTTCCTTGGAATGCAAGTTCATCAATCACCCGTGGTATTTTCTTGAGTCAGTCCAAATATGCCCTTGAATTGTTAAACAAATTTGGAATGCAAAACTATGACACCTATGCCACACCAATGGCTCATACCAAGAAGCTAGACGCTGATTTCATGGGAAATTAAGTGACCCTACCAAATACCATAGTATCATTGGGTTCTCATGTATCTAACAAATTAGCCGAATTGATATTGTTTTTGCCGCCTATCTTTGCTCCCGCTATCAATAAGACCAACTGAAACCCACCTCTCAGAGGCTAAAAGAATCCTCCGATACATATAGGGAACCATTAACTGGGGATCCGTATCCCAAGGATTCTGCTTTTGAACTAATAGCTTTTTCAGACATCAATGCAGATGCAGATTCACTTAAAAAGTACTTCGTGAGCATTACAATTTCTTGGTGATAAACTGTGTCATGGCAATCGGAAGCAGTGATTGTACATCGTCCTCAATAGAAGTAATATGTAGCCATGTCGGCAGTTGTGCTCAAGTCATTGGATGAGAACACAACTCAAAGACTATGGTTATGTGATTTGATGTGAATCCGATGTACCGCGACAATCGGAGTGCTATTATGGATCTCGCGTAATTCAGCTTAAACATTCAATCAAAGCACATCGATCTTCATATCATTTCATCAAGGACCACGTGGAAGGTGGTACTATTGAATTATATTTGGGTGGTGTTGATATTGGTTTTCACTTACACATCAAAACCATAAACACAGTGGGTATAAGGGAATTCTAGAGAGAGAAAGTTAGAGGTTTAGGGAACTTAGTGAGAGAAAGTGAAAGATATTATTATGAGCTCCAACTCTACCTTGGGAGGTAGAGAGTATTTATAGTCTTACATAAATCGCCACACAATGGGTGGATCGCATACAAATAAAGACCGTCTCGTCCTCCACGGTGTTACAAAACAAAATACTACTTAACTAAATATAACTATGACTACGAGCATTCTAACGATTACATATTCTTGAGGTGACCGACTCTTTAATACCGGGAATTTCTAATTCCTAACAATCTCCCCTGGGAGGTCACTCAAACATATACTAAAATGACATTGAATACAATCAGATATTACATTAACAATTGATCTTGCATTCTAGATGTAGTACTTTGCCCAAGCTCAGAGTCATTGATTCCACACATTGCATGTTTGGTTAATCCAAGTGGAGGTCTTTAACTGATCCACGTGATAATAATGTCGTTTTTGAGATCATCAGCTAATAGAAAATCTCTGATACATCCATTGTGGTGTTGGTATTATGTGATGTTGTGACTTTTGTACCGACATGCTCACATTCTGGATCATGATATATTCTCATGAGTAGCGAAGCATCTGATTCATGATATCAAGTTAGTAGCGTAAGCATGGAGTGAAAATATCCGAGTCATTGATGCACTAATCATGATTTCTTTTGAGATGAATGTGTTAGGTGAGCATGCGGCTATGTATTGACCGCTTCATTCGATACCGCAAACGTCGGGGTGTACCGCATAAGACAATTAGCAAAGTTCACGAAAGTGTCTTTGATCACTTTCGAGAATTGAGGTACACGCCCACGGTTCCCCGTTGATCAGCACAAGTACGCCTGCGGATCGTATATAATTCAAGAATTTCCTTGACAGGTTTCGCATGCTCTAGTCGTTCTCAAACCGAACGTCTCAAAGAAGACAACACGGAGTGAGTGAACCAAATAATTTACGCCCACGATTGATGAAAGAGATTTGAAAAACAATCGTGTATTGCTCAATAGAAATTGTTTTTGCAATATAACGAAGGTTTTAATGAAAATCAATTATCAATCATAAAACACCTTTGATTTGAAAAATTAGTACACGGTCGACGTGCTAATGAAAAGAGTTTCAAAGCACAAAGACCGTTTTTCAAGGTATCCGCAATCCATAACCTCGAACCGTGATTGATTCAAAAGATTGAATCCCCCATTGTTTCGTTCAGTTGTCACATGGTTGATCTATATAATAGATCTCACATGCCACCTACCAGGAGCTTGTTAGATGTTGGCTCCTGAAGGCTTTCCATCTTCACAGTGAATATGTAAACACATCACTGATGTTCCGCAATACCACAAGGATAATGCGTAGGACTCAAGATATAATCTCTCTTCCACATTGTGTGAAACAGAGAGTCTTCATTGAAAGTGTCCTAATGAGATTTATTGATGATCTCGTGGCACTAGACTCAATTTGTGCATATTTGGATCCTATATCGGAGACTAGGGAGAGGTCTCCTCCTTCAATATCAACAATCTCTAAGAGAAAGTCGATAGATAATGTCGGTTCCCGTGAGAATGAAACAAGTCCTTTTAAGAGGAACTTGAGTGGTTTTGGAAAGTTGAAGTGCAAAGGCGTCACTGGGTCCATGACGTCTTGTCTTCAATACCGATGTTACCATCAGTAATATATGAATTGAACCCTTTCACTCTAAGGTTGAATAAATGGAGGGCTATTTGTTTTCACCCTTTTCTCATTCAATTCTTTTTAATTCTTCAACCCTTCAGTGCTTACCGAGACTTCATAGCTAGAACCTTGTTGGGTTTATTCCAGCATTTCAGCTCCTCACCGCACTCTTCCCATATCTCATTTTTCTCCTTTTATCATCATACCTAAGAACTCTACACTAACTAGTGGATAGTCCCTTGGTAGATCCCTCCGGCTCTGGCGGATCATGGGAACACATACCTAACCTTATCGTCCTTATATCACCATACATAATGTAAAGTTGGTCGGTCTTTTGGTATTGTTCATCTGCCATAGGAACCAATTGAAAACCATTTGAAAATCAATCCGTATACTTATGATATTTTATCAAAGCATTTTGTACACGAATTGTTTTTGATATTTTTAGAAGAAGAACTCCCCCTCAACATGTGAATCAAGTATTTGAAATAGTTTTCACACGGAGGCAAGAGAAAGAATTAACTTCTTTGATTACCATTTTAAAAATATCAACATCACTTCCCTAATCGAATCAAGTAGATAAAGCATTTTGGGGAAGGATGAGGTTTTCATGATTTTGCGCCCCCTCAATATGTGCCTCGAGATTTGAAAAGAGTTTTGCACATACTAGAGGGAACCTGCACCTTAAGATAAGTTATCACGCTTCAAATCATAGGTTTAAGATAGATGCTCCCCCTCAACATGTGCATGGAAAATTTGAAATCTTTTGTCATATGTGGGAAGGAGAGCTTGTACATCCTTATAAAACCATTTACCGAATTATCAGTTTAAATCCAATTTTAAATCACACATTCTCATCACATTATCAAATCATTTGAGATTTGTGATCTCTTATAGATTTAAATTGATTTTGAAAGCTTTTAGGGAGAATTGTGACTTAATTATGAAAGCGCTTTAACCGATAATGATCGATTTAAGACTTTAGACTCCATTGATAAAACATGCTTGAATATCTTTTGAAAACAATTGAATGCCAAATAACTTTTTAATTTAATTGAAATCATTCTCCCCCCCAATCAATGACATAGGTTGTTGATTGAGAGATTGATATTTTGACAAATAAGTCCAGATGATTATTAAAAATAGAGACCGTCTCATTGATTGAAGCTCAAAGACTCAAGAACACGAACACTCAAGTAACAAGTTGAAACATTGATCGCCCTGGTTATCAACCGATTAACCGACACGACCGATCACATGAACCCGCCAGCAAGATCCCGATGTACACCTCACTCTTCGAGATTGACCAGTTGTCTATTTAGGGGAACAATATATCAACATCTTCATTTACCGTGCATTCCAGCTTATATAACATATAACCAATCAAAGACATAATGTACACATGTACCCAACAAGAGGAGAGACGATGACATCCATGTAACATGTTGAGTCACTAATCATCTCTGTGGATGTCATCTCTGAAATAACTGATTAGCTCGACAAGTGAACATGTTGCATATAACCAAAGCACTTTATCATAAACCGTATATAAGATGTCATAGGCGTGATCATTCACGCTCCAAATATTCTTCTCACATTTCTTCCAACTGAACACCGGAAGTAACAAAAACCAAAGGTCTCCAGAGACCACTTCCCCCAAATAGTTGGAATAATATATCCTTCCCCTAAATGGTTTTGATACCTCGTAATCAAAGAAAACATAATATATCCATAAACTTGAAATCTTGTGAGAAGAACTCAAATAGCCCAAATGAATCCGTGAGAATCAATCTACATAAACTCTCTCTCTGACTATCTTTATCAACCCATATGTAGACAATTTGAAGTGACCAATGTTGAAGAAAACCCGATATACCAAACTTGAAATCAAGTCAATTCCAAGATTTGTGTCTTAAGCTTGCACTTAAAGATGGAAGAACGGTGTCGAGAATCTATGCTTCAAGAAAATCTCTAAGTACTCACACTCAAACAAGGTATGAGACATTAACACCTCTTGATCTTATCCACATCGTCATCTCGCATGACACCGAGTAAAACAACGTAACTCCTAATAGTGATAGTTAACCATGTCTTCAACCATCCACTCCGACTGCTGGTAACTAGATAAACCAAGCCTTCAACTCAAATTCTTAAGCCCGAGTAAGTTATCAAATAAGAATTTCAAGTGGAAGTCAACTTCAATCTCAAATAAGTGATAAATGATTAACTCTGAAGTAATCAACTTGTGTCAAATGCCCAACATGTGAATAAACATACAACCGAATGTACATTCACCCACCTAATGAACCGGAACAAATGATGCCTCAACATCAATGTATTCTTCCTAAAAGTATTCATGTAGAGACTGATACGGAGGATACACCAATAACTTCGAGCGGATGAGGTAGACATTTTCCTTGAAGTTCATGTGGTTGATTTATAGCATGCACGATGTGAGGAACAATAATCCATGAAGATTTGGCAAAGGAATACCAAAAAGTGGATCATTATTCATGAACAATAATCCGTGAAGATTTGGCAAAGGAATACCAAAGAGCGGATCATTATTCATGAGTGCAACTGCAATATTTTGATAATCATTATCAAACTTTGAGGAATAACCGAGATAGGGCTTTTTGAGTAGTCCGAGTTGTACTTTTGATGATCATCAAACATATCTTGAACTCATGAATCACATATTCTTTGATGATCATCAAATATTCGCTAGCGGTTGTAAATACTCATCAAACATATCTTGAACCAATGAATCCCAAACAATAAATCCCATTTATCCTTAGTGAGTGAAACATTAGGCGTTGGAGGAGAGTCATCAAACTTTAAGTCGTATAACCATTATTCAAACATCCATCATCATTAAGTATATTCACTCTTTTCCTCAAAATTGCAGATCCGTTGCCATTTTTGATTTAGCAAGTGAATAAGAATATACATTAATGAATGTAGATCCACTTGATGAATGAATGAGCATGGGAGAAACATGAAGCTTGTTGATGAAGAATGTCGATGAGAATGGTCATAAACATTAAGATTTCTCTTCTTCAAGATAAGCCGCATCAAGCGCATAATTTCTTTTCTTTGAGGAACGGGCCTGGTGTTATTCGCAGACGCCATAATGATGAAGTACGAGGCCTGAACTGATGTGAATAGACATCATTGTTTAGAGCCCAAATATGTTTAGAGCAGCCCAATCCAAATACCAAGGGACGACTTGTACGACCGCTTTGGACAAATGATCAAGACAGAGAATTGGAAACATTGGATCCCCCCGTGCTCATGGGGTCCTTTTGGTTAGCACAAACAATCTTTGAATCAGCAGAAACCCTAGGTGCAATGTCATTTTCACTAGGAGCTAAACTAGTAGAAGCATCAGACTTAGTCGAGGGACATTTTGTGCTTACTGGGATTATTCTACCGCTTGGCTTCCAAACCTTAATGTGCACTACTCTAGGCATAGTGGATCTAGTTAAGGCAAGGTTTGCCATTCGTGAATATTCGACTGCTGCTTCCACTGAAATCCTACATTGGTAAAACCCCTCTGTAGGTTTCCGTGATTGCTTAATTGCTGCCTCCAAACTTTCTTAACTGGGTTATGAATCTTAGCCGAAATAACAACATTTATCATGATTACACGAAATTAAACATTTTTGCATGTTTTGCGAGAAAGATAAGGCCTCAATTAATTTTAGTAAGCTTAGAGCTAATACTAGAACTAACACGATTCTTTTGTTCAAATCAAACTTCTTGTCCCTATGGTGTTCTTTCACTTCCTTATCATGATCACTTTTAGTTTGCGTAATCCTATCCTTCTTTGCATAGCTTCTAGGTTTTGACCCGCTAACTTTAGTGTCAATCTTAACATCTGGAGAAGTAACGATGGGAACATTACATGGCTTCATTACTTTCTGCATTCCTGTCTAGAAGTTGATCCGAAATTCTAGGAGGCACATCACATGTTGCTTGCTTGAATTTTGACATGGAACAAGGCATATCAAGGGTCACATGCTTGGCTTTAGGCATAGAACAAGGCACCACTATTCTATCTCTCCTATTGCTAGATGTCGGACTTGTGACAATTACATACTCTAAGAGTTCCTGAGAACGTTTGGCATCCATGGCAATAGGCTATAGTACTATCAAAAGGTTTTCTAATCTTCATCTTCAACAATCTCACGGAGACCCTTCAAACTTTCCTTAAGGTATGAGAGATATGCTTTATGTGCGTGTTCATTATTCCTAATGGGCGGGGGAATATATAACATATGATAGCATACTTATCACAATCAAACCTTAGGAACGAATATTTGCATTGGGGATTGGCAACTTTCCTTTCACCTTACGCTTAGATTCTCAATCTCGTATAAAGAAGTTATCTTTTTCAATTTGTTTATCATGATTAACTTTAAATGAATCACATAACTCTTTTTTTTGATCATTAACCTTGAAATTTCTTCTTTAAAACAATTATTTCTTTTGCAAGTTATCAATAATGTTTTGAAGTTGGAAATTTCGAATCTAAAGGTGGAGGCATATGGGAACCAGTCACATCCTTCTTTTCACCTTTCAATTGTGAGACTTGGGTTCTCAATCTTCTGATCGTGTTACAATGAGCTCGAATCTGTTCATCACGCTTGCTAATTTCAAAAACTGATCAAATTGAGCATCCAAGGATGTCTTGATATTTGAGGTTTTAACATTTTCTTTTAGATGTTGATATTTTAATTGCAAAGCAAGATGCTCAACTTCCAATTTAGAAAACTGTTTCACCAAGTTATCATGATCATCCTGTTCAATTTTCTCATGCAATTTAGAATTAGTTTTTTCAAGCTCAATGACACGATCATGGGAGACTTTCATCGCAACAGATAATTCATGAAATTGAGAAGCATTAATGGAACAATTCGTAGTAGTGTAAAACATATCTTGAGTAATACATTCGAAATAAAGATTCTCATTCAAGGTATGCAAGTTCTTCCTCTCAATCTCATTATATTTTAATTCTCGCCCATAGTCACTAACCTCAACTATCATTGCATCAAATTCCTTTTCCATTTCTTTAATATCTGATTTTGTCCCCTTTAAGACTCTCAAAATGATCTTTTAGTTGTTTAAAGAAAGGCATGACCTCAGTTAGATAGCATTCTTTAGTTTGCTCAAAACCCTTTCCCTTCAGTTATCCAGTGGTGTGATCCTTTTCTTACAAGTTTTCTCAAAATCGACAAATAGTTGAAGAATAACATATTGACTGATTAAGGTCTTGCTCTTAGTGGCAATAGTTCTAGGAACTAAATGCATTGGTGAATTTGGAGGATACACAATGCTTTAGGAATTTCCTACAAGGGGATTCTTTTCAACAAGATTTTCAACTTTTTGCAAGTCCATATCCTTTTTCCTGAACACTTGTTCAGGGGTCAATAGAGTCTGAGGCTTAAACATGTTTAAGGATATCCAATTTTCCTTAGTGTAATCATGGGGTTTTATAGTTATCTTGTTCTTTTACACTCGTGGATCTTCTAGCTTCTTATTCATTTTCCTCTAGTGACTTCATCTGATTTCTTATCTTCCCTCAAAGGCACTAGGTTTTTGTCTAGGCTTAAGGATCTCATTACCATCATACAGTACCTTATGAGCTTCTCTAGCCTTTTTACAAGCCTCGTGGTTTGGTTCATCAACTAAGGCAACACTATGTTTGTCACTTAGAACTCTATGCTTAGTGATCATGTGAGCAGTCTGAATGGTATTTCCTTGTACGTACAACTTATTTTCAAGCTTGTTTTTCAAAGTTTTTAGATTAGAAAAATCATTCAAAAGTTTTGATTCCTTAGCACTAAATTCTTGCTTAAGCATTTTAACATTTTCTTGAAGTTCTTGTTTTTGCTTAGCAGTTTTAGAAAGCTTTTCATGTAAGGAGTTTAACTCTTGTTTTAACACTTCTTCTCTAAAATTACTTTTTCTAATAATTGTATTCATTTGGTTATCCAACTCGCCACGAGTATTAACTCAAACTTAGCACGTTGTTCATAGATGGCAACCTCGATCCTTATATATGTTAAGCTCAGTGGTAAGGGAATCATCAGGCACAAATGCAACGTACTCATGCAGTTCATAATCATCATTTTGAGTAGAAGATGCACAACTAGGTACCGCAGAAACTTCCATGCAACTTACCTCAGCATTGACATGCACAGGCTGTGACCGGTGCATCTCTATCTTGGGTACATCCGAAGCTTCCATGGAGTGTTCCTTTGCATTAACTTGCATGTGTTGTGTCTGTGCACTCTCTCTTGTGAATTTGAGCACCGAAGATTCCATTTTTGCATTATCCGACTCATCAATTTTGTTGTCAATGACATTCGTGATTCAAAGAACACCATACTTCAAATGTAAACATTACCCAACTTATCACAACAATCTTTCAACTGCACCTGACACTCATTCACGCTTTCATTCTTTTGAGCAGATTCTTCAATGTACTTTTTCACATTATCCATGAGTTGGATAAATGTCTCAATGAATTCCTCAATTTCCATTCCAAAGATGTTTTTAAAGGAAATTCCAGTCAAATGTTGATCGAATCATTTAATATTCCCAATCGATGAATGGTGAAATTGTTTGTAGATTACTTGAAGAGCTGCACTGAACCATCCTTTTGAACCTCTTTATTGGTAAGTTGCAGCTTTAAGTGTTCTAAGTTCAACAGGAAGCTTCTTGTCAATGTAGGTAAGTCCTGGCGGAAAAGAGCACTACATGTTCGATCCCCACCTATGGATAAATGTACTGTATGAGGTGCGTGATGAAGTATGATAGGCTCAATGTCGATTCCATTTGCATGGCATTCTCAGAAAGGTGTGCAATTCATTCTCATTGTACTCCGAACATGAAGATCTCACATCCTCATTGTTTAATTCAAACATCTTTAATCGCTCGTAGCAATCATTAACATTATTGTCCACAAGATCATACAATTTAAGCACTTCAAATCACCGTCAAGAGAGTAAGACATGATGTGGTAGAATGCACTGGATTTTACAAGTCTATGATTTAAACCGAGAAATAGAATCTTTCGCGTGATTTTACTAAAATCAAGACCAAACCGTTAAGCAATGACCAATGGAATGTGTTAAGATGAATGATGGATCGACACAATGATAGACAATTGTGTGTTAGGTCTTATGATTGTTTGTGGGATAAGCAGAGATGTTGTTTGGTTGTGATTTAGGTTGGTTGTTGCACGATTTTATGGAGAAATTTAGATCTAAAATCTTAAAAGCTCAATAACTTCCTTTCGGAGAGGATTTGGGCCTCGAAAAATTCGTTTCACAACATCGCTGAAACCTCACAATATTCAGTCTGTTCGTCGTTGACAGTATTTCACGAAAACGGAGTTACGGATCAAAAGTTATGGCCGTTTGAAGTTTTGACGTAAAAAGTCAACTTTGGTCAAACCTCTTCTTCGTAAAAATCAACCAAGTCGCTATAAGCCTCAAGTCGCTAAAGAGAAACCTCGCTAAATCACCAAATCGCTAAGCACCAAGTCAAGCTAATAAAATAAGTCGCAACAAGAACTCGCTAAGGTCCAAGTCGCTAGCAAAATTTTGGCAAGAATTGCTACTCAAGTCGCTAAAACTTCAAGTCGCTAAAGAGCAAACTCGCTACGCACCAAGTCGCTACCAATTAAGTCAAGCAACCGTGTGGAGAGTCCACTACTAAAAATGCTAATCAAGCAGGCTAAGTCTAAGTCGCTAGCTCCAAACCGTAATCGCTACAAAATTGTGAAGCAAGTCGCTACGAAGAAAGAGATCCAAGATATCAAGTCGCTAGCAAGAAAAACCACATAAACATCACTTTTCAATCCAAAACAACCCAACCAAGATGATTCAAGCTTACCAAATGAAAACCTAAACACTTGTGATGATTCTAAACATAAAAGTACTAACAAAATCCAAGCTTTAACACAAGAAATCAACCAAATGATGCAAAAACCACTAAACTTTTTCAAACTCAAAAACCACCTAAAACCACTAGAAATCCAAAGATGTGCAAGATATGATCTAACCATGGCTCTTGATACCAATTGTTGGATATTGGTTTTCACTTACACATCAAACCATAACACAAAGTGGGCATATAAGTGGAATTCTAGAGAGAGAAAGTTAGAGGTTTAGGGAACTTAGTGAGAGAAAGTGAAAGATATTATTATGAGCTCCAACTCTACCTTGGGAGGTAGAGAGTATTTATAGTCTTACATAACTCGCCACACAACGGGTGGATCGTGCATACAAATGGTAAAGACCCGTCCGTCCTCCACGGTGTTACTTAACAAAATACTACTTAACTAAATATAACTATGACTACGAGCATTCTAACGATGACATATACTTGAGGTGACCGACTCTTTAATACCGGGAATTTCTAATTCCTAACATGTGGGTACTGAATACCAATTGGCAGATCTTCTCACCAGTCAAACACCAAAACCTCCTTTTGTAAATATTTTTCAAAAATAAAATACAAAATTATAAAATCGTGACAAAACAACAAAAATATTATTCTATCTATATTTCTTTTAACATTGCAAGGCTACTCTTCCACAACACTCAAATCTTTCAAAAATTCGCAAGATTTTTTCGAACAAGTGTCAGGGGGAGAAAGTTAATAATTTTTCGCCTAATAAAACCTTGTAATTCTTGCATGTTAACTTATCCCGGTTGTTTCTTTTAATAATGGTGGTCACTTTTCTGGTTTATCGACACCCCTGACTCAATATTCAAACTTTCATTATTTTTAAGCTCCAGGAGAGTGTCGCCAAAATTCTTTCCAAAATATCATTCGCTGGTAACCAAATGAAGTTAAAGACATTTATTGTAAATGGTGTGCGTGGAGGACTAAAACTGTCAAAAGCTTAAAGTTATTTTAAATAAAACAACCCACCTAACCACATTTACTCATCACATTTAATTTTTCACCAAACTCATCCTATTTAACATTCGATCTTCTCAAATCAGAAAGCTTTTGATCTCAAATTTGTAAGTGTTTCTGTGTTTATAACAAGTTTCTAAACATAGGTTTTGATTTTCTTGTAAAACCAACGGTTAGATCAGTTACTTATGAGATTTGGTGTTCCCACGATAAGCTTATGAACACCTAACTTGTGTGAGTGTTCGGGGCTTGAAATGATTGTGCCAAAATGTTTGTATAACATCTATAATACCGTTATCCTCACCCAGCATTCACGAATTGAAGAATTCCTTGAAAACTAGGTTTATAATGCGATTTGGGTATTTTCAAATGAGAACGCTTTTGGTTAAAAAAGAGATGTTGTTTACATGATGAATTGATCATATCCATGTTTAGAATCAACCTTAAATACTAATTGATTGATAATTAGAAATTAGGGTTTATGTTCTTAATATCCGGTATTTTTGATTCATAAGAATTTGATAAAACTTGTAATATACAACAACTCACTTGACTTCTCGTAACTACCGTAACAGTCTTGTACAAATCCTATGGCTGATAACTAGGTGCACTTGAAACTTAGAGTTTAAGTTTACGATAAGTCTTCTTTTACGCTTAACCTGCTTAATGTGTATTCATGCTATGATCTCAAAGTTAACCGAAAGTGTATGTGTTAATATTGGTGCTATGATGAAACTATTTCTGTGCTTATTACTGAAAACTCGTAATCAAGGTTGTTTTGACATTCACGAGATAAGGATCACCTTACGCCAGAAGTATGTTATGCGCGTAAGAGAAGTACGTATGGTTCTACATAGTGACTACGCTTATCCGTGAAGGATAATGCGTAAAACAAGGACTTCACGCGATAAGGTTAACTTTACGGTGTAAGCCTTACGCTAAGGTTTATATATACTTCAAGCGCAAGCTCACGCATAAGGTCCCCTTTTCCTACGCTGCATATTTCTACGCTGTAAGTCGTTGGTGCTCACGATAAGTCACACGTGCAGGTATATCACCCTCGCTTTCACGCATAAGCTTGCCATTTCTACACCTAAGCCTTGTTTAACCTTAATTGTGAATTGTTACGCGTGCAAACTTGCAAATAAATAAATCATAACGCCACGAAACCAATAATGTCACTTTTAGCTTAAATGTATAACAAGTTGTGAATAATAAGTGAAAACATGGACTTTAAAACTTAAAGTTAATCAACTCACAAAACTTATCACGAAGACATTGGACTATTGGACAAACAAGTGATATTGGACTCGTAACAATCATCGACATATCACATTCAATAAATAGACAATAAAATCATCTCGCTGACTAACATAATGTCTTTCGATATGTTTGTTCTTTTGGCTAAATATCTTCGTATCACTTCATTATTGGACGCCAAATGCACGAAGCACCAAATGTTCTCACCGTTAAGTTTATATCTTCCCAAATGGTTATCCATGAAGATTGAAAGAACAACCTTCGTGGTTGAATTTGATACTCTCACCGCCGTAGTCTTCTTGCTTAATTGCTGTGATATTCTAAAGAATCATTATTATCAATATGCTCACCAATCCTCGCCACAGCTTCGAGAGATTTACTATACGCAATTTTGGCAATAATAAATGAAGCAGACAAAGGGAAAATGTCGCGGATCGGTGGACTTCAATCACAAGCAAGTCACCATCACACCTACATTCTTATGCTATCTCCTCATTCATGTCATTGAACCAACCCTGAAGTCCAACGCTACACCTAACAAGAGGTCATTCGGGTAATTCATGATCTACATCGGCCATGACTTAAGCTTGCCAGGTAATCACCAAACACTTTACGCTGATCCAAGAATATCCTCACCGAGAACCCTCTTCATCATCACTACAAAATCAAGCTCGGATCTGGGATAGTGGTTACATGAGCATCCAAGCTCATGGAACTACAAATTTTTGGGCCTTGTCAACATGAAACATATCAAAGTTAAAGCTCCGATGGGATGACATGATGTCTTTCTCAAAAACGAGGCACCAAGATCCCATGTATTGATCACACAAAAACTCCGGGATCCGCAGAGCTCTGTTAAACTCATATTCCCTTGAGACTGACGACCCAAACAATCACCCATGTTGTATGAACCTACTCTACCACCGATTTAAGGAATCAACAACAAAGAAACAAGGTGATGTATTACCGGATCACCTTCTCTCGAAAATCAAACAACAGATTATACAAAAGGTAACTGCAGCAGCTTGATTTGGTGCAAGTTGGTTTCTCGATGACAAGTCTTTTGGCACACCTACTAGGAAAACCAGAAGAGGCAGTGCAGGAAGTGTTGCAAGCACTAAGAGTCAAAGAAAGTTCCCTAAGAGGAAACCTCCACTCAAAAGGAAAGTTCCATCTAAGGAAGTTGTTCCTATTCCCATTCCCAAGTCTGAACCACAAAGAAAGCTAGTGGATGAAAGCTCTGAGGAAACCGACACTACAAGAAAAGTGGCTTTTTTGGACCCCCATAAGCGTCATAAAATGGTACTTTTAGACCTTTCATTTAATAGGTCCAAGGATGAAAGCTGCTTCATGTAAGGCGGTTGTAATAGGTCCAAAGCGCCCTAACCTCTTATGAAACCAATTTTATGGTCGTATTATATGTCTATGAACAACACAAATAAATAAGTCTCTAATAAAAACCATATTAGGACACTTGGCTAAATGTTCTAACATGTGGTAACCTACTTTTAATCTTTTGATACACATACAAGCGTGCTTTAATGTTAATTCTAGGACTGCTTATCATATAAATTATATAGTTACTTTAACACCAAGAAAAGGGTCCTAATATCCCAAATAATGCATTATGAAACCAAATTTATGGTCGCATAATATGTCTATGAATTCAACCAAATAACGCCCTAACAACATATTAGGACACTTTTACAATGTTGTAAAACGTTGTTACCTACCTTTAATCTTTGATACACATACAAGCGTATTTCTTAAAAGATAAATTGTTAGACGCTTATCATATAACATTATAGCTATTTTAGCACCAAGAAAAGGGTTCTAATATCTCAAAGAAAATTATGAAACCAATTTCTGTCAGATAAAAATGTCTATTAACAACCTAAATAACGCCCTAATAACAACATATTAGGACACTTTTACAATGTTAAGTTAATTGTTAGGACGGTTAATAAGTTTAATAGAATATTTCAAAGTCCTGACAAGTCATATGATAGACGCTATTTTCAACATGCACACTCTTATTATTACGACATATGAATAAAACATCAACTAAATATTAAATGAATAAAACAAAATTGTATTTCAAATTAGCAATTGTCATAACAAAATCACTAAACATAAATAAGGTAGATGTAATCTAACATAAAGTCTCTGTTAACATTAAACAATACATTAACGCTAACAAGAAGCTTAGTCCTATGGTCATCATGCATCATCTCTCTCAACTTCACGACCACCTACAAATAAACACCTATGTATAAGCATTAAGTCTATATTAGTAAAATTATTGGTATCAAAACTCGTGATATACATAAGCTAGCCTTTATATGTTAAATTTCCTAATCGTGCAATTGTTTCTACATATCCCAAAATGGGCCATGTAATACATATAGAGAGCTCAAACAGACCAAGATCACAAACCATAGCGGTGATCCATGAGCCGCAAGCCATCGCACAACAAAGTCAAGTTATAAGGCATAGCCGCTAGGCCTCACTACTAGCTTCTTTACGCCCCGCCAATTATTGATGTCAACCAAGATTCTCGTGGAAAGAAAACTTGCATACCGCTTAGGTTATGATATGAAGTAATCGCTACTTTACCCAAGGTGAACAACTTGTTCAAAGTTGATAATCGAGACGAGTCTATCACGCCAATGAGGTTTCTTTCGCAATAAAAACTTATTTGTAAAGACAATCTTCCACTCATTGCGAATGATGTTGAAAGTACCGGATCGACCGTAATCGACAGCAAGTGGTATAATAGGCATCATGATGTATGCCGTTTCTTGAAATGTGTGTGTGTGTGTGTGTTTTGTGTTCCTTAAATCGTGAGGTGATCAAATTAAGTTAAGCAATCTTACATGATCTCAAAAGGTGGTCAGGTCAAGTTGATGGAGAGGTTTCTATTAGCAAAGAATACTCAAAAGGGGACGGAAAAGGACCAAATCAAAGAACAATGCATAAAAAGAGGAGAATATATGCTATCATATTAGCAAAGCAGAGGCTATAAGTTTCATAACATACCGCTTCACATCAGCTAGTCCATCTTTCTTCGCCAGAGATGGCCACTAGCTTCTTGGATCAAAGACACTACCAATAAAGCCATATACTTGAGCAAAGTCGGAAGCATTACATAATGAGCAAAGAACAAAGATAAATCTTGGGTGAAAAGATTGACATTCACGTTGCAAAGAATTGAATTATGATTTGGTCCCATTAACATAAAGCGTTATACATTATACCAATCACAAGAAAGACCATATACCAAATTCAACGCTCCATAAACTCTCATGGGTCAAGGGTAGAGAAACGCATTGCTAACCGAGCCATACAAGTCAATAACTTACCACTTAGTTGAAGCCCGAGGTGACCTTTCTTCATCTATTTCGCTTGATGGTTATGTTTTGAGAACGGCCCTATCACGTAGTCAGCTATTAGTCAAGTTATCATTCGCGATACCCCTCGTCATCCGTAATGTACAAAAGTCAAGATAGTAAATATCAAGACTCGGGTATAAGCAAAAAGGTAAATAATAGATACCAGGTTACAATAAGCATATTAACCCATATGGATGGTTAACCTTTTACCACAGAAGGATTATGGATTTGAAAACGGTAAAACGGACGAAGTTCAACATGCATTTTAAAACGCGGTAAAAGATAAGGACAATACAAAGACGTATAACCCATACATAACTTCCAAAAAGATTGAGACATATAAATACAAAGACGTATAACAAGTGTCCTATTATGGTGTATCAAGTTTTGATACCCAAGTATCAAGTGTCATACTAACTAATTTTTAAATAAAACTTTGTAAATAAGCGCTCTAAAAACTCGATGTTTTATGACTCAAATAAAGGAGTGTTCTATTATGGTGTAGGATAATAAAACCACAACAAATAAGCTGCATTTCATAAAGGTTAATGTTAAAAGACACAGCTTGTCAAGGGTCCCAAGTAATTTTTTCAAATAAAACTTTTGCAATTAAGCCGCCTATAAAACCTAATAAGCTGCTATGTTTCGGATGTTTTACTTAATTCCTCAAAAAAGATGTGCCATATTGTGGTGTATCATAAACAAACCATTATGAATAAGCGCTCTATAAAGGTTAACGTTATAAGACGCTATTTTCAAGGGTCCTATTCACTTTTCTTATAAAAACGCTTATGGTCATGTTCCATAAAACCCATGTTTTATGACTCAAATATCAAGTGTCTTATGATGGTGTATCAATCTATGGGACCTAAGTGTCAACTGTCATATTAAGTTATGTTTTAATAATACGCTTATAATAAGCCGCTTTAAACCACTAATGTTTTATGACTTATATATCAAGTGTCCTATTATGGTGTATTGTAATTAAACCATAATTAATATGCATCCTTTAAGGGTCCTATTAAGTTTTGTTATAATAAAACTTTGCAAATAATCAAGTTAAAAAATGATGTTATAAAACCATTGTACATAAGCCGCCCTATAAATGTTAACGTTATAATACCCACGTGTCAAAGGTCCTATTAAATTTTGCTATAATAAAATTTTTTGTGAATAAGCTGCTTTTAACTAACTGATGTCTTATGACTCAAAACTCAAGTGTCCTATTATGGTTTATTATAATACAGCCATAATGAATAAACGCCTATAAAGGTAATTATTAGATCCATATTTTAAGTGTCATTTTAAGTTATATGATAATAGGACCCCAAATCATCGACCATCTTATTATATACCTTTTAGGACATCATTTAAGTAGCAAATATTTAAAAAGTAAATTCTAAACGCTATATGTCCTATTAAATCAGCTTTTTAGGGACTCCATTATCATATCGTCCCACACAAAGGGTCTTAAAAGCCACTTTGTTGTAGTGCTTAATCGTAAGAAGAAGAGGTTATCTACTATGAACCGCGAACCGTTGTCACTCCTACAAGAGCTAAACCTCCTACCCAAAGCTTCACTCAAGGCAAAGGGAAGACTCAAAAGGCTGAGCAAGAAGAAATAAGAAAGTTCAGATGAAGAGCAACTAGACAAAGATTAAGGTGAAAAGGTGAAAAAATTTGAGACTCCAACACGCTGTCAACAATTCAAACGTACTACAAATTGCGGCCCCGAGGTCAAGGGTGCACTATCTACACCACTCGATGCGTTAATCAACCCGATAAGTGGAACCGTACTCACCACCCACGACCACAACAACAGCCGATTGAGGATACCATCACCTATGAATTTGAAGAACCGTGAAAAGGAAAAGTCCGAGAAAGAAAAGATCGATGAATAGGCCGCAGCCTGCCAAAGGGAGAAGAGGCCGATTCAGTCAAGAAAAGGCTTAGACTACAAAGGATGACGAGGTTGAATATGATGACTTCCTTCTACAAAGTCCAAAGATGTTCCAAAGAACAAACCTCTGAACTCCAAAGGATCCAGAGTCACCTCACGTACTCCTCATCATCGACTCGCCTTCTTACTCTTCACCTCCACCATCCAAAGGCACAAATCCGTATCCACATCCAACTGAAGAAACCAACAGACTCTTTTGATTTTATCCCGCTAAAAACAAGGATTGTTAAAATGGTCTAAACAAGTACTTTAAGAAGGATGTAACCAACAAAAAGTCAATCAACTAGTCAGACGTAATCAACTTTCTTCTTCAAGACGATAAACGAGTTGTTCTAAAGGAACAAATCCTAAGTTTATCAAAGGAGATTTCCAAAAGGAATTGGAGAAGACGGCAAGAGAATATACTCACAAATTTCTTCTCGACACCGCATCTGCAGACTAGAGAAGTATTCTCCAAACAACTTACTCCAAACATCGTCGCATTGGTTAAAAATATAATGGCCAAAGAATCATCTTTCAAACTAAGTTAATCACTAAATTGGTGATGCAAATGTCAAACGACTGCAAATTTTACTCGATGAAGCTAAATTTTTGAAGGTCTACTAGATTATCAACTCAAATCATCATGCAAGGAATCAGCCAGATCAACCTAAACTACCTCCAAGAGATGACAATGATAATGACAAGGACTCGCACTCAAACGCCCAAAGAAGTCTCGTGAATCTTCCTCCATGCAACCTCCACCCCAAAGGACTCAACAACAAGACGATCTTCCTCCACTCTGGCCGACAAACTCGTGACTCGAAGTTTCCACTACGCATGTAGAAAACCGTGATCACTTTCAGTATACCGGGTGGTGACGTATGAGGAAGTCCCCGAATCCCCAACAACAACCCACCTCTCCCGCTGGCCAACAAAGAAACCATCATCCTCATCAAGGCCAAAGTAGAAGAAGAAGTCTCCCTATAGTCGATGTCGCCTCATGGCTCTACTAAAGATGACACAGAGGTTTGAATGGTTCTCCTTCCACACTTGTTGATGCCACTCCCGCTTAACTGGTGAACCAAATATGGTAAAAGGTAGTACGTTGGAGCATGCTAAGTTATTGCAAGAGAAGTTTCATGTGACGAAGATGACGAAATCGACCGGTGACTTAATCTCAAGAATGTGTTGGTGTGTAGATCCCAATGTGGTTAGATAATTAGTAGCAAAGAAAACAATACCAATTAGGTGGTTACCTGATATCACTGGAATCAGGTGATCACTTTCCAAAGTAAACTATTCGACCCTAATGTCCGGGTTACAATTAATATCTACTGATAAGACCAAATGCGCTATAGAATTAGGCACAATTCAATAACCCTTGGCGCTATAAGTGTTAATCGTCATTCTGGCTATTCATGCATAATCATATCTCTATTTATAGAGATTACTCTTAGCTAGTCAAATGGAATTATAAGTATTAATCGGCCCATTAATAGCCTCATAATTATCCCCATTATAGTCAAGTATAATACATGACCAATTAAATGTCATTAAGGCTTGTAATCGCCATTTAGCAAAGATTTCAACACTAGCAAGATTTTCAACACTAGCAAATATTTCATACCATTAGCAAGACTTTCACACTAGCAAGATTTCATAGTGCTATAAGGGATACACTCTTCATGGAATCCACAAGCTTCAAAGAAACACAAGCTTCAAAGTGGAAACACTACTATCGAAATACTATCGCTGAAACCACAGGCAAGACTTCTTTCCACAAGCGCATCTTCTACTCAAGACTACCAATACAAACCACTACAAGAGTCGTGGTGTTCATGGACCTTATGGGTGTACACTGCACTCCTCCTAACCCATTACAGAACTAATCCCACAAGTGCATTAAATTTTCCAACAATCCTCCCAAATTTAGTTCACTTCTTTGCATGAAAAATAAAACATCAAGCAAAACATGTGCATAAACTAAAATGTCCCGAGGATTGAATTTATCTTAGTAAATTACACGCTCAAATATTCGAGAATCAGGGTGTTCTAAGAATTGAACCCTTCAACCCATTTGAATACCTCAAGATAAAATACACACAAGTTTTCAAACACTTAAAAGCTCCTGACACTATACAAGCCATGTCCATATCCAATTCATAAATGTTGTAAAGCTAAAAGTCCAAAGCTTCCTCAAGCTGCAAAACTTCAACTACATAGGTGGTTCCTCCTTATTCATACCGCCAAGCACTTTTTCAAAGAAAATTAACCATTAAAAAGTAAAGACTTCATCCTCCTTTCAAGCAGGTTCTGAGCACAACCTTGGGATGTAAATAAGACATGTGCTCCAGCCATCAATGTTCAAATTTTCCACATTGAACTCAAATTCTGTTTCCTCGTGAGGAGTTGGGTGTCCTAGCATTCCGCTGACTAAGTGGACTTAAACCCATCCCTTTAGCGTAATTTTTATAACCAAGTCTCTAGCCAAACCCTTCACAAGTGATCTAAGTTCTCATGGAGATCTAACAAACTCTATAGATACCACCCCATTCATGATAAGCTCACGAATCATATATGTCTCGACACCTAAGTGTCTAGACTTACCATTATACATCCGCTATAAGCCTTAGCCAATGTAGCCGCACTATCACAACGGATAGAAATAGGTGCTATAGGTTTAGGCCACAATGGAATCTCAAGAAGAAAGTTTCTCAACCATTCACCTTCTTTTACTAGCAAATGCTAAAGCCACAAATTCGATTCCATTGTTGAACCGTGATGCAAGTTTGTTTCTTGATGCCCAAGAAATTGACCTCCACCAAGTGGAATACACCGCTCACGGTAGACCTAATTGTCTTTAGTGTTAATGATCCAACTTGCATCAAGCTGTATCCTTCCAACACCGATGGGTAACCAAAGATATGAGAGACTATAATCCATAGTTCTTCAAATACTTCGCATCTCTTTGAACTGCCACGCTGATGAGCACTAGGATTACTAGTATACCGCTCAATTTTCCCAATCGCAAAACCAATATCGTCTTGTACAAGTCATGGCATACATCAAGCGCCCAATTACACTAGAATACTCAAGTTGAGATACGCTCTTGCCTTTATTAGGCATTAGCTTCTCACAAGTATCCATAGGTGTACTCACTGAAGTACAATCAAAGTAATTGAATTTCCTCAAGACATTCTCATATATGAGACCGAGATAGAAATTCTTTTACTTTCATGTTTAATCCTTATACCAAGGATAACATCACCTCCCCATGTCTTCATGGAGAACCTGATGACAAAAATTCCTTTGTCGTCAACCCGATTTTGTCAAATACAAATATCAACATGTCATCAACATATAGACAAATGATTACTCCTTTACCAGATTCATCAAATTTGATATATACACATTTGTCACCGTTAAGAACATAACCACTAGACAAAACCACTTCATCAAATTTTTGATGCCATTGCTAGTGCCTCGCTAAGTCCATAAAGAGACTTAATCAGCTTTACACACCTTGTTTTCATTCCAGCATGATGAAGCCCCGAGGTTGGTTCATATAAACCTCATCCGGCTTCACCATTCAAGAAAGTCGTTTTTCACATCCATCCGATGAATAATCGACAGAATAGATGCCATAGCAATCAGCTAGCCTTATGGTACTCGATACGCAGCCACAAGATTAGTATCAAAATAGTCTATCCCCACTTTTGTTTAAAGCCCTGAATGACTAGTCTAGCCTTGAACTTTTCAATAGTTCCATCTACCTTCATTTTCTTCTTGAAAAATCCATTTGCAACCCTGAGGTTTGCAACCTCGTGGTAGATCAACCAACACCCAAGTGTTGTTGCCCATGATGGAATCCATCTCATCATTGATTGTTTTTTCCGTAAAGCAATATCCCGACTTCATTGCTTCTTCAAATGTCTTGGGATCATCCTCAACAATGAAGCATAGAGTATTGGTCCGAGACCTCATCCTGGTACCTTCAATAAGTATAGTTGAAACTCGTGTCCAAATGACTTTGAGTCCTGACCCTTTTTGCTCTTCTTGAGCATAGGTTCAAAGTTGTTGACCAACAACCTCATCGTGACCATCGATGGTTCATCATCGACCTCTCGATACACCGTCATGAGTTCCATTAGGAATCCTCCTCGACTTGGTCTAGTGGATCGATGAGAATCTATTGTCATCAAAAGTTTGATCCCTTGATTCAATTATCGAAGTTAACTGAACATATCATTAGGTTCAATAACATAAAACCTAAAAGCCTTGGAATGCTCAAAGATATCCAACAAAGATGCAATCAATGCCTCTTTCACCCAAAGCTAACTTTGGATCGTGGAGTCTTAACAGCCTCTACAACCCCAAACCTTGAGATAGTTCAGGTTGGGTTTCCTTTTAGTCCAGAGTTCATAAGGGGTAACATGGTTCCTTTTGTTGGGAACCCTATTTAATAAAATAGCAAGTCGTTAACATAGCTTCACCCCGTAACCCTTGACTCAAATTCTAATAGGACAACATGGAATTAACCATCTCCTTCAAAGACTCTCGTTTTTTTCCTTCGTGAAATACCATTTTGTTGAGGAGTATGGGCGGGCAAATGTTTCATGGATTATACCAATGACCTAAAAATACATAGTATCCATGTACTCACCTCCCCTATCAGCCCAATCTTTTTGATCAAAGACCCAAGTTGTAATTCAACTTCAGCTTAAACACTATTTATCTAATGCTTCATCCTTGGTATGTAACAAATAGACATAACAAAATCTAGAAGCATCATCAATAAACGTCACAAAGTACTTTTTATTCCCCAAAGAAGGAGGGATGCAAATCACACGTGTGTCACCATGTATTAACTCTAAGAGCTTAGTCTCAATGACTAACACCTCGAAGGGTTTCTTGGTTATCTTGGTCAACATGCAAGTTTTACACTTTTCAGTGTTCATGTCAAAAGTTGGGATCAACCCATCCTTAGACATATCTTGCATCCTTTTATAGTGAACATGGCCAAGTCTTGCATGCCATGTATGTAGAGCTAGGGTCATAAAATGTGGTCACAAAGTCTAAAATAACACTATTAGTGGAAACATTAAGCCCGAACATTTGATTACATAAATAACCAAAACCAATAAAAACACCATGCTTAGAAAGCACAAATTTATCCGACTCAATAACTTGTTTATATCCATGATTATTCAATACACTACTTGAAACCAAGTTCTTCCTTATATCGTGAACATGAATAACATTAAACAAAGTTACAATCTTTCCACTAAATTTAAGATCTACACAACCACCTACCATGCACCAAGGATGTTGACTCATTTCCCATGTGAAGAATAAAACCATCATTCAGTGACTCATAAGTCTTGAACTGCCTTCTATCTTTGCACACATGAACTGCTGCACCGAGTCAACCCACCACGCAACATCATCATCCCCGCACATAATGAAATTGATACACATGTAATATAATAAATATGAAAAGACTTATTAACTATATTCTCATTAAAGGAGTTGGAAGAACCACCCACTCGAACCATTAGTGCCGATCCATGGCTTTACCACCAACCTTAACACCCTTTGCAAATTCCTTTGATGTGACCCTCGCTTAAGCACATTTCCAACAAGTAGGTGTTGCCTTCTTGTTAGGATCCGCCCTTGTGTTGTCATGATATTTGCGTTTGCCTTGTTGTCATTGTACCTGGTGGAGTTATTATGCTCCACCATATTGACAACAGATGCACCAAGAGCATTACATTTTGGCTTGTCATTATCCCCGCATCTTGAGAGATTCCTCAATGCTACAGATGACTTCAACTCAACCGTAGAGTTAACTCCTCTTCTTATGTTTCAAGGTATGCTTGAAATCTTTCCAAAAAGGAGGAAGTTTATCAATGACACAAGAGACTTTAATAGCCTCATCCATGTTCATATTGTGTTGTGTAAACCTTCCAAGTATTCCAAGAAGTTCATTGTATTGTTCCATGACTGGTCTTGAATCAGCCATTTTGTAATTTGTGAAATTACTAACAAGAAACTTACTTGATGCATCCTCACCATATATTTGGCATCCAAGGAATCCCATGTGCTTTTGAAGATTCAAAGTTCTGATAAATATCAAACGAGAATCGACATACCATTGAGAATAAGACTCTCGTGATATGTAGTCATCATTCTCCCATTTGCTCCTCCTCCCGACCGCCCAAAGTAGCATCATCACCATAATCAGGAATAGGTGTGGTTAGCACATACACCACACTCATGCTTGACAAAGAAGAAGTGCATCTTCTTCTGCCACCTCCTAAAGTCCACCCCTTCAAACTTATCAAGATTGGCAAAGTTTGAAGCTATGTGTTTCATTGCGCTACAGCTGTACCATTGATTATCACAAATAGTTTACTTTGATTGTTGGTGTAGATCCTAGAATGTTAGATAATCAAGAGTAGCAAACAATACCACAAAGTTACCTGATATCACTGAATCGTAGATCACTTTCCAAAGTAAACTATTCGACCATAATGCCAAGCATTTAATATCTACTTGGGATAAGACCAAATGTAGTTATAGAATTAGGCACAATTCAATAACCCTTGCGTTTATAAGTGTTAATCGCTTTTCGTCATTATTCATGCATAATCATATATCTCTTATTTATAGGAGGTTACTCTTAGCTAGTCAAATGGAATTATGAGTATTAACCGGCCCATTAATAGCCTCATAATTATCCCATTATAGCTCAGTAGTGGTTACATGACCAATTAAACGGTCATTAAGCGCTTTGTAATCGCCATTTATCAAGACTTCAACACTCAAGCAGATTCTTAACACAAGAAGACTTTCATACCATTAGCAAGACTTTCACACTAGCAAGCATTTCATAGTGCTATAAGTGGATACACTGCTTCAGTGGAATCCACAAGCTTCAGCGGAAAACACAAGCTTCAGTGGAAACACTGCTTATCAGATCAACCTAGGATTCCATTTCGCTACTTCTTCAACAAAGATTTGGAATTTCTTCTACACGTAGCGTATGCTTCATAGAAATATGCTACATCACTTACACTTCCTCGCTCCCGGCAACCATATACCAAACCGATAGCCATCGTAAGGCTACCCACATGTTTTCCAAATGTAAATATGGAATCCAGATGACATTGATGCAACGCACGGATTCATTATTGGCCGGAACGCCTAATTCCAATACTACAAAAGCTGCCAAGCAGTCCCAAAAGTCTCAACATGAAGTGTACAGTGATAAAAACCTAAACTTTATTTTGACCTAAAACAAACTGAAAATTGGCGGTCGTAAAAAAAGAGGAAATAAAAAGCAACAAGAGTAACAAAAAAACCAAAAAAATAAAAATAATAATATTAAATTAAAAAAAAAAATTACCTTCTACAAAAGTTTAATACCCAAGCCCAATTGAATTTCACTTGGGCTAACACAAAATAGCCTATAATTATATAACATTTTAATTTTCACATTATTTTAAAAACATATGTTAGTCAACATTTAGTTGTGCAAAAAAAGGAAAACGACAACTCAAAAAATGGTTCATCACTACAATCGTTTATATGTTTTTTTTTTTTGAACGAACAATCGTTTATATGTGGATGTAGAGATTTTTTTGTTAAACATAACCATTAACTTAACTCAAATAAGAAAAAAAAAATATAAATAAATAAACCATTAAAACATGAATATTATAAAGCCAACACTCCCACAGCAACGCGCGGTCAAACACGCTTGTTACTTTCTAATTTTTATCATTGTAAAATATTTGTACACCTGATGTAGTTGAGTGTGACTGTTGACTCTACATACCACTATACCAGGTAGGCCAAGGGTCTAAAATAACTATTCTGCAGAAGACAAATCAAATAAAGAGTAAAGAAATTGAACCAAGATTCGGCTGTCCGCGTGCGTGCTCAAAAAGTGACCATTGAGTAGCTTTGAAACTCACATAAATCTTAATTGCCTGTTTCTTTAGAAAGGATCAAGAACCAAGTACCGCCAAAAAAGGAAAAAAAAAAAAAAAAAAAAACCAACAATGCATGACCATAGTCACCATGAGTTTGAGTCGTGTTGCTGTGTAGATTGGGTAAACCTAAGAATGGAACAAAGACAGCCACCGGCTGTCTGCATGCAAAACACAGCCGAAGAAGTATGCATGGATCCGATTGTAGTCAGGGTTTATGCCAAGGAGAAGATTGACTATTCGCTGTCCATTCTTAACGGTATGGCGATTCTTGCACCACTCAATACCTCTGACCCTCTGCAGGTAACATTTTTGTTAACTAGTACGTACTATTTTCTAGTTTTTTTTTTTTTTTTTTCCTCGAGGGATTTTTTGACTTTTCTATTTGACTTGGAAATAGCACTGGGTCAAAGATGATAAATTTGGCAAAAACATCAAGGACGAAGAGGGTTATACTTCTTTTGCATTGATAAACAAAGCTACTAATAAAGCTCTGAAACACTCCATCGGAGCTACTTATCCGGTATATATACATGTTACTTGTTTCTGTATTTTGTTAACCGTTTTTGCTAGCTTTGTCAAAGTTAAGTTTACAAAATTAGCAACCATGCATGAACAATGATGATAGTTTTTTATTTTTGTTTCACCAGACTAGAAAATAAATTCCTTAAAATTATTGTTCGAAAGTCTGGGCTTTAGATGTTCTAAGTTTAATGGTTATTAACTTATTATAACTGGTCAATTATTGTAATAATGTAAATGTTCTTATATGTTGATTAGTTACAGTCTGCGCATCTAAGTAATGTAAGTGTGTGTATGTGATTCACTTTTAGGTTCAGTTGGTGGATTACAATTCTGGAAAACCGGACAAGACTGTTCTCTGGACGATGGGGAGGAACTTAGGCGATGGATATAGAGCAATTCGGGCAGTTGACAATATTCATCTTAATCTAGATGCATACGAGGGGATCCCGAAACTTGGTGGTGTGCACGATGGCACCCACATTGTTTTATGGGACTGGTTTGGAAATGATAAACAGAGATGGACCATCATCGCTTATTGTAAGTTTCTCTACACAAACTTATTTGGAATTTCACTTTTACATGCACTATACTCTTTACCACATCTCATATGTGTTATATTATACTGTAGTTTGATGATTTGTTAAGTGTCTAATAAAGTACTAGTATTCAGTAAACACGATACAATAAGTAGAATTATGTATCGGTCTTGAACTCATATTTGTACCATTTGTCCATTTCTCCATTTGCTAAGTTATATTACTTACATATCAATATTCATGAAAAGTTGTTCAACTATTTAAATACCACATCCAAGTACACTTCTATTTGGTATCTAAATATAGTGAATTTCTCAATGATGACAGTACACCTCTATTTGGTATCAGAAAAATACAACTCTTTTTAGTAAATTTCAAATCCAGATGATCTAAATGTTATCTTTATAATTAATATATGGATCATCCTCATGATGAATTCGTTGTATTTCCCAATTCCCATTACAACATTTTATTTAGTAATATGTCCTAATGTAAACATTTTGGCTCTCCCTTGATTTGTTTGTGCAGGATATTGTGGTGCTGGGGATGGATTTTAGAAACCATGCGTATCATTTTATTTTGTATGGGAGGTGCTATGATCATCATCATGTTGGTTTCATATGTATTTTGGATGATGATTTGTACTCATAACTGGATTTTTTAACCATTGAATGCTTGGTTTGTGGTATGGTTTCTTAAAAATATCTCGAATCCGATCGTTTAGACTCATTAATGTCCACCACGATGCATGCTATGCTAGTTTTTGCATCACCAACGTTTAAGATTCATCATTTTAATTCCTTTTTCATGATAGCTTAGTGGATTCTACCCATATTTTTTACCTTTTTTACGGTAAGGGCATTTCAATTCCCATTGAATATTTGGTTCACGATTTTGAAATCCAAGGACTAAATTGTCTCTTTACACTTTACAACCCAATATTTTTCAAATTTTAGACACCTGAACATGTGTATCAGCATGGACGGAGCTAGGGGGTTCTGCGGGTGCCCGGGAATCTCATGCATTTTTTCGATGTAATGTTAATTCTTGAAAAACACATTGATTTTTCCTAAATGTATCTTAAATGCAACCGGTCATTCGGAATGTGTTTCCAGTATTACAGTTCAAAATTTTTTGTGCACCCGATCATATTTTATCTTGGCTTCCTCCGTATCAGTGTATCCGATTATTTTTGGACCTAAAATTGTCGACGAAGTTTTACTCACTATTGACTAGGATTAGTTTGTAAATTATATATATAATGGGGACAATTAGTTAAATTCATTAAGAAAGACAATAATTCGAAACTAGCATTTAATTATAAACAAGAACATTACATCATTCTTTTCGAAATTAATTTAGTCTATTTTATTTTAAAACAAAGGAACATTCCATTTATACCTAACATTAAAGTACTACGGAGTATTCAAAACTTGGTATCAAGCACTTACGACCTATTTCAAGGAAAGAATGCTTTTTATTTTAAACTTTCCTTATTTAGCATGCCCTAGGTACTTTATAACGTAGTATAATATATGTTTTTCGCAAAGAAACGTCTAAATTATTAATAGCATAAATAGTTAGCACTTTTATTTTTAAAATTTTAGCATTAGATGAGTGATTATAAGTTTAGTGAGCTTTTCTTATAAACAATTCTATTAAAATATATCATTATTGGAGGAGGTTACTATATGGTTTAAATAAGACTTAAATTTTCAAATTTTAAATTAATTTTTTAATTTTCTTTTTATAGCAATGTTTTTTGTTTTAAAATTTTAAGACTTTCTTTTATAGAAAGTCTCAAATCCTTTATAATGTAGTATAGATAACGATAGTGAAGATTACAAAGTTACTAATATACTACAGTAAAAATGAAAATCAATCAAATATGAAGATAACAAAGTTACTATATACTATAAATGACTATCAATCAAATATAGCCGTCAAGTTGTCCGCCAAACTAAAAGAAATACCACCATGTGTTAAATTCAAGCAAGTAACCATTTAAAAACACCAATATAACTGATCCTAAAACAAACATTTGTTAAGTTTTATTAAATAAACAAATGACAATTAAGCTATCAAATGTTAGATTGATAAAACCCAGTATGTATTATGTTTTATTAATGAGGTATTTATAGACTACAAAGCTGTTGGTTTGTGGGAGTTATAAACACGACAAAACGATTTCAAGAGTGCAAGGGAAATTTAATGGGCACACACCTATAAAACACGAGCACGGTCGAACGTGATATAACTTGATACCGACATATATGCATGTAACCCGTGTTGGAATTAAATAACATGACATTCAAATAAATAATCACAAAACATCAAAGTAATATTGCGGAAGCGTATAGGATGTATTAACGAATAATTAATTAACATAAAGAATATGCGTATCTTTGTTGATTCTAGCCGAACAAGAATCAAATCCACAAACTAGCAACGGATGAACCCTAATTAGATTTAGTTAGGATTATATGAATTACCCCTTACCGCTTTGTAATTCAATCCAAGATAATAACAATAGTGTGTTATTACTATGTTCTTGTACACACGCATTAAAACCGAATTAAAGTAATGCTAGTTTTTATAAACAAATAACTTGATGTGAAAAGTTTGAAGATCGACACCCACAAAGGTGTGGCCGATCGGTTTTAGCAAAACACACACACAAAACAATTTTAGGTTTAGCTAATGAATACAAGAGGTGCAAAAACAAGACCCCTAGCCTTGTTTATATACCCAAGCAAACTTGGTGAACAAGTTGTGGATTGTTTCCTAATCCCTTAGGCCGATCGGTTCTAAACCTCCACAAGGGGTTCCGGAATCTTCCAAACTTTGCAATTAAGTCCTTTTCCAAATACCTTTAACTAATCAAGCTAGTCCATTACATTAATTACTTAACGTCCGTTAGTTATTTCGTTTAATAAATAAATAAATATAACGCTTATATTTAATTATTAACTTTAAATTCTCATACGTAAAGTGTGCAATCCCATAGTCTCGAGTTCGATCCTAACTCACGCCTACTAATTTATATCCATAAAACCAACAGCTCCCACTTGAATATATCTTAATAGAGTGATCACATTCGGTTAGCGCCTAGCAACACTTCGATGCCTCTAGTACAACTCGAGCAAGGCTCCTCGAAAACCTTTTAATGATTTCTCATTATTATTATCCTTTTGTTTCTAATACCACGCTAAATAAAGATATGGAATTAAGTCATTCTTTATATAACTATTCGCTTCTCGCTTGTAAGTGATTGACCAAGATTACCGAATCATCTAAACATATTTAGGGGAGATTTAAAAGGCCGCACAAACATCTTGTCAACCCTACGGGGCCCAAAGAAGATAAACTCCAAATAAATTTGAAGGAACAAATTCTATTTTGACTACAAGAATAACCCATAAACTTTGTAACATTTCCAAAACAACCCTTATGACTACCGCTATGAGATAGCGCTAAGTTGTTCTACAGAAATGCACTACATTCATGACACTTATCCGGTATCTCAAGTTCGAGGATAACTATTCATAATTTACTTATAACAATATCCACAAAGTAAATTATGTAGTTGGGATAAGTCCTATATTCAATTCATTGAATATCATCTTAAATTGGTATGCATTCTCATCAATATACTTTCAAGTATATTCTACCACATCTCTCAGATTTGTCTTAGTTTAATGATACTCCCATATCATTAATCGACAACGGACAATTTAAATAACTTAGTTATTCACGGATTAAACATGCAAATATAGGACAACAATATTATAAATGAAAATAAACATAATCCAAACTTTATTTCATTAAAATAATAAATGTTTTACAATATCCTTTATCCAAATACTAATCACACTTATGCATGAAACTTTTAGCTAAACGAAGTCCAATTCCATTGGCAAGTCCTACAAGCTTGTCTTTTGCTAAAGCCTTAGTGAACTGGACGCTAAGTTATCATCTGTGGAACTTTCAGAGATTTATTTCACCTTCCGACTTGTTCCCAACATAGTGATACTTCCGAGAAAATGTCCGTGCCCTTCATGACTGTGTTCATTGGCAAATATGATTGCTGCAGAATTGTCACAATACATATCAATAGGCGATTCAATTGAAGGCATAACACCAAGCCTCGAAATGAATTTCCTAATCCAAAAAATTTCCATTGCGCTTCCGGCAGCTATGTATTCGCTTCGCCGCAGCATATCGCATCGACCGCTTCTTGCTCTTCCAGTCAATCGCTTCCTCCATTGATGACAAAGACATAACCCGCCCGAGACTTCGTGATCATCTTTATCACATTGCCAGACGCATCACAAGAACTGTAATTCAAGCTCGGTTCCGATTTCCACCATACACTAAAAACATATCTTTAGTATTCTCAAGATACTTTAATATGCTTAATAGCAATCCAAAGGAAGTTCACCCGATTCTGTTGATATCGACCGTCATGTTTTGAGCTTAACGCCACATCGGCCTTGTGCATCTCACAAAGATACATAATAGATCCTACACCAAGCATATGGAACTTTCGCATGCGTACACTCAGCAGTGTTGAAGCACACATATCGCTACATAAGCCATGCTTTACTTCCATCGGCAAATATCCTTTCTTGGAATTTTGCATATTGAATCTCTTCAATATTTTATCAATGTAAGCGCTTTGACTTAAACCAATTAACGGCTTTGACCTATCTCAGATCTTAATTTTAATGTATGCAGCTTCTCCTAAATCCTTCATGGAAAAACACTTCCCAAGATATGCCTTAACATTTTGCATGCTTGGAATGTCTTTTCCCATAATTAATATGTCATCGACATAAAGAATTAGGAAAATTACATCACTCCCACTAACTTTGTGATATACACATGGCTCATCAAGATTTTGAATAAATCCATACCTTTTGATTTCTTCATCAAATCTTTTATTCCATTGCCTTGATGCTTGCTTCAATCCATAAATGGACCTTTGAAGTTTGCATACACGGTTTGGAAATTGTGGATTCACGAACCCCTCAAGTTGCTTCATATAGATGTCTTCATCTAAGCGACCATTTAAGAAGGTTTTGACATCCATTTGCCATATCTCATAGTCATAGTATGCCGCTATAGCTATGAGAATTCTGATAGCTCTAATGTCCGCCACAGAGAAAAGGTCTCCTCGTAATCAATGCCATAAGTTTGAGTAAAACCTTGCGCAACTAGACGAGCTTTATAGACGTGTACATTTCCATCCATGTTAGTCTTAATCTTATAGAGCCACTTACCCAACCACCGAGGCGCTTGGAGGTAAGTCAACCTCTACCTGACTTCATTTTCTCTCATGGATTGCATTTCATTCATTGCAACCCGCCATTTAGCCTTGTCGACTTGCCATGGCGCTTTATAACTAGTAGGCTCCAAGATCTCCTAACATAGTTTCAACCTCTACGCTAAGACATAGACGCTCAGTGCACGATATTCCTTACGGATCTACTGAACGGAATCACTTCAACTTCCGGTGGAGGACCCGCATCATCGTTCTACCTAAGTATGCTAGTGTTTTCGTAAGGTAATGCATCTTCTTGATCATCTTCCGCATCATAAACTCTCCCATCAATTCTTGAGATACGAGATCTCTTTCAAGAAAATCTCCATACCTAGCAACAATTACTTTATTTTCATTTGGATAGTAAAAGTAGTAACCCATAGTTTCCTTAGGGTATCCTACTAAGATACACTTTACAGATCTTTGTTGGAGTTTATCTGCCGAGTCACGCTTAACATACCTCGCAACCCCGCACCTTTAAATAAGACAAAGTTAGAGCTTTACCATGCCATATTTCATATGGTGTCTTATCAACCTTCTTTGTGGGAACCATATTTAGAATACGAATGCCAGATTCTAAAGCATAATCCCAAAAGGATAAAGGTAGAGTGGTAAGATTAAACATAGATCGTATCATGTCCAACAATGTACGATTTCTTCTCTCTGATACACCATTTTGTTGTGAGTATATGGAGAAGTGAGATTTCGACAATTCCATTCTCACTAAGTAATCTTTAAACTCTTGGCTTAGATACTCATCTCCTCTATCGGATCAAGAGCTTTAATCTTCTTTCCCCATGCTTCTACTTCAAATTTTGAAAACCTTAAATGTTTCAAACACCTCATGTTTATGCTTATGTAAATAAACATAACCATAACGGCCGAAATCATCAAGAAAGGTTAAGAAGTAGCTAGCACCTCTCTTTGACACATGTCTAAGTGGTCCACACACATCATTATGAATAAGACCAAGTAGATCAGAAGCCCTCTCCATATTGCTATGAAAAGGTTTCTTAGTCATCTTCCAGATATGCATGACTCACATTTATCAAATGATTCATCATTGATATTTTGCTAAAGCCCTTCTTGTTGCAAATTATGCATGCAGCCTTGCCTATATGAGCAAGTCTACAATGCCAAAGATAAGAAGAATTCAAGTCTAACTTTATCTTCTTGTTAATGCTAAACATTGAATTATTATTATTGTTAGATTCATTTCCAATCACATCAATTTCAAACACACCATTCACAGTAATTGCTTTAAAATAAAATACACCATTTAAAGAAACATCAATTCCATTACTTGAAATAGTATGAGTAAAACCATCATCCAACAAAACTGAAAAGGAAACAACACCTCTAATTATAGAAGGTGCGTAATGGAAATTGTTCAATAACAAGTATTCAAGCCCTAAGGCAATACTAAACTAAACGCTCCTACGGCTTCAACACCATGATGCGCCATTTCCCACGCAGTGATATTGCTCCCCATAGGCAAGCTTCCTTTCCACTCTAAATCCCCCAAAGGTATTACAAATGTGAATACCACGCCTGTATCATATACCCGTGAATTATTATGATTTAGAGTAAATAATTCAATGAAAATAAATTACCCAAGTAACGCTACCTGCACCTTCATACTTCATCTTATTTGCCTGCAATTCATCAAGATAGAGAGCACACTTTCTCTTCCAATGCCCAACGCTCTTACAGTGGTGGCATGCTTGATCCTTTTTAGGATTATCCTTCCTAGGAGTAGGGTTCTTCTGGGGTTGAGGTTGATAGGCCATCACCGCTTGCCTTTGTCAACCTCCTTACCCTTCCCCTTCTTGTTGTTCGCGACGCGGTTTTGGCTTATTAATCCTTCCACCCTCAATAGCAAGTACCGGGCGTAGGAACCTTTGAGGCAACCCTTTCTCATAGTCAATTAGCAATGCGTAGGTCAAGAATCGCCTTCCCCACGCAAAGGCATATTGAAATTTCGACAAAACCATTAAAATCCTTGTTAAGGATCGATTAATCGATTCACAGTACCATGTCATCATCATAAGTTTTGCCAAGTGCTTTGAGCTGGTCCATGTAACCTTTCATTTCCAGTACATGAGCACTCACGTGTTTACCCTCACCTTGCTTCATACCGTGTAACGCTGCCGGTCAAGTCATAAATCTCGACGGTACCGGTTTCTCAAACATAGTTCAAGTTCATTGAGCATATTATGGGAAATAATGTTCAAACCGCTTTGAAGAGCGATTCCATTGTTCCCAACATAAGACAAGCCACATCATTATGACGCTTATACTCAAGTTCCACTCCTTTGAGCTTGAGTAGCATCAGACCGCTTGGTTCAGAGGCAAGGTTCATAAAGATATTTCAACCTCGCCAACTCTACAGACAATTCTCAAAGAGCGTGCCAATCATTGAAATTCTTAGAGCTACCAACTTTTCTCGATCAAAAAGCTTTTGAACGTAATTTAGAGCGTTGTTAGTGTTATCGGTGTTTTGAGCCATTTCTACAGAAAAAGTTCAAGTATTAGTATTTTCGATAATACACTTTTCAAGAAAATAAATATACCCAACGGTAATATAAACATATAACCATATAATTTTCTCAAAAAGCTAGGATCCAAATTATCATAGGTTCATTACATCGCTTGATTCGCTAGCAACAAACGATATAATAAGGTAATCTGTCTAACATTAATTGGCAAACAATTTCCAACTCCTAGATCATTATGGGATTTATATTTTCCAACGCTATTGCAAATATAAACATGTTTCATCCCATCTTATGCCATTGAGTCCAAGTCTCACTTCCTACTCAACTTAAGTGTCTAACTTAAAGAACTGCAAATATGTCCATGTAAGGTCTCACTTTACATAGAGATTTACCTCTCCATCACAATCTAGCCAAGTACTCTCATGACATAAATTGCAATTTCAAGTGTTCCTTTTAATTAGATGGCATATTCTTAATTTTAAAAGGGTACTAGTTTTGATTTTATGTGGTCAAATCAAATATGTACAAAGATGTCATGCATTCATCTTGTAACATAAATTTAATAAAAACTTTTTATTACCAATTTATAAAGATCAAATTATCAAAGTTTTGATTGAGGTATTGGGTTCACCAATCAAGGAATTTAGTGTCAATTATCGCCCATTATACCGTACTTTTGCATAAGTGTAAACACTTAGTGTTTCGGATAATTACCATCGAAGTGGCGCATGGAATTAACACTAATTCGCCCTTAAGATGAGCTTGTACATTATATGGCTTACTAAGTAGCTCCACTCGAACTCACAAGGGGTGAGGACTGTGCACGCTACTAAAGCACAACCTAAGACATCCATTCAAGGTGACTATGCGCACTTCTTTAAAACCCCTTTATTAGTTCATTCTCATGGGTGAGCCGCTCGCACCATTTGTACCAAAGTCACCAATCAATTAAACTATTGAAAACTTAACTCTTCTAAAAAAAATCAAATTTCGCTATTGTTTAGTCCGTATTATTTTTCTATTCAAAATTACCCTTTGCTTAAAACTGCCTAACATAATAAACAAACAAGTAACAAATAAAAAATAAACTACTAAAAACAATGCGCACATAATAAACAATTTATACGTGTAAACAAGTAGCCACATGCAACTTATTCGATAAAATCCTATTAATAATCAATATCTAGGTTAAATAATGTATATATTAATTTAGGCTTTCACCCAAAGAATAGAAAGTGAGCCACATACATCGATGAATCGATTGCGTAAACCCTTTATTAATTTATACCAAATTGCACATAATTGATTCATTAATATATATATAATTGGAGTCTTCCCCAATTCAAGATTTATCATAAATAAATATGTCATAACAATTAAACAATTTATCAAAGCAACTTATCCATGACTAACATGCATGTATAGTCATGGACATCATAACAATTTATACAAGTAAGTCACAAGATCGCATATAAAAATTTCATGACACATAACCAATTATTCATGAATTAATCACGTAATCAATATTAATTCTAGGTTTTAATAAGGTTAGCAAACAATTTTCAAAACCCTAAAAAAATATGTATGTCGATTTTAAAAAAAATATGGTACGCCCCAATTTAAAAAAAAAATTCGACCAAAACATAAATTAAGCATAAACCCTAGATAAACATAGCAAACAACATACAAGTATTTGTTTTATTACTGCTTATGTAATTAATTACTCATTAAAACCAATGACTCGTGATGCCACTGTTGGAATTAAATAACATGACATTCAAATAAATAATCACAAAAACATCAAAGTAATATTATGGGAAGCGTATAGGATGTATTAACAAATAATTAATTAACATAAAGAATATGCGTACCTTTGTTGATTCTAGCCGAACAAGAATTAAATCCACAAACTAGCAACGGATGAACCCTAATTAGATTTAGTTAAGATTATATGAATTACCCCTTACCGTTTTGTAATTCAATCCAAGATAATAACAATAGTGTGTTATTAGTGTGTTCTTGTACACACGCATACTCAAACCTAATTAAAGTAATGCTAGTTTTTAGTAAACGAATAACTTGATGTGGAAAAGTTTGAAGATCGACACCCACAAAGGTGTGGCCGATCGGTTTTAGCAAAACACACACACAAAACAATTTTAGGTTTAGCTAATGAATACAAGAGGTGCAAAAACAAGACCCCTAGCCTTGTTTATATACCCAAGCAAACTTGGTGAACAAGTTTTGGATTGTTTCCTAATCCCCTAGGCCGATCGGTTCTATGCCTCAACAAGGGGTTCCTGAATCTTCCAAACTTTGCAATTAAGTCCTTTTCCAAATACCTTTAACGACCGTTAGTCCATTACATTAATTACTTAACGTCCGTTAGTTATTTCGCTTAATAAATAAATAAATATAACGTTTATATTTAATTATTAACTTTAAATTCTCATATGTAAAGTGTGCAATCCCATAGTCTCGAGTTCGATCCTAACTCACGTCTACTAATTTATATCCATAAAACCAAAAACCCGGCTATACTACACGACCCATTTGTAGTATTTTGACCCGATCCAAGCCCATAATTGTTGGTCAATTAGGTGGGTAACTGAATCATGATTGGGTTAGTTTTGGGACTGATTTTAATGGGTGAGTAATTAGGATGGGTCAAGACTTGGAGCTCAAGTCTTGAGCCCATTGCTTGGGTCGGTTTGTATATGTTTATATATAATTCCATGCATCCTAAAAACTCACGATAGAGATTTTTACTATCCCTAATAAGTCTTACATGCAATATATTTTTCTCAAAAACCTATCCCAACTAATCTTGTTATCGGTCAAAATTCCAAATGACTTTTCACAAGTCAAATGGATTTGGTTTTTATTTTTCTAGTTCCTATACTTGTAATGATTCAAGGGTATTGGGGTTAGAACAGTTGGAGTCTTTCTTGTTGGTTCCTAGTTATCGAACAACAACAGAAGGGTGTTTTGTTTTTCTTGTCGCTGCTCACTTCTGACAAAACACATTATGGAAAATATCGGATATCTTTTATCCGATATCGAAGTGGTATAAATCAGCTACTTGGCGATTTCCTTTTTGGTTTTCGGATAAAGAAACAAGAAGGTGTTACTTGTTGGTTTTCTTTTGTTCATGTGGTATTCAAGTTATCAAGTGGTTGATTGGTTTATACGTTCTCGACTAGCTCTTTATCGAACGTACTCGGTTATCGTGTTTGTGTGTGATACTCTTCGAGGTATCTATTTTAGATACTTAAGGTTTCGTATTGGTTTCTTGTTCCGTTAATAGAGATCAATTGCCAAGCAAGGTTAGCTTTTCTTTTTCCCTTTTAATTAATTAATATTGTATTAATTATGTGTTTATTAATTACGTGTTAACATAATTGTATTAACTAGATCCATTATCCGCTGCGTACTCGTAGAGGTTACTGGTTAACTAGATCTAAAATCCCAAAAAAAGCTTGATAAACCTTAATCTTTAACGGACCAAAGCTCACAGACGAGCTCGGGCCTACTAGCATAATCTATAGTCTAATAATCTCCTGCAATTCGAGCGGCGAAATTGCGAAAGCTCATATTGAATTAAAAAAGCTAAAAACATTTAAGCCATAATAAATTGTTGATAAGGACATCCGACAGCAAGCAGATACTGATCCTCAAACAAAGAACAAACATAAACATGCAACAAAAACAAAAGCAAAAGCAGTAAACCGAACATAATTAGGGCTCGTTTGGTTCACAGAATGTTTTTGACAGAATTGGAATCTGTTTAAGGAATTAAAATGTGAAGGAATGGAATGTTAGAAATTGAAATCCTTAGGATTTAACCTAATGAATTGAAATCTGCAAAAAACACTAGCATGTTTGGTTGGAAGAATGAAATGAGAAAAAATAATTATATTAAAATATTTAAAATTTAATTTTAGTTTAAGATTAATAAACTAAATATTATTTAATAAATAAATTACTTATCAAATTAAACAAATAATTTTTTAAATAATATTATATAAACTAATGTATTAAATAATTTTTTTTATATAAAATACAATTTTGTTTTTTAAAGTATAAATTAAAAAAAGTAAGCTATAAATAAATTATATTTAATTTTTAAAAAATAATAAATTTTAAATATAATAATGATAAATTTTTTTAAATAAATAATAATTTATATTCAATTTTAAATAAATAATAATTTTTAGATCTTAATAACATGGTTGTTTATAAAAAATAATAATAATAACAATAATAATTAAATGATCGTTTATAATAAAAATAATAATAATAAAAATAATAATTATAATAATAAAATAAAAAATAAAAAATAAATAAATAAAATAAAAATAAAATAAAAAAATAGTAATAAAAATAAAAAAATAAATAAATAAATAAATAAATAATAATAATATTATTATTATTAATAATTATAAAAATAATAATAATAATAATAATAATAATAATAATAATAATAATAATAATAATAATAATAATAATAATAATAATAAATAATAATAATAATAATAATAATAATAATAATAATAATTGCAATCACAATGATAAAGATAATATAATTCCTACTGGAATTGTAAACAATCCTTCTTCATAATCGCCATGGAATGTTGAATTCCATATATATGGGATTTTGAAGGAATTTCATTCTATTCCGTCTGCCAACCAAACACATTAAGGAATGGAATTCAGATTCCAAATTCTTTAAAATTTTCAACCAAACACGTTATGAAATGGAATTGAATTCCAATTCCACCAGAATCCTTAGGATTCCGCCGAACCAAACGGGCCCTTAGATGTTAAAGAAATTTGCTAACACGCGGAGACAAATCTTCAAACTTGAAAGTCACTAACCGATGACAACGACATCTTTGACGAGATCCTTTGTAATCATCTACCATACTTGATAAACAAATATATCCTCTTTCATCTATCATACTGGATAAATCAGTATCTCATTTTTTTCCATCTACCAAACGATAAACCAATGTATCCTTTTGCATCTACCATACTGGATAAACCAATATATATTTTTTTCGTAGATCATACATCAACATGAATAAAAAAAGATTAAAGATTAATATATAATTAAACTCAAGAGAACACTAGAAAGGTGAGTCCCATGATGGACAAGAACGACGGCCAAGCAAAATTAACACAATAAAGATGCAATTTAGAAGTAAACAATTAGAAAAGGAAACAAAATAAGTGGAATTAGAAAAGAAAAGAAAAGAATAAGCAGTTTAGGGCAATAGACGATTAATAAATATTGTTACGAGAAGGTGATTAGAGAGATTTGACTGGTACAATGGTTTGAGATAGTTGATTACGGTGACCGATTAGGTCTCATGATCAAACATATGCTCATGATACCATGTTAGAATGATAAAACCTGTAGGCATTATGTTTTATTAATGAGGTATTTATAGACTACAAAGCTTGATAAATCTTAAACCTTAACGGACTGAAGCTCACTAACAAGCTCGGGCCTACTAGCATAATTTATAATCTAATATCAAAGACATTCCTTTGGTAGCTATTATCAATTCTAACAAAGTACATATTCTGATCTACACAATATATTTGTGTATGAAACAATCATGAAACAAACATCCTAACTCAGAAGTGAAGTAGTATTAATTACTCACAAAGGACATTGAAAAAGAGAGAAATATGATGATCCATCACTACCTCGAATCTCCGACAATAAATATGATGATCCATCACTACCTCTAATATGTGTAATTAACTAACCGTAAATTAAATAGTAAATGTACCTTGTAAGCAACTACGCGGATCAAACAATCACCAAATCACAAACCCTAAATTTAGGGTTTATGGAAATCGACTACTACAAAAGTCGATTAGGGTTTCACTAAAATTTCAAGTGGGATTTTTACTACGGTTTTGTACACGCATATTGTTAGCGATTCAATGCGAATGTTAGTTTCTTGATCAAAATAACTAGCTAACTCACTTAGTATTCATTCAACACCAATAGCAAATACATAAGGGATTGTAATTCGATTATGAAGACAAAAGAGGAGAAATAAAAGAAAGCTAGTTAGGGTTACCAAGGATTCACCACTAATGAAACAAGGGGTTTGTTTTTATAGTGGAATAGCTTGGAGTCCAAGTTAGATTCTGTTAGGAATTGGAAATTCCATAAGTAAAGTGTCGGTCACCCCAAATATTATATAGCATAAGTTAGCTCGTAGACATATCATTAGTTACGTTATTAAGTAGTTTATTAGTTAGTTTGTAGCGTAGTTTAGTTTAGTGCAACACCGTGGAGGAAGGACGGGTGTTTACCCACTGTATGCCTGATCCACAGGCCGATAGGAGGTCATGTATTGTGTAACTATAAATAGCCCTTCCATCCATGGAAGGGGTGTGGCTTCTTTGAATCTAACATTTCATTTGTTAAGCAACTCTCTTTCAAGGAACCTCCTCTCAACTCTCTTCATCTATCTAAAATGGCTTTCTTGTTTAATCACAATCCTAGACCACCCGAATCATCAAACAACATAATATTCACGATCCTACAATTGGTACCAGAGCCAGGGTTGTATTGTTTTGATGATTCGAATGGTGTTTGTATGCGGTTTGTATGGTTTTCGTATGTTGCATATACGGTTCGTTGATGCGGGTTGATACATGTTGTTTGTGTTTATCGATTTCTTGTGGTTCGAATCACTTTGTGTAAGCTGTTTTTTAAAAAAGAATTTGTGTACAGAATTTTTTTTTCCTATTTGTTTGATAACAGCTTTACATTCTTATTGTATCCAATATGGTCAAAACAAAAAGTCCAATGCTTTATTGAAGTTTACAAATACTGTCTTGTGTCATCTTTTGTCCAAACAGATATTGGTACTATCATTCTTATGACTGATTTTTTTGTACCATTTCCGTGAAAATGTGGTCCAATATATATGGTCAAAATGGGTTTTTTTGAAGCGTTTTTCTGGGTTTAAAGCTGAAACTCTTGGATGCGAGTTGACTGAAAAAATGTCCAGATTCAAAGAACTTGATGCGAGTTGATAATAGATGCGAGTTGCAGCTTGCTTTTGAGCGAGTTGCTACAATTGCGAGTTGTATACTCGCATTTTCTAATGCGAGTTGTTACAGTGAGCGTGTTGTGCTAACAAAGAAGAAGCGAGTTGTGTACTAGCTTAAGTGCATGCGAGTTGCGTTTTGACCAACTCGCTTTGACTATCATGCGAGTTGTCAAACCTTATGCTGTTTGACTATCTTCATGCGTGTTGTTGACCATACTAAACCAATATACCATTACCAAAAACAGACTCAACCTAAGGTTCAACAAAACACATCATTGGTCCATTTTTCAGTTCAAGTAATCGAGTAAAACAAAGCTTAACATATCCGAATCAATTAAATCCTTCATTACAACTTCACCAACAAATCACAATCTATCCTATCCTCCATCTTCTACTCCTATTCAAAACGAAACGAAATTAAATTCACATCAATCTCAGACTTGTCCCATTTTTGTAATCTTTTATAGATTTTTTGTGGGACTTGTATCATCATTGACCAATCAATTCATGATAATATTTGAAATATAAAGATTGACCAAAACCAATAGGTTTCAATCAACTCTTTGTTTATATTGACACCAAAAACTGAAACGTAAACACATTAACCTACCCGAGACCCAACGGATCTTGAAGACAACATCTTGATTCATTTGAACAATAAACGGACAAAAAGGTAAAAGGGTATGTCTTTCCCCCGTTCGGTTTTTGTAACTATGATTGATATATGTTGGGATGATTTGTTATGATGTAGCTGAGATTGGTGAGAAGATTAGAGAAAGGAGGAGCGTATTTTTTCTCTGCTCTTGAGAGAAAAAAACTGGTGGTAGGCGTATTATTGAGATTGTGTTTAGGGTTAATGGGAGTATTTTTAGGGATACATTGTGTTTACTTATATCCGGGTTTGAGGAGGTGTAGTTGGATCGGGTTTGGACTTCTCTGATTTGGATCGTGGGTTGGTATCATCATTGGACATGGGCCTTGTGACTACAATTCGGTTATGGGCTTTCAGTTGTGCTATATTCGAACTTTGGGCTGCTATGTTATATTACTTAAAATTGTTAGGCTACAATGCATAATACTAAAATGCTAAATAAATATTTTTTGGATAAGCATTTTGGTGTAATGTTAAGCAAAACGAATGGTATTTTTGGTATGGTAAAATTTCACGGGAGGATACATACAAATTCACGGCTTGAGCGGTAATTTGAAAAAATAATGACTTCGGGGTTTTTGTACAATATTATTAACGAGAAATTGAAGTGACGTTTCACGGGTGAACTTCTTTATCTATGAGACGTTGGTTGGTTGGATGCATGTCTCAAGATAACTTGTTGGGACATAACTATCACTTTAAGTGATTACGAATTGACAATCTGGTTATAACTGATGTAAGGAATTACGTCGTCGTGCTCACAGTGTATAACTATCATCTTAAGGAAGTTGTAGTACTTAGTGTCTGATGAGTGTCTAAATACTCATCATTTTTGTACAATCTAAACTGCAAAATCATCTGAAAACACTCAAAAATGCATCAAAATGATGAAAATATCACAAATCAGTGTTTTATGTGTTTTAAATGCAAAAATATCAAAATCCGATGAAAAACGTATCAAATTTGCAAAATTGGCAGTTTTAGTCCCCCAAGTTTCAAAAGTTGTCAAAAATAGTCCCTGGTATATCTAAATAAAGAAAAATGTCATTTAAGGTCCATGGGATTCAAAAGTTGTCAAAACAAACCTTTGAAATGTAAAATTTTCAAAAATACAACTTTGGTCCTTAAACTTTGAAAATTGTCATGTTTAGTCCTTCAAATTTCAGAAAATGGCAAATATGGTCCTTTAATTATTTGAGAATGACAAGTTTGGCCATTGGGTAATATTTCAGAAATCACAGCTTTAGTCCTTGGAGTTTCGAATTTACATGAATGGTCCTTGTGTTATTACTACAACCAAACGGACCTTAGTTACTACCTTGGCCCAAACCCAAAGCCCAATCCAATACCCTTTAACCACCCAACTGTCTACCCTATTATTATACCCGGTCAACCCACTTGGTCAAAACAAACACAATCCCGCCAAACCCGTCTCCTTCCTCCCCACTGCAGCAACAATCACTCACCTCCCATCCCCCTCCTCACCAAAACCACTCTTGTCCCTCCACCTCAACATAAAACAAAAACCATTAAATGCTCATTCTCCCCTCTCACTCAACCCACAACTGCATACCACTTTTCCCCGCCAAATTCAATCAAACGGCCAATATACACTTGACTCATCCAATGGCTAAGGAAAAAGGTGGGATATGCCGAGAAGAAGCTAGTGGGAAGCGATTTGGGTATAAAAAGGAGGAGAGAAGCAAGAAAGAGGGAAGTAGTGTAGTTTTAAAATTGCTATGTCGTTTTAATAATTTTAGTTTCAGCTTATGTTTAAAGCCTTCAAGTGTTGTGTAATCTTATTCAAAGGTAATAAAAATTTAAATTGGGTTTCAATTTCAAATTCCAAATACAATTTCAGTTTATGCATATTTCATGTCTAAATTCTAAAATTACTCAACTTGTTATTTGTTGTTGTTAAGGATTATTAAAGGCTCACATAAGCTCTTTGAAAAGTCTTTTAAGCTTTTAGAAGTCATAAAGTTCAGTTTAAAGTTTTAACTCAAAAATTCTAAAAAAAATACCAAAAAATTAGTGTAAAATCAAAAATCAATGATAATGGAGATCAAGACTGAAGCAAGGTGTAATCTGGATTGAGTTTGGTTTAGAGCTTAGTGGTAAGCATATAGGAATAATCTTGTGATCTCAGTGTTTTCTTTGTGCCTAAACTCATTTTGTAAGTCATTTCATTAAAGTTTGCATTTCTTAGTTCAAGTGATTGAATAGTGTTAATTTCAATCCAACTGTTTTAATATAGATAATGTAAGTTAATTAGTAGCTTGTTTGGTATAAATACTTGTTTTAGTATAAAAAGCTTCATAACAGTTTCAATAAAGTGGTGTTTGGATTTAGTCCTTAAACTGCGGCTTTAAGGTTTGTTCAGAGCTTATAGCTTGTTGTTTCATGTTTGCTTAGTTCCTTTGAACTCACTTGAGTCATACTTTGTGCCTAAAAGCAGTAAAAGTCAAAATTACACCTTAAGTATCTAAGCCTTGTCATTTGTGATTTTGCAAGATCAAGTCCTTGTTTTGTGTTCAAAATACTTAGAACTAGTTTGCATTATGTTTAATTTATCTTAAAACATCATATTTAGTCTATAAATCTAGATCAAAGCTCATTTAAGTCAACATTTCATTTTTCTTTAAAAGTCAAAATTTTGAAAAAACCTGTTGGGCTCAACTAGGAAGATTTTTAGTGGACTCTTTTAAGGTAAAATCAAGAAGACTTGTGGTTTTGAAAATCTCACTTGGTCTAGTTTATGGTTGTGATTTTTGCATATTTTTGTAATTTTTTCTTTAGCCCCAAATAAGCTTGTCAAATGGCCACTAAATCCTGTCGCGGGGCATTGAGCAGCCCTGCATTGTGGATTATGCAGCTTTTGTAGCTCTTGCATGTGAGCTTATTATAGCTCCCTAGGTCTGATTTTTGGCTTATACATAGCCACCTAGGTCTTCTCAGAGGATCCAAAATTTTTCTAGTTCTCACTTATTTGAGTGCTTATTGATGGGTCGCAAGTAGGTCCCCAAAACCTGTTTTAGCTTATAGAATCAAATAAGCCAAATCTTTGTGTCTTGCAATTCTGTGGGTTAGGCCTGTTAATACTTGTTTCATTTTGGTTCTCTTTTCATATTTTAGCCTTTGTAACAGTTTGGTGCTTGTTGTGCTCATTTAGCTTATTAAAAGTGCTTATTTCATAAGCACATTCCACATCAGTTCTATTTTCCTCCACATAGCACCCTGTTTTTCTATTTTTCCTAGCTTCCTAATATTATTTTAAGCTTTTCCTGAAATTTTCAGATTTTTCTAAGCTTGTTTGCTATTTTTCTTAATTTAAATTAGTTTTTAGCACTTTTTAATTAGCATTTAATACAAAAAATTAAGAAAAGTTTCAAAAAAATAATTTTTTATTTTTCTTAAGTTTAGATAAATATAAAAAGCCAAAAAATATTTTTCCATAATTTTCTTAGCTTAAATAGTATTTTCTAGCATTTTAATTAGTTTTAAATAGTTTTAAATTAATAATAAATATATAAAAAGTCTACAAAATATATTTTAAGTTTTAAAATTATTTTTATCATATTTTAGATTTTTCTAAGTCTTAATTTTATTTTTCTAGTCTTATTTCATATTTTCTTTTATTTTAGAGTATTATTAAATAGTTTAAAATAGTTTTTAATTAATAATAATTAATTAAATAGTTATAAAAATAATTTTCTTTTTTTAAATATTTTCTTTTATCATTAGGTTTGTAAAAATGTCATTTTCATATTTTTAGGACTTTTTATTTTTAGATCTCACTTTTTGTTTTGTACATTACGTAGTTTTTTAATTTAAACGTAAGTTTTAAGTTTTAAGTTTTAAACGTTCATAGATTTTAAAAATAGTGATAGCGTTTATTTAATATATTTTATCTTTTAATCTTCTTAATTTGTATTTAAGTCGCTTTAATTTATAAACGCCAGAGTGTAATTATCCATCCAAATCCTTCCGATCACTATCCTTAGTGATCATTCTATCGTCTGATCAAGTGTTTGCACACCATTGAGTCTTCGTGGGACTTAACGACCCGGGAATTCATTGTACTCCCCTGATCTTCATTGAGTTCGTGCTTGAGCAGTTTTAAGCTGATTACGGCCCCGCCATTCACAAGTGGGGCTTGAGTGATTTAGCTTGATCGCTTGGCACGCATCAAAATTTGGCGCCGGCTGCCGGGGAGGCTTTAGCGTGTTTAGCCTTTTCAGACCCATTCTTGCACATATCCCATCCTTTGTAAAAGTTTTTGTAAAGTTATCAAAAATCCAAAAATATTCATCTTTACCCTCTAATGTTTAATTCTCCATTTCCTTACCCCTAACTGTTTAATTCTCCATTCCTTATCCTCTATAACCGTTTAATTCTTCATCTCTTATCCCTCTTATCTGTTTAATTCTTCATGTCATGGTTTTCAACATGTTCTGGTGTGGAGGTCCATTTAACAGTGTGGAAATTGTGGCTATGATGCCAATGTGAGTTTTCGGAGACAAATTTGTCGGTAATTCCGATCCCATTTCAAATGAAACACCCGATTTTTCCTACCTACCTCCACAACCCCAATACGAATCCTACTCATGCGAGTTTTGTGGGAATGATTCTCATTACGGTTTTGATTGTCCACCACGGTTCCCGCTTGTCTATGAGCCGGAACCATGTTACAATCGAACTTTGGTGAAAGTTATTTTCCCATTATCTCTCAAGTAGAGAATTCAAGGGGTCCTCATGCGACTTTTGAATGTCAACCGATGAATCAAAATTTTCACAATTCCAATTCTCCGGTTTTTACAATTTCCAACCCCACGTATTCCATCACCATCGACTTCCAGCCTTCACAACATCTCAATGATTACGAGGAGTGTAATCTTCCACAAAGTTCTGAAGAAATACGCATTCAAAAGAAGCTACAAATGAAAAGAATGGTGTGTAAGCTTCAGCAGATGAATATAAGAGTCGATATGATGACGATGATGATGAGGATACTATTCAAATGAGGGAATATTATGAGGACGACGAGGAGAGTATTATTCAATTGAACGATCTTATTTCTCAACTCCCTCAATCTATTGCTATCACACCTATCTTACCTATTATTGCTTCCAAAGACTCTCCCATAATGGAGGATGATCATCTCAAAGCACTATTTCGAAACGGAATCATCAAGTGTTGAGGATCTTGTCCCAATCCCAAGTGAGTCCGAGGATATAGCCATAGTGATTGTGATTTGCCTTTTGTGATTCTCTTGACGCTTCGAGGTTACTTCCGGGATTTTCAAATCCTCTTTGAATTTAATAATGACTACACTTTGGGAAAGTAAATCCTCTTTCATGAAATGTCCGAGGCCGACAGAGACCATCACGAAGTGGTGGAAATTTCTAGCTCTCGAGCACACCACTTGTCCCACCTCTCATATTCTAACTTATCTCTTCCATCATGTGATGACAATTCTATCCTCATCGATGAGATTCATGATCCAAAATCATGAATTCCCTTTTCGATAATGAGGAGTTAGTCATGATTTTTATCATGATTTTCTTTCTTTTCTTCACATATGGTGTGACTTCTCATTCCCTTTTCTCCTTCGGGAATGAGGACACTATTTTTGACCCAGGCATTTTCATTTATCATCTGTGAGCCGGGTCTTTCTTTGTATATCTCGTCGGTGTGGAACTTTCACGTACTTCAAATGTTTGTCCAAACTTCTTGAATGAAAGTCCGATGGAGATTGTTTCTTCCACTTTGCTTCCCCATGAACCAATGAATTCGGGGATCGAGTCAAGCTAGCGACTCGGGAATCAAAAACAGTAGCATGCCATATGGGTTTTCACCCATATTTCTGACTTCTTTCTATATTTCTACCACCCTAGTGTGGGGGGGTTGCCCCACATGTTGTGTATATAAGTAAGTTCCAAAAAAAAAACCTTTCAAATAATGGTCGTAGTATTTCCCTTTTACGTTCTTTGTTTCGCATAGTCGCACTTTGAATATTGAGGGCAATATTCATTTCTAAGTGTGGGGGTCATTTCACGAATTTTATCATATATTATCCACCCAATTCTCCGCTTTTGGCCAAATTTTTTTGGAGTAAGTGTTTTGCACTTACTCAATTGGTTATCAGTCCGCCATGTTTGATAAACAAAAGGATTGGCTAATCCAAGAGCAAACGGCTCTTGGTAAAGATTTCTCAAATCCGTTTATATGGCTTGCAATTTGCCCAAAATTGTATGGTTCTCAACTCACCATATCCTAAAAGTGAAGAGTTGGCTAGCCCGCAAGGTTATGGCTTGTGGTAAAGGCAAAGGAAAACCATAATTGGTATTCACTCACCAAAATAATTTGATAATTTATCTAAGAGTTGGCTAGTCCGTAAGGTAGTAAATGCTACACACATCAAACCGTTATATGGTTTTATGATTTGCCAAATAAATCGATGGTTACCCATCGTACCATGGTTCTTACTTGGAATGAAACATTTGGCTACCCAAAGTGATGGCTTTTGGTAAAGAGTTTTTAAAATCCATTAAAGTTCTAAAACATTGCTAGGGACTAGCAATATCTTAGTGTGGGGGATTGATGAGTGTCTAAATACTCATCATTTTTGTACAATCTAAACTGCAAAATCATCTGAAAACACTAAAAAATGCATCAAAATGATGAAAATATCACAAATCAGTGTTTTATGTGTTTTAAATGCAAAAATATCAAAATCAGATGAAAAACGTATCAAATTTGCAAAATTGGCAGTTTTAGTCCCCCAAGTTTCAAAAGTTGTCAAAAAAGTCCCGGTATATCTAAATAAAGAAAAATGTCATTTAAGGTCCATGGGATTCAAAAGTTGTCAAAACAAACCTTTGAAATGTAAATTTGCAAAATTACAACTTTGGTCCTTAAACTTTGAAAATTGTCATGTTTAGTCCTTCAAATTTCAGAAAATGGCAAATATGGTCTTTTAATTATTTGAGAATGACAAGTTTGGCCATTGGGTAATATTTCGAAATCACATGCTTTAGTCCTTGGAGTTTCGAATTTACATGAATGGTCCTTGTGTTATTACTACAACCAAACGGACCTTAGTTACTACCTTGGCCCAAACCCAAAGCCCAATCCAATACCCTTTAACCCCACCCAACCCTGTCTACCCTATTATTATACCCGGTCAACCCACTTGGTCAAAACAAACACAATCCCGCCAAACCCGCCTCCTTCCTCCCACCGCCCTGCAACAATCACTCACCTCATCCCTCCTCACCAAAACCACTCTTTTGTCCCTCCACTCAACATAAAACAAAACCATTAAATGCTCATTCTCCCTCTCACTCAACCCACATAATGCTAATACCACTTTTTTCCCGCCAAATTCAATCAAACGCTAATATACACTTGACTCATCCAATGGCTAAGGAAAAGGTGGGATATGCCGGAAGGCTAGTGGGAGAAGCGATTTGGGTATAAAAAGGAGAGAGAGAGAAGCAAGAAAGAGGGAAGTAGTGTAGTTTTAAAAATTGTTATGTCGCTTTTAATAATTTTTAGTTTCCATTATGTTTAAAGCCTTCAAGTGTTGTGTAATCTTATTCCAAAGTAATAAAAATTTAAATTCAGCTTTCAATTTCACCTTAAATACAATTTCGCTTATGCATATTTCATGTCTAAATTCTCAAAATTACTCAACTGTTGTTATTTGTTGTTGTTAAGGATTATTAAAGGCTCACATAAGCTCTTTGAAAAGTCTTTAAGCTTTTTAGAAGTCATAAAGTTCAGTTTAAAGTTTTAACTCAAAAATTCTAAAAAATACCAAAAAATTAGTGTAAAATCAAAAATCAATGATAATGGAGATCAAGACTGAAGCAAGGTGTAATCTGGATTGAGTTTGGTTTAGAGCTTAGTGGTAAGCATATAGGAATAATCTTGTGATCTCAGTTTTCTGTTTTGTGCCTAAACTCATTTTGTAAGTCATTTCATTAAAGTTTGCATTTCCTAGTTCAAGTGATTGAATAGTGTTAATTTCAATTCCAATCTGTTTTAATATAGATAATGTAAGTTAATTAGTAGCTTGTTTGGTATAAATACTTGTTTTAGTATAAAAAGCTTCATACAGCTTTCAATAAAGTGGTGTTTGGATTTAGTCCTTAAATTGTGCTTAAGGTTTGTTCAGAGCTTATAGCTTGTTGTTTCATGTTTGCTTAGTTCCTTTGAACTCATTTGAGTCATACTTTGTGCCTAAAAGCAGTAAAAGTCAAAATTACACCTTAAGTATCTTAGCAATTTTGTCTGTTGTGATTTTGCAAGATCAAGTCCTTGTTTTGTGTTCAAAATACTTAGAACTAGTTTGCATTATGTTTAATTTATCTTAAAACATCATATTTAGTCTATAAATCTAGATCAAAGCTCATTTAAGTCAACATTTCATTTTTCTTTAAAAGTCAAAATTTTGAAAACCTTGTTTTGGGCTCAACTAGGAAGATTTTAGTGGACTCATTTCAAGGTAAAAATCAAGTAAGACTTGTGGTTTTGAAAATCTCACTTGGTCTAGTTTATGGTTGTGATTTTTGCATATTTTTGTAATTTTTTCTTTAGCCCCAAATAAGCTTGTCAAATGGTTACTAAATCCCCCTCAGGCATGAGCCCAAGCAGGGGATTATGCAGCTTTTGTAGCTCTTGCACGAGCTTATTATAGCCCCTAGTCTGATTTTTGGCTTATACATAGCCAGCCTAGGTCTTCTGTAGGATCCACCTCTTTTTCTAGTTCTCACTTATTTGAGTGCTTATTGATGGGTCCAAGTAGGTCCCCAAACCTGCTTTTAGCTTATAGAATCAAATAAGCCAAATCTTTGTGTCTTGCAATTCTGTGGGTTAGGCCTGTTAATACTTGTTTCATTTTGGTTCTCTTTTCATATTTTAGCCTTTGTAATGTTTGGTGCTTGTTGTGCTCATTTAGCTTATTAAAAGTGCTTATTTCATAAGCACATTCCACATCAGTTCTATTTTCCTCCACATAGCACCTTGTTTTTCTATTTTCCTAGCTTCCTAATATTATTTTAAGCTTTTCCTGAAATTTTCAGATTTTTCTAAGCTTGTTTGCTATTTTTCTTAATTTAAATTAGTTTTTAAGCACTTTTAATTAGCATTTAATACAAAAAATTAAGAAAAGTTTCTAAAAAAAATAATTTTCATTTTTCTTAAGTTTAGATAAATATAAAAAGCCAAAAAATATTTTTCCATAATTTTCTTAGCTTAAATAGTATTTTCTAGCATTTTAATTAGTTTTAAATAGTTTTAAATTAATAATAAATATATAAAAAGTCTACAAAATATATTTTAAGTTTTAAAATTATTTTTATCATATTTTAGATTTTTCTAAGTCTTAATTTTATTTTTCTAGCCTTATTTCATATTTTCTTTTATTTTAGAGTATTATTAAATAGTTTAAAATAGTTTTTAATTAATAATAATTAATTAAATAGTTATAAAAATAATTTTCTTTTTTTAAATATTTTCTTTTATCATTAGGTTTGTAAAAATGTCATTTTCATATTTTTAGGACTTTTATTTTTTAGATCTCACTTTTTGTTTTGTACATTACGTAGTTTTTTAATTTAAACGTAAGTTTTAAGTTTTAAGTTTTAAACGTTCATAGATTTTAAAAATAGTGATAGCGTTTATTTAATATATTTTATCTTTTAATCTTCTTAATTTGTATTTAAGTCGCTTTAATTTATAAACGTTTTCAGTAGTGTAATTATCCATCCAAATCCTTTCCGATCACTATCCTTAGTGATCATTCTATCGTCTGATCAAGTGTTTGCACACCATTGAGTCTTCGTGGGACTTAACGACCCGGGAATTCATTGTACTCCCCTGATCTTCATTGAGTTCGTGCTTGAGCAGTTTTAAGCTGATTACGGTCTGCCATTCACAAGCCGGGTGTAAAGTGATTTAGCTTGACTGTTTGGCACGCATCAAATTTTTGTAACATGGTTCTGGCTCATAGACAAGCGGGACCCGTGGTGGACAATCCAAACCGTAATGAGAATCATTCCCACAAAACTCGCATGAGTAGGATTCGTATTGGGGTTGTGAGGTAGGTAGAAAAATCAGTGTTTCATTTGAAATGGGATCGGATTATCAATAAATTTGTCCTAAACTCACATTGGTAATACATGCCGACAATTTCCACTGTTAAATGGACCTCCACACCAGGAACATGTTGAAAACCATGACATGAAGAATTAAACGGATAAGAGGGATAAGAGATGAAGAATTAAATGGTTATAGAGGATAATGAATGGAGAATTAAAAGACAGAGGGTAAGGGAAATGGAGAATTAAACAGTTAGAGGGTAAAGATGAATATTTTGGATTTTTTGATAACTTTACAAAAACTTTTTACAAAGGATGGGATATGTGCAAGAGTGGATCTGAAAAAGGCTTAAACACACGCTAAAGCCTCCCCGCCAAAATTTTGATCGGTGCAAAACCGTCAAGTCTAATCACACAAGCTGGCTAAATCACTCAAGCCGGCCAGTGTCACACGGCGTTGTGGATTGTTCGAAAATATAGAACAAGCAGTAAGTCACTAAGTTGGGATGTCTCCTTTCTTTTCAAGTTAGTCGTATCGGGTTATCTCCATGTGGTCACTACAATAGCCGACATAATGTGTGAATGATGTGCTTACCAAAATGTTGATTGGATGGTTGATGATGTTGATGATGTTGGATAATGGACCGCTGATGAAACCATTGCATGTTCCCCTAAAACAGATATTCACCGAAACCAAAGTTGTCATAACACATTCAAGCTGAGATTGTTTACGGTTTTGTCTTGATTTTTGTAAAATCCCGCGAAAGAAACTATTTCTCGATTTAAATCATAGACTTGTAAAATCCCGTGACAATGTAATCATTCCGATATAAGTAAAGGGCATTTCCGGTTCGATCTCACGGTTTATTCTTGGTTTTGTAAAATCCCGCGAAAGAAACTATTTCTCGGTTTAAACCATAGAAATGTAAAATCCCGTGATGATGGAACCATCCTGGAGAAAGGAAAGCGTATTTCGGGATTGTTGGGTTCAGTAAATACCCAAACTCCTTAAACTAGGATTTGAATAGAAAATATCCTAAGTATTTAATCCGTTAAACACAATCGTGTCACTTGGCGAAGCATAGTCTCGCGAGCTATCTTCAGGACACTTAGTATGAGGCTAAGAAGGAGCCTCCACTCTCTGCAAGGCGGAACTTAAAGGGTGAAGACTAAGTCAAGAAGAAGATAGTGGATTCAGTGATTGATGACAATAACTCATCAATCCCTTCGACTTCCAACCGCTAAAACAGAAGACAAACGAAAGAGAGAGATCAAGACTTTAAAGATCAAGATTGAGTGGATTAGCGGGAAAGTTTTACCCAGATAAAACTAAGTCCCTCAAGTGTTTATCCAGTCTATATACAGTCTCAATCTATCAAGATCATATCTTCCCATTTATAGTAGTGCGATTCTCTATCAAGGAAAGAAGCTTCGCGCCTACTATAGAAAGGTGAACGAGAACTCAATATATCAATATTCGTGTTTGTTGTGATCCATGTTTTTGTCTTCTAGGATAAAGTTAATAATCATACTTGTATAAATAGCATAAGAGAATGAGTGAAAAGTTTAAGCTTGTGAATTGTAAAACACACACACACAAGCCAACTTTTCACTCCTCCAAATACAACTTTATCCTTGAGCTAGCTCAAGAGGTTCTAAGAGTTGTGCCTCGACTTAGCGAGCTTAGAGAGGAGTCACCCAAACTTTGTCATTTCAATCCTAAGTACTATTCCGCAAGTACTTGGGTAACGTATTATTTTGATTTATTTCTAATAAGAATATGATGTTGAAAATTACTCTGTGTGTTTTACTTATGTTAACTTTAGTCATTATTCACTGTTAAATTGCTTTAAGTACTTAATTGTTCATTTTTTTAACAATAGTGAATAGGGAATTACAAGTGGTATCAGGCTGGCCGATTATAAAACCTTTAAGTCGCTCTAAAACGTTTTAAATCAGATTCCTATGGTCGAAATTGATGTACCCCAACTAGTCGATAAAAGGGTGGAGCTTATTCAAATTTGTTCCCTAGACTTGAAGTTGGTAAATTCAACAAATGGAAAAGCGTATGCTTTGCTATTTGATTGGGATGGAACCTTATTATATCAAGTGTATTAATAAGGGCCCGTTTGTCCCGATGACTGCCCAGGTTTGCCCAAACCGAGCTCGATGACTCGGGATGAAAGGAGAGTGGTCAACCAGGACCAAAGACTCAAAAGTATCATCATATCATGTCTCTCGATGATATAATGGAGTCAGGTTATAAGTCAGAACACGGCTAAACAAACTCAGGATGACCGGTCCATAGCCATGAAGGTCCATCGATACCAAGGAAAAGGATAATGGACACAAACTTGAGTATAACACCTTCGGGCTAAGGACTCAAACTCTCTCAAACTTACACCCGTACAAAACTCTTTTAAATGAACCGCAAATGATGGTGTTAAGTTATCCAAACATGAGATAAATGTTGGTTTTGTTAATTGTCTCCCGAAGAAATGGTTAAACTTCTCTCGTGGACTTAGAAATGCAAATCACATCAAACTCTTGAGCTTCCCGAAATTTATGGGAAATTTGTCTATGAGGAAAACCTCATCACAGAGCTGATACCTCGACTTAAAGAAGTCTCGGGAAGTCAAGAAGTCCCCACCATCACCTCACCTATATCAACGCCTTCTTTCTAACAATGTGGTTCAAGATTTTCAAGAAAATTCATGATGAGAGATCAAGTGAGGAGTACCTAAATGACCTGAATGTTGAATTTCATGAAAGGGCACTCCTTGCAAACTCTCAAAGGTTTATTAAAAGAAACAAAGGTTTTTCAACTGCTAAAGCTAACGAGGACACTCAATGCTTTAAGTGTCACAAAAAGGGTCATTTTGCAAAGGATGCTTTTCAAAAACAATTTCAACCTTCTTACCATCGTGGTCAAATCAGCCCCTCGCTTTAGCAAATTTCAACCTAAAATCTATCACCTCATCAAAACTTTCGAATAAATCCACCTAACAAAACAATAGATTTTAAAGCCAAGTATAGGAAGATCAAAGCTAAGCTTGCATTACTTGAGGCCAGTCCCTCATAACTAAAAAGTGTTCAATCTGCGGTGGGTAAAACAAAGGTCTTGTTGCGTAAACCTTCGACCGGATGAAGAGCCGCGGTCTCATCGATGATGAAATGGTGCATGTCACGACCGATGGCCCTCTCGAGAAGAAGACAAGCTAGCCGTTGGAAAGAATAATGCCGAAATGGAGAATGGGTCAACATCACAATGAAGAAGGTAAATATTCTACTTTATATGGATGATGATTCGATTGGCGTACCCTATATGAACTATATCAATGTAGATCTTAAGTTTGTAGAGGAGCAAAGACTAAATCTTTTTCTAAGTACAACAAGTTAAGTTTTGAATTGAATAAGTGTAGGGATGAGTTACTTGTGTTGAAACAAAACAAGCTTGAGGCTATACCTTACAAGATTCAAAACATCTGAATTAGTTAAAAGAAATCAGGCTCTTCAAGATGAACTTAAGAAAGAAAAGGAAATCATTGATAACTGGACCACCAAGAATCCAAGAGTCTTTGATCTGTGTGTGTGCCCCAAAGAGCAAAAAGAGAGTCATAGGTGAACATCATCTTACCGACTCTCTCAACAAAGACCAGAGTCCTAAACCATTTGTGTCTGGTGGCATGCTTACCAATATGTTGTCCTGCCCCAGACGGTGATTGGATTGAAAGACTTAATCCTCGATAGTAAGCTTCCTAACTTTGACTCTAGAAAATTCTAGAGCTCGAAAGTCAAGCTCTAAAGAGCATGCTTGGACTCCCGTGATGTGCCCAGAGCACTTGAACACATCTCTCGAAGTCAAGATGAATCTCAAGCTCCACTTCCACCTTGGAACCTCTTCAGTGCCTTGATCCTAGCTCGAGCTTACTCCATTACATTACAATCCACACTCTCCCAAAGAAAGGTCCGGACTTGGTAGAACCATTTTGAAAAGACCATCAAAACCAACTCAACAAGAATCCAACCCCACTGATAATTCCTCATCCTCAGTCCCCACTGGTCGATCGATTCGGCAAGAATCGACTGAACTTGTGAGAAAGCTAACTGACAAAATGGAATCTATTGAAAAGGTCTCTGAACCAATCAAGGAGACAAAGTCAGCTTTCTCTAGTTCCTCAAAGTCAAAAGCCACCACCAAAAATAAGCGAAGTGTGATCTGCCACTATACCGTCCATACCACGACAATTGTTATAGAATCCTTTTTGCATGATCTATAAAAGGATGATCACAGGATGTTGACCACTTGCAATATGTGAGCTCTCTCAGCCAAGAAAACTACACCAAAGTTGGTCATCAGTATGCTTCTTCATCCAAAGCTCAAAAGTTGAGAGCAAAGCCTTTTCCTCCTTGCCCACACTGTGGTTTTAATGATCATCGTCCTGATGATTGTCTTATGAACACATGCTGTGATATTTGGTAACACGTACCATAAGACATCTCAGATGACAATGTCATCCGTGCAAGAAGAAGTTCAAAACAACCAAAATCCACAGTGTCATCCTCTGTCTCTAGATGTAAAACTTGTGGTAACTCATTGCACTCCACCATCGACCATGAATCGATTGCTCAATTCAAAGAGACCATGAGACCCAAACCCACTAGTAAGTGGGTTACGAAGAGAAACTAATTCAGTTTACTACTTGTGCAAAGGCATGCCAAGGAACCTATCCGCATCTAGAGCGGTGGATGTTCAAGAAGTATGACTGGTGTGAAGGAATATCTGCACAAGTATGTAAAGGAACCAGGCCAAAGGTAGTGTTTGGTGATAACTCATCATGTCCCACTGAAGGTTATGGTTCAAGAATCGTAATGGAATAGTTTTCTAGGATTGCTTATGTCAATGGTCTCAAATACAATCTCATCAGTGTCAGTCGGCTATGTGATGCTAAGTACATTGTACAATTCAATGACAAACAAGGTATCATTTTCAATGCCAACAAGGAAGTTGTGTTGATTGCTCCCAGAAGAGACGATGTTTATGTCTTAGACATGTCAACTCTCTCTAAAGATGGAACTGTCTCTTTGCCAAAGCCACCTAAACTATCAACCGTGTTTGTGGCACAAGAGACTCTCACACTTAAACTTCAAAACATCAACAACTTGGCAAAACAAAACAAGGTCCTTGGCTTACCATCACCGGTTTTTGCAAAAGATAAACCATGCTCAACCTGTGAAAAAGGCAAACATAAAAGAGCATCTTTCAAAACCAAGCAAAACTTCTCTATCAAAAGTTGCCTTCACCTCTTGCATATGGATCTCTTTGGACCAGTCAGTCCTAGATCAATCCAAAGATGAGAAGTATACACTTGTCATAGTTGATGAGTTTTCAAGATACATTTGGGTATACTTTCTTTCCAAAAGAGTCAGTACTGATACTATAATGTCATTTATCGGGAACATTGAAACCGTAATGACATTACAAAGTGAAACAAATCGAACCCACAATGGTACTGAATTTAGAAATGCTGAGCTTGAGAGTTTCTGTGATGAGAAGGGAATCTCCCAAAATTTTTCATCTCCTTATACCCCTGAACAAAATGGGGTAGCTGAAAGGAAGAACGGAACTCTCATTGAGGCTGCAAGAACCATGTTAAATGGCTCAGCTCTTTCAAAGCATTTCTGAGGCGGTTAAAACAGACATGTTACACTCAAAATAGGTCAATCATTGTCAAAAGACATCATAAAACCCCATATGAGATATTCAAAGGTAGACTTCCGACATCGCCTACTTCCATGTGTTTGGATGTCCTGTGTTTATTCATAACCACAAGGATCATCTAGGCAAGTTCGATGCTAAAGCTGATGATGGATACTTTCTAGGTTACTCACTGATCTCCAAATCCTTCAGGATATTTAACACAAGGAGACAACAAGTTGAGGAAACCTATCATGTCACCTTTGATGAAAGTATAGAAAGCATCAGATTCACCAACACTTCAGTGGAAGAAATTGGAATTGATATCTCATCAAGATATCCTCCGATGAGTACAACATCAAAACCATTCCTCACCAAGCATGTCGACATCTCATATTATGTCTTACCTCACAACCTGTCTCAACCAACTATCAGTGAATTCATTGATAATCAGTCTGTCCCTACTGGGTTAGGTAACACTGATCCATATGATCAGGATCCTATAACTCAAGAACCTCTACCTGAACAAGTCACCTCGACAGATGATCTAAATGATCCTTTGGTTCTTGCACCTGAACTCACACCTAACTCCAAAGTGACATCTTTAAGCTCAGATCCTAGACCACAAAGTAAGTGGACAAGATCTCAGGATATTGAGCTTGTAAACATCATTGGTGAACACACGAGGGAATGCTCACTAGAAGCATGGTCGCTAATTTAACGCAGCTTCACCAATGAATGTCTATCTGATTACCTATCGAAATAGAACCCAAAAGTGTCACTGAGGCTCTAAAATACCCAATTTGGGTTCGTGCTATGCAAGAAGAACTGCAACAGTTTGATAAAAATAAGGTCATGACCTTGATCAAATGTCCTCGGGATGTAGTCGTCATAGGAATGAAGTGGGTTTTCGAAACAAACTGATGAAAACGGCACGTCCATTAAAAACAAAGCCGACTTGTAGCCAAAGGTTACAATCAACAAGAAGGCATTGACTATGATGAAACATTTGCTCCTGTTGCAAGAATGGAAGCCATCAGGATCTTTCTTGCATATGCAACATACTTGAACTTTAGGGTCTACCAAATGGATGTTAAAAGTGCATTCTTAAATGGTGATCTCAAGGAAGATGTATATGTTCAGCAACCTCCAGGCTTTGAGAGTAGTGAATTCCCTGACTATGTCTGCAAGCTTGACAAAGCTCTCTATGGACTTAAACAAGCTCCCAGGGAATGGTATGAAACTCTCTCACTTTCCGATACAAAACAAGTTTGTCGGAGGAAAGATAGACAACATAATCGCTTGTCTATAGAACTCAACAAGATGTGATTCTAGTCCAAGTGTATGTTGATGACATCATCTTTGGCTCAACAAACTACAAACTTTGCAAACAGTTTGAAAACTGATGACTAAAAAGTTTGAAATGAGCATGATGGGGGAACTCACATACTTTCTTGGACTACAAATCAGGCAACCTGACAAAGGAATATCCATCGGTCAAGAGAAATATACCAGAATCTCTTGAAAAATATGAGATATCCGACGTGCCTCGGTGAAAACTCCAATGGTCCCACCTAACAACCTTGGACCGATCTCACCTGGCAAATCACGGTCAATCAAACTTATTTCGAGAGGGATTGTAGGCTCACTGATGTATCTAACGCTTCTAGACCGGATATCCAATTCTCAGTCTGTCTAATAGCAAGATATCAGTTCAATCCTAAAGAATCCCATCTCACTGCAGCCAAAAGAATACTCAGGTACATGAAGGGAACCCCTAGCCTTGGACTCTATTATCCAAGATGCTCGTGGTTTGATCTCAAAGGTTACTCGATTGATTATGCTGGTCCGCAACATGGATGAGTAAAAAGTACCTCAGTGGTCCTACAATTTCTAGGAGGAAAACTAGTTTGTTGGAGTGCTAAAAGCAACAATCAAGTGGCTATGTCCTGGTTGAATATGTAGCTGCAGCAGGATCTGTGCCAATGTATTATGGATGAAAAGTCAACTCAGTGACTATGACATCCATTACAAAATGGTGCCCATCTTCTGTGATAATACCAGTGCTATTGCAATCTCCAACAACCCCGTCCTCCACCAAAGAACCAAACACATTGATATCAGATATCACTTCATCAGGGATCACATAATGAAGGGAGACATTGAGCTTCATTTCATCCCTCTGAATATCAATGGTTGATATCTTCACAAACCCTTGGATGAACCTACCTTGTGAGACCTGAAAGCTGAATTGGGAATGCTTGACATTGAAAGTCGGTATCTAAAACCAATCTCAATAAGATCAACTGAAATGGTTCATTCTCCCTAACATCCAAAACAAACCTCTCCTGAATGAGTAAGACTCACTCAGTGGTCCCCACGTGAGCATTGAATGAGTAACTAAATGCTCCAAGTATTAGTTACTTAAATGTCCTAGGTTGGTAATCCCACCAATTTAATTTAGGAATACATGTCTTATCAGAGTATCATCATTTACCTCACCCCACTTGGCATTAAATGCCTTCTCTCACATAAAATATCCTATGGATATTTTATAACTGCTAAAGTGCACTTTACATGCATTGTAATTGTTTTACTTGAAAGACGGATTTTACTGCGTGAGTAGTGGGTGGCATTAAATGTGGAATATCAAACGATTTCAAAAATTGGTCTTTACATATCCACATTTATACAAAACCACCCCTCTCACTTCTCTATAAATACCCTCTTCAAAACCACAAAACACACACAAATTATTTTCTGCAACTAAACTCTGTCAAAATCCTTTCTCAAATCCAAAAATTTGTGTGTTCTCAAAATCTTCAAAAACTCTTTTGGAAAACCCTCCTTGTAAACATTTACAAAAGTTTTTCATCACAAACTTGAGAGATCCAAATACTTTGATTGTTCTAGTCAAAACATTTTTTTTTACCCTAAAATCTTTTTTAATAGAAATGGCTAGAACACAATCTCTCCAGTTTGCTTCTCAGTCAGGTAGGGATCTTACTAACGTTGAATTTAAAACAAATAATGTCATAGGAAATTTTGAATACCTTGAAAGTGTCCCAACCTATAAAGACATTATAAAATTTTTATTCAACTGCCCACTCAAAACGGTCTTTGTAAAATGTCCTCAGACTGTACCCAAACTACCTTAGGGAATTTTGGGCTACAGACTAAAGCCTCTGACCCGACACCTTCTCTGATGAGAATAACCTTAGACCACTCAGGAATATCTCATCGATTCAGCCTTAATGGGGGCAACAATACACCCTGGATTACAAAACATTTTGCACTTCAACAAGGTTAGATTATAACAAAGGTACTTATGTCGCCCATCCTGAACCCTCCACAGTGAAGGATGGGTTAAAACAAATTTTTTTAGATCCAACGTTTTTGGACAAGACCCCGATCACTAAAAGCTCATTCCCGTGGCTTGGAGGATCCTCTTCACTTTTGTGATTCAGTCCTCGGCGGAACCACTCATCCAAGTGAACAAGTTAACTCTATTCAGCTTGATGATGGCATACCTGCTTGATGAATGGGGTCACTTTGTACTATAGGGGAGATCATTTACAGTGATCTTGTAACGGCTTACAGAGCAAAACTAGGACGAACGCGTTTCGTATCCTAGGTTTGTTTCTTGTGCTGCAATCGCTATGGGTTCAAATTATACTCGGATGAAAAATTTGGAAATTTACCTGCATCCCGAGCCCATCAAATTTTCAAAAGGACCCATCCCTTGTCACTCACATTGAATTGACGACCCACATGATTGCTGTAAACAATCAAAGTGGATCGGTGTCCAAACCCTCCTCCTAAAAGAGAAAGGGGAAGTCTCTGCTGGGACTAAGACTAAACCAAAGTCTCGGGCCTGAGGCTTCGTGCCTGCACCTAAGAGGCACATTAAGCCTAAGACTAAACAGAACCCACTCGACGGGGCAACAACCACCCCCGCGGACAACGAAGGACACCGATACATCACAGTCGGTGCCTTGGTCACACCTACTACTCCCCAAGATCCAGAGGGAAACAAACAACCCGCTGGTAGGGGAGAGCCTTCCACCACGCCTGATGATGACATTAACAAATCCAAGTCTTTGTCTGCGAGGGCACCGATCGATCCCAAAGACTCGGGGGAAACAAACAACCCACGATAGGGATACAACAATCACGACTCCGCCAAAGGCACTGGAAAACACCCACCAGTGTCTCGTGGGTCACGGGGGACAAAGACTCGGAGGGAAAGAAACAACCCGCCGATACGGAACCCAAAGCCAATCGACCGAGAAGGCACTGGAAACTCCCACCGTGTCCGAGGGGTCAACGGGGGACAAAGACTCAGAGGATATATACCACCGCGATATGGAACCCATCACCAACCCCTTGCTCACTATTGCGATGTCATGGTATTCTATTCTCGAGGATGATCTTGCTGAAATCAAGATGAAATTTTATCATGGAGAAGAAATGGACGCCGAGGTTCAATCAACAAGAGCCTCGGCTGATCCAAAGGAGCATACCGAATCCCCATTCCAACATGATGATCATGCCTCTCAATCCTCCTCAAGCTCGATGAATTCAAAGAGTTTGACAATGTTCTTCCCTCCTGAAAGGCGGTTGGCCTCGATGGATCACCAGGCTTCAAGGAAGCTATACTCGGGGTTACTAAAACATTGTGGGAACAACATATCTGAGGTCAGCCGCAAGTTATGCAGATTTAAAACAGAGATACAGGCTTCATGAAAATGTTCATGAGCACAGGGACTTGATGTATGACCAAATTCACCGATTGGATGAAAATATGGCTAACTTCTTAAGGCACCTTAGTGGATCTTGTCGCACAAAGATCGATGAAATCAAGGAGTTTGTCAGAGAAGACCCAACTCTTAACTCTCAAGTGTTAAAGGCTACTGAGGCATACTTGCAACAATCTTCTACTTTCATCGAATCGTTAGATCGCTTCAAATTCACATGTTCAGGGGTCTTCCATCATCACCCAGTCTCTTCGAGCTACAATGGACTCTCTGAATACACTGTGTGGCGACCATGGCTCGCATCCTCTTCCCGGCTCGGAATCTTGGTCCCCTGGATGACCGCCTTTGGAGCTTTCTCAGGCTAACTTGGATGCAAAGGTCACCGCATGGTCAGACACTTCAGATTAAGGCTATGATGACCAAATCTATCAGGCCTTCAGGGTCAAGCCGCTCCGTCCCCTCAGCACCAACACCAACTCTTGCCCTCACCGACACTCCGCAAAGTTGAGGGGAGAATCTTAAGAAACTCCTCTTCACACTCGAGGGGAGCAAACACCACCGTCTCGTTGCTCTACATCATCTCGCACCAAGATCAGCAATACCAATCTCATCAGTCCCACCACCAACATCAACAACAACAACAACGACTGAAGCAGTCACACCACCTATCATGACAACTACACCTCCTTTGATCGCATCATCTTCCTCAGGCGTGACAAAGGCAAAGGCATAATGACAACTGCTGAGCCACGAGAAGATTCCCTATAAAATCGGTGACATCAATACCGCTGACACGGATCAGACTAAGTAAACATCTTGCTAAAGAAGAAAGAAGATTGAAACTAGTTGAGGAAGAGAAAAGGAACAGGGAAGCACTGGCTAAGGTTGTCGAAGAAGTGAGAACATGGGACTAGATGCAGCAAGCTTCAAAAGGGTCAGGACAAAAGTTCAAAGGTGCTTCAGCCGCCAAAATTTGCAATGAGAAAGCAGATGGAAGCAAAAGAAAAGGAAAGCCGAAGAGCTCGGGCTAGAAAGGATTGATCATTACAACCGGACAATGACAAGCCGTCAAGGAAGCCCGAAGAATCCATCGATGTTAAAATTATTCCCAATACCAAACCACCGCAATGAATGTCTACGTGGGGATGATAAGAGACATTTGAGATTCATGATCCCCTAAAATTCATCGACTTTGGGATCACGAACTCGATGAACTTGGTCCAATTATTGAAAAGAAGCAAAACAAGGTGGTCAAGGATCTGATGAAAATGCTCAGCAAAAGATATGCAAGGCTGAGGGATGCACCAATTGGCCAACTGGAATTCAACTGCCTTGGACGCACCTCAAGGATCTCAACCACAAGCTTCCACTGGAAAAGGAAAAGAGTTGAGTTCCAACCTGAAATCAAAGTGCAAGCGGCCTAGAATGCAACAGAGAGTGCCTCGAGGGTGTCAAATTTGTGAACTGTTTGGTGATTGAAGAGCTTGAAAGAGGGCTATTCCACATTGATGTCTATGGAAACCCATCATTTCAAAGATGAAGTGATATTGATCAGTGGTGTAGCCGCAATGATCAGCTATATACCGGCCTCTCGGATCCAATCCCGGCAGAAACATCGTTTCTCAAGACCTCAATGCAAAGATAAGAGACCATCCCGACAGGGAAACACTTATCACCAAGAAAGTGAAGCTCGAAATCGGGTATCCATCCGATCGACATCATTTTATCCTTTTGTACTAGTGATAGGAAATATGTAATCTGATCAATAAAAGATGTATGTTCTTGTCAAATTACTCAAATGTTCCTTATTGTATTCATTAGTACATTCAGTGTAAGAAGAAGACTTTTTGCTCACTTACACTGATCAAACACTTAAGCTATTTGTATATCCATGTTGGATATTAACTTTTCACATACACATCAAACCATAACACAAGGTGGCGTTTAAGATGGAATTCTAGAGAGAGAAAGTTAGAGGTTTAGGGAACTTAGTGAGAGAAAGTGAAATTATTATTATGAGCTCCAACCCTCTACCTTGGGAGGTAGAGGGTATTTATAGTTCCTTACATAAAACGCTACACATCGTGGTCGGGCATATAGTGAGGGGTAAGGCAAGAAAGTCTCCTCCACGGTGTTACTTAACTAAATACTACTTAACTTAAAATAACTACGACTACGAGCTTTCTAATGATTACATATACTTGAGGTGACCGACTCTTTAATACCCGGAATTTCTAATTCCTAACAATCTCCCCCTAAGGGAGGTCACCTCAATCATGCACTAAAATTACATTGAATACAAACCGATATGACATTAACAATTGTTCTTGCATTCTTGATGTAGTCCTTTGTTCCTAAGCTTGTAGTCATTGATTCTTCTCACATGTTTGGTTACTTCAAGTGGAGGTCTTTTACTGATCCACGTGATAATAATTTTGAGCCAACATTTGAGATTATCACCATAAAATCTCTCGTGACATCCTTTGTGGTGTTGGTATTATGTGATGTTGTGACTTTAGGACCGACATGCTCACATTCTGGATCATGATATCTTCTCATCGAGTAGCGAAGCATTTGTTGAATCATGATATTGGCAGCAGCCAGAAGGTGGCATGGAGTGAAAATATCAGAGTCATTGATGCACTAATCATGATTTCTTTGAGATGAATGTGTTAGGTGAGCATGCGGCTATGGATTGACCGCTTCATTCGAATACTGCAAACGCCGGGCGTACCTGCATACAACAGTTAGCAATAAATCGCACGAAAGTGTCTTTGATCACTTTCGTTTGAATTGAGGTACACGCCCACTTCCTCGCTGATCAGATAAGTACGCCTGTGGATCGTATAATTCAAGAATTTCCTTGACAGTGGTTTCAGAAATGCTCTAGCCGTTCTCAAACCGAACATCTCAAAGAAGACAACACGGAGTGAGTGAACCAAATAATTTGAGTCCACTGATTGATGAAAAGATATTTGAAAACAATCGAGTATTGCTCAATAGAAATTGTTTTTGCAATATAACTAAGGTTTTAATGAAAATCAATTATCAATCATAAAACACCTTTTGATTTGAAAAATTAGTACACGGCCGACGCAAGCAATGAAAAGAGTTTTAAAGCACAAAGACCGGTTTTTCAAAGGTATCCGCCAATCCATAACCTCGAACCGTGATTGATTCAAAAGATTGAATCGCCCCATTGTTTCTTCGCCAGCTTGTCACATGGTTGATCTCAGATAATAGATCTCACATGCCACCTACCAGAGCTTGTTAGATGTTGGCTCCGAAGGCTTTCCATCTTCACAAAGGAATATGTAAACACATCACTCGATGTTCGCAATACCACAAGGATAATGCGTAGGACTCAAGATATAATCTCTCTTCCACATTGTGTGAAACAGAGAGTCTTCATTGAAAGTGTCCTAATGAGATTTATTGATGATCTCGTGGCTCTAGACTCAATTTTGCATATTTGGATCCCGTGGCTCTGAGACTAGGAGAGGGTCTCCTTCTTCAATATCAACAATCTCTAAGAGAAAATCGATAGATAATGCCTGCCTCGTGAGAATGAAACAAGTCCTTTTAAGAGGAACTTGAGTGGTTTGGGAAGTTGAAGTGCGCAAGGCCACCTGGGTCCATGACGCCTTGTCTTCAATACCGATGTTACCATCAGTAGCATATGAATTGAACCCGGTCTGCCTCTAAGGTTGAATAAATGGAGGGCTATTTGTTTTCACCCTTTTCTCATTCAATTCTTTTAATTCTTCAACCCCTTCAGTGCTTACCGAGACTTCATAGCTAGAACCTAGTTGGGTTTATTCCAAAGACTAGCTCAGCCTCACCGCACTCTTCCCATTCCTCATTTTTCTCCTTTTATTATCATACCTAAGAACTCTACACTACTAGTGGATAGTTCCCGGTAGATCCTCGTTCTCGGCGGATCTTGGGAACAAAACCTAACCTTATCATCCTTATATCACCGTACATAAAGTAAAGTTGGTCGGTCTTTTTGGTATTGTTCATCCGCCATTGGAACCAATTGAAAACCATTTGAAAATCAATCGTATACTTGTGATATATTATCAAAGCATTTTGTACCTGAATTGTTTTTGATATTTTTAGAACGAGAACTCCCCTCAACATGTGCATCAAGTATTTGAAAATGTTTTGCACACGGAGGCAAGAGAAAGAAATAACTTCTTTGATTACATTTTTAAAGATATCAACATCACTTCCCAAATCGAATCAAGTAGATAAAGCATTTTGGGGAAGGATGAGATTTTCATGATTTTGCTCTCCCTCAATATGTGCTTCTAGGTTTGAAAGGAGTTTTACACATACTAGAGGGAACCCGCACATTGAGATAAATGATCACGTTTCAAATTATAGGTTTGAGATAGATGCTCCCCTCAATGTGCATGGAAAATTTGAAATCGCTTTGTCACATGCGGGAGGCAAACATGCTAATCACTTAAGAAACCATTTATCAATTATCATTTAAATCCTATTTAAATCACAACTCTCCCGATCACAATTATTAAAACTCTTTGAGATTTGTGATCTCTTATAGATTTAAATTGATTTTGAAAGCTTTTAAGGAGAATTGTGACTTGATTATGAAAGCGTTTTAACCGATAAGGATCTGATGTTGAGATTTTAAACTCCATTGGTTAAACATGCATGTACATCTTTTGAAAACAATTTAATGCCAAATAACTTTTTAATTTAATTGAAATCATTCTCCCTCAATCAATGACATAGGTTGTTGATTGAGCGATAGAGATTTTGATGATAAGTCCCGATGATTATCAAAAATAGAGACCGAGTTATTTTTCAAAGCATTTAGTTTTCATCAGATAAATGTTTATAGAATCAGAGCATGGAATTTGAAAACATGGTAAAACATGGCGCTGTTCTTTCTTTTAAAACCGGGTTATTGCCTGAAAATGACAATAAACCATTGTTTCTCTTTCTCCCAAATTTTTTAAATTCAACAACATCTAAAGTCCCGTGTCATTCTTTTGAATGACAGACAAAGACCGTAGATATTTTCGAACAAAAAAAAAAATGACAAAAAGACAATATTTTTAAAGATTTTTCGAATTTTTCAGATTTTTATGGATTTTGAAGGTTTTATATTTTTCTATTTGGTTTTATAGGGTTTTATAATTTTGTATTTTGTTTTTCGAATAAATATATACAGAAAGATAGATGAAGAAAGACCTTTACTCCTCGCCTTCTCCTCAAGACGCTTGAGTGTTTCCGTTGAAGACTTTTTAAGCCAAGTCGAGGAAGAATAAATCAAAACGCTCTCTTGGAAGAGCTTTGGTGAAGATGTCGCTAACCGATATTCGCACCTCACAAAATATAGTTCCACCACACCTTTTTCCACTTGTTCCCTGATGAAATGATGTCGGATGTCGATGTGTTTTGCTCTTGAGTGTTGAACGTTGTTGCATGAGAGAGCAACAGTACTTTTATTATCACAAAGACAATGAGGGATTTTGTTGAATTCAAAGCCATAGTCAGATAATTGAGATCTCATCCAAAGGATTTGAGCACAACAAGATGATATGGCTATGTATTCAGCTCTCGTAGAGGAAATAGAAGTACTCATTTGCTTCTTTGAAGACCAGCTCACAAGCTTATCACCCAAAAACTGAGCACCTCCGTACGTACTTCGACGAGTATCTTGACATCCCGCATGATCAAGATCCAGATAGGCCGTTAGTGACATACCGTGTCCTTGGTACCAAAGTCCCATATTGATGGTTCCTTGGAGATACCGAAAGACCCGCTTAACCGCTTCAAGGTGCTTTTTAGTAGGCTTAGCCCGATATCTAGCACACATGCACACAGCGAACAAGATGTCCGGTCTACTAGCGTGAGGTACATCAGTGGATCCAATCATGCTACGATATTTCATTTGTCAATCTACCATGATCCCCGAGTGGTCCTCATCCTAGTTGGTTCGTTCAATCATGGGAGTGTCAACAGGGTCACATGAATCAAATCCAAATTTCTTTAAAATCTCATTTGCATATTTAGATTGATTTATAAAAATGCCTCCTGACTTTGTGAAATTTGTAATCCCAAGAAAAATGACATTTGTCCCATCATTGACATTTGAAATTTGGAACCCATTTCATTAGAAAACAATCACATTCATTGGGGTCTCGAGGCAGGAAAGATGATATCATCAACATAAATTTGAACGTGAATTAAATGTTTGCACGACTTCCGTGAACAATGTTGGATCAATCTGCTCCTTTCAATCCGGAGAGAAGAAACTTTGATAGCGTATCATACCATGCCCTTCGAGCTTGCTTTAAACCATAAAGAGCCTTCTTCAAACGATAAACGTGAGTAGGATGCTCTGGATTCACAAAGCCTTCAGGTTGGCCGACGTAGACGACTTCTTTAAGATCTCCGCTCGTAAATGCCGTCTTTACATCCATCCGATAGACTACCATGTTCTTACTTGAAGCAGCGTTAGCCAAGAATATTCTCGATTGCCTCAATCTCGAGCCACAGGAGCAAATGATTCTTCAAAGTCTATACCCTCCTCTTGACGGTATCCTTTTGCAACCAATCGAGCCTTGTTTTTCAACACATCACCATGCTCATCAAGTTTCACTTTGAAGATCCATTTTATAGCAATGATCATAGCACATAATCTGGAGCGGTACTAATTCCCATACATCAAGTCGATCAAACTCATGAATTTCTTCTTGCATGGCATTGAACCATCTATCTTCATTCATGGCGGTTTTAACATCTTTTGGTTCGATCTTTAGAGAGTACGGAGTTGAAGAAGCACCATAAGGCATCGGTTGCAAGTTGTTTCCGTGTGGATATTGGACGAGAGGGATTTCCAATGATGTTGTCTAATGGATGATCTTGAGTCCATTTTCTGAGGTGTTCATGTGGTAGTTGTTGAGGGATCAAGTAGCCAGAGTCGATGTCTCTTGAAGAAGATGGTTTTCATGATGATTCGTGAGAGCAAATATGTTTTCAAATTGAGCATCTTCGAGAGTAGCAAAGGGATTAACTTCATCATTGATGCCGAACATGTTCCATGATGTACATTTGAAGATTGATGATTTGTTGATGAGATGAGTCTGAGTGATTAGCAGCAGTGCTTCTTGACTTAATGATATTGAGATGAAGGATTGACTTCATTCACAGTGGATATGAGCAGACCTCTGTTGTAGGAATTGACATATCATTAGCACTGGCTCATAATGTTCATCAAACATAGGATCAAACAATTTCTTTAAATCATCTTCAGATGGAGGTACATATGGAGTTGCTTGAGAAGAGTTTGGTACAAGGGATGAACCAATGGGACTGTCTTGAAGTGCGGGTCCGAATCGGATTGTCCAGAGCCATTTGACCGGGTCACCATCAAACGTGACGCGGAATTGTTTCCATGATATTTCGGGTTCTCTTGTTGTAGATTCGGTATCCTTTTCTGTTTGGTGCATATCCTACAAATACTCCAATGTTCGCTTTAGCTTTAAGTTTGCCTAAATCTTGGCCCTCATTAGTTGGATAACACAATGCACCAAACACACAAAGGAATGAAAGATTAGGTTTTCTGTTGTGGACAAGTTCATATGAAGTTTTTCCATGAGCAAGTGTGAATCGTGGATCGATTTTGGGTGTAGCATGCAGTGGCAATGGCTTCACCCCGTAGAAACATTGGAACTTTTGAGTAAATCAGCATTGTCCTTGCGGCTTCCACAAGAGTTCGATTTCGCCTTTCAACTACACCGTTCTGTTGAGGAGTTCGAGGAACACCTCTTTGATGACTGATTCCAATACTTTCATAAAACTCACCAAGTTGTTTGTTAACAAACTCAGTTCCATTGTCAGTTCTGATGATTCTGGCCATTTTGTTAAGACGAACTCAAATTGCTTGATGAGTTTGATGATGATATCCGAGTTTCATCCTTTGTCTTTAAGAACTTTACCCAAGTGAATCTAGAGAAATCATCAACCACAACTAACACATATTTTCTTCCCAAAGATATTCTGCACTCTCATGGGTCCACATAAGTCCATGTGAATTGTATGAAGAACTTCTATGACTGAGTTTGTAGGTTTGGGTTTATGGGCATACTTCTTGCTTTTTCCCAATTGGCATGGTGAACAAAGATGATCCTTTTCATACTTAAGTCTAGGTAGACCTACAACTAAGTCCTTTCCGGAGAGATCATTGATGGTGCCGAAGTTCAAGTGATTGAGACGACGATGCCATAACCATGACTTTGTTTTACAAGCCTTTGACAACAAGCAAATTGGAGAAGACTTCATCATATCTTCGATAGAGATGGTGTATAGATTTGAACCACGTGAACCTCTTAAAAGTTCTGTACCATCAAGTTCTCTAACGAAACAAGTATGTTTTCTAAAGGCTACTTCTAGATCGGAATCACAGAATTGACCAACAGAAAACAAGTTATGACCAAGTTCTTCCACATAATATACCTGAGATAACACTTTACCAACAACATAATCTCCATAACCCATAATTGCTCCAAAATGATCATTTCCGAATCTAACAGTCCCGATGAATTTGCTCACGAAGTTCATGAGCCGCGACCGGTATCCAGCCATATGCTTGGAAATACTGAGTCCAAGTACCACGTAACGATTTGAACGATCCGCAGCTTGAACACGCACAAGAATGGATAATCGGATAATTGGGATCCCCATGCAAGAATGGGTTCCACATGGTTAGTGACAGTAATTGGAACACCCACATCGAAATAGAAACATCCATATCGAAGTAGTAGCAATGGAATCATTGGGAATAGATGCAATGTCGGGTGTCAGATTTGACCTATTCAAAGTATGTTCACTTCTTAAGGGAATAGTTCTACAAGTAGGCATCCATTTTCTAGTGGGCATAGTCTTAGCAGTTTGAGGGCAAAACTGATTATTCTTATGGCCAAAAGGTATCCAATAATAACCTATCTTTATAAATGTTCTTCCTGTGGGTTTCCACTGTTTTCTAACAATCTTTCGGCTTTGCCTTTTAGCCTTCTTTGCGCGATTATTAGCATTAACAATTTTAATCGGGCATTTGACAAGATTAGACAAAGCATTCACACCACATTCATGATTAGCAACATAATTCAAGTAGACATCATTACAAGGTTTGCAAATAGTATCGAATTGAATTAATTATAGACGCTATGGCTAATACTAGAATCAACACGATTCGTTTTATTCAACTCAAACTTAAAGTTCCTAGATTGGTCTTCTACTCTTTTCCAATGCACATTTTAGCTTGCGAGGTCCTATCATTCCTTGTATTGTCTTGAGACTTTGACCGCCGCTTTAATGTCATGCGATTACTCCTGTAGAGGGAATTATGGGAACATTAGTTGGTTGATCTACTTTTTTGCATTCCTCGAACTAGACGCAAGGATCTGATACTAGATCTAACACATTGATGTTTACTTTCTTAAAACTGGGCCTAGAATGGTTTGAATGCTTGGCACTAGGCATAGAACAAGGCATCACAGCTTTGCCTTTTGCACCTAAGGATTTAGGACATGTTGCAATTACACATTCTAGCAACTCTTGAGATCGTTTGGCCTGGAGGCAAGCAAACCTAATTTCTCTATCAAGAGGTTTGTTAATGAAATCCTCTTCGACAATCTCACTGAGACATTCTAGACTATCCTTAAGGTAAGCACAATAGTCATGAAACGCAGGTTCATTATTCCTAAGATGAGGAGGAATATATTTAACCGTCACAGTGTATTTGCAGTCTAAGGGTGACTTTGAAACAACATTCTTATTAAAAACAAGTGGCAGTTTCCCATTTCCCTAACTTCTCAGATTCTCAATTTCCTTTTGTAAAGACGTTATTTTTTCATTGTTTTGGTCACGGGTGACTTTCATTGAATCATATAACTCTTTAAAGTGTCGTTTAACTTTTTCATTTTCTTTTAGAAAACTCTCATTTTCCTTTTGTAAGGCATTAACTAAGTTTTGAAGATGAAAAGTTTGAGAGTACTGAGAATCTAAAGGAGGAGGCATTTGGGATCCAGATACATTGTTCTTTTCACCCTTTAATTGAGAGATTTGGGCTTTCAACTTTCTGATCGTGATACAATGAGCTCGAAATGTTCATCACGCTTTGCTAATTTCAAAACTGCATCAAATTCAGGAGCATCCAAGGATGTCTTGATATTTGAGGTTTTAACATTTTCTTTTAGATGTTGATATTTTAGTTGTAAATCAAAATGTTCAACTTCTAGTTTAGAAAGATGCTTTACCAAATTATCGTGATCATCCCGATCAATTTTCTCATTAAGTTTTGAATTAATCTTTTCAAGCTCAATGACACGATCATGAGAGACTTTCGGAGCAACAGATAATTCATGAAATTGAAAAGCATTAATGGAGCAATGTGAAAGCAGCTGTAAAACACATCTTGAGCAATACATTCAGAAATAAGATTCTCATTCAAGGTATGCAAGTTCTTCCTCTCAATCTCATTATATTTTAATGCTCGCTCATAGTCACTAACCTCAACTATCATTGCATCAAATTCCTTTTCCATTCCTTTAATATCTGAATCTATCCCCTTTTAAGACTCTCAAAATGATCTTTTAGTCGTTTAAAGAAAGGCATGACCTCAGTTAGATAGCATTCTTTTGTTTGCTCAAAACCCCTTTCCCTTCAGTTATCCCAAGTGGTGTAGTTTTCTCAAAATCGACAAACAGTTGAAGAATAACATATTGACTGATTAAGGTCTTGCTTTTAGTGGCAATAGTCCTAGGAACTAAATGCATTGGTGTATTGGGAGGATACACACTTGCTGAAGGCATTTTCCTAAAGGGGGTTTGTTTCAACAAGATTCTCTGCCTTTTGCTTATCTAAATCCTTTTTCCAGAACACTTGTTCGGGTGTTAACAACGTCTGAGGCTTAAACATGTTCAAGGAAATCCAATTCTCCTTCTTGTAATCATGGGGTGTGATATTTATTTTCTTCTTTTTACATTTAGGATCATCTAACTTCTTGTTCATCTTTTCCCTAGTGACTTCATCTGATTTCTTATCTTCCTCAATGCACTCAACGCAACTAGGTTTCTGTCTAGGTTTAAGGATTTCATTGCCATCATAAAGTACCTTATGAGCATTTCTAGCCCTTTTAATGACCTCTGGATTTGGTTCCTCAACAAGGGAATGCTATGCTTATCGCTTAAGACTCTATGCTTAGTGATCATGTGAGCTGTCTGAATGGTGTTCCCTTGTACGTATAACTTATTTTCAAGCTTGTTTTTCAAAGTTTTTAGATTAGAAAAATCATTCAAAAGTTTTGATTCCTTAGCATTAAATTCTTGCTTAAGCATTTTAACATTTTCTTGAAGTTCTTGTTTTTGCTTAGCACTTTTAGAAAGCTTTTCTTGTAAGGAGTTTAACTCTTGTTTTAATACTTCTTCTCTAAACCTACTTTTTCTAATAGTTGTACGTATTTGGTCATCCATTTCCCTCGCCACGTGGTCAACTCAAACTTAGCACGTTGTTCATAAATAGCAACTTGTTCTTTATATGCATTAAGTTCAGAGATACAGTAATCATGGGGCACATGCAAGTATTCATAAAAAACATAGTCATCGTTGATCGAAGATGCATCACTTGGTACAACTTCACTTTCACTTTGTTTCACATATTGATCATATGGGACAACATTGATATTACCCATATCTTCAATATTTGACTCAATAGTTTCAGCTGATTGTACTTTGTCATGCATCTTTTGCACATCAAGATCATCGATAGTTTTAGTACCTCAGAAATGAGTTTGTCTTTGGATGGACCAACTTGTGGTGATGAAGAGACTTTAGGAGAGACCATTGGAGAAATGCTAGCCATGAAAATGGTATGTGCAAGAGGTTCATCATCAACATCGAGTCGTATGCATCACAATCAGCCTATGGCCTATCTCCTGAATTGGGTGCCATCCACATCCGCATCATATGTCTTGGCATTCCCTCAAGAAGAAATAACAACTCTTCTTCATCCAAAGCTACACCATTATCCCGGGCTTGAACAAGCAACATCTTATCCCCAAGTATTCAGATTCGAGGGCGCTTTGGAGATGTGCAAAATTCCCTTGCAATGTGTCCCTCACCTCCACAGTTGTAACACTTGATCGGCTTAACTTGTCCTTGATTTCCATTTCTTCCCCTATTCTGATTTGTCACAAAGCCTCTACCAACTCCACCTCTTCCTTGTTCATACTGCCTTTCTTGAACTGGTTGTACAATAACCTTCCCATCTCCTCGACAGTGGCTTGATTGTGTGGATTAGATGCTGTTCTGAGGTTATTGTTGGTGTGTGGGAGAGAGTTCATGTTTTGACTAATCATGAGAGCCAGTTGATTAATGAATTTTCCCACGTGTGCATCAAAGCATCGCCTTGTTTGAACATTGGATTCGGAATGAGTTTGTGAGTTCCATCACCCATGGGTATAACTTGTGAAGCTTTGGTAGTAATCCCAATGTTTGAGTAGAAGGCAGTTGAATCATTTGATGAGCTTGTCTCTCCCGGATTTGTTTTGAATTGTTCAAGAATCCTCTTTTCAAACATGGCATGTCTCTCATTCTGAAGAAGGAAGGCATAGAGTTGCTCATAGTTTGTATTCTTCAATCCTTTGGTTAGCTTCACCGAGGTGACAAACTTGTGCCATTCGGGATTCATGTTGTTCACAAACTTTGAGTTCAACTGAATATTTGGCATAGTCATTCTGATGTTCCTCATGTCATTAACAAGCTTATGGAATCTCACGTAATACTCATAGACACTCTCATCTGGTTTCATCTTGAAGTGTTCAAATTCATCATATAATTGAGATTCTCTATCTTCCATAGTTAATTCGAACCTCGAGAGAAGCATCTTGACATTATCCCATACAGCCTTTGCTTCAGTGTTGTGGTTGATAAGCTTGTAGATGTCTTTTGGAAGACCTTGCAATATGATGTTAGAAGCCCTGATATCAGCATTGAATCTCTTCTTCTCCTTATCATTGAGCTCATCATACATCTTTGGTCTGTCCATTCCGTAAATAAATGTACCATCTTCATGTATCAATTATGTCTCTAGTAGTCTCAACCCGATACGGTCCTTCATCAATGGATTTGAGAATGTTGACCTCATTTTCCTTTCCAAGCAAGATACAATCTGATTCGTTGAGCCCAAGAGTCGTAGTCAGCTCTGTCAAGCATGGGTGGACGAGTATCTGAACCATCCTGCTTGAACATCCTCGGCAAAAGTGGAGATGATTGTAGGAACGTTGGTAGACATGTTGACAGATTAAACGGGATTTTACAACTCTATGATTAAACCGGAAATAGATTCTTTCACGGGATTTTACTAAATCAAGAGAAAACCGTATACAGACAGAGTCAACCAAGTCGCTAAGAAAAATGAACCAACTAAGCACCAAGTCGCTAAGAGACAGTCAAGTCGCTAAATAACAACTCGCTAAGCACCAAGTCGCTAGCAAAATTTTGACAAAGAAGTCGCTAAGCACCAAGTCGCTAAGTTGTCAAGTCACTAAAGAGCAACTCGCTAAGCACCAAATCGCTAAGTTGTCAAGTCGCTAAAGAGCAACTCGCTAAGCACCAAATCGCTAACACCAAGTCGCTAACAAACTTAAGTACAAGTCGCTAACTTTCACCAAGTCGCTAATCGTAGTGGAGAATCCACTAAGTGTACTTTTTGTCGGCTTGTCTCAATAGACAAGTCGCTAGCTCAACTCGCTAAGAACTTCAACTGCAACTCGCTACCAAATTACAAAGCAAGTCGCTACCAAGACAACTTATCCGTGGCTTAAGTCGCTAGCTAGAAAAACACATAAACACCACTTTTCAATCCAAAAACAACCCAACCACGATGATTCAAGCTTACCAAATCAAAACCCAAGCACATACAATGATTCTAAACACAAAACTACACCCAAGATTCAAACTTTAACACTAGAAATGATCCAAATGATGCAAAAACCACAAAACCTTTTCAAAATCTAAAACCACCTAAAAGTCACTAGAAATCCAAAGATATGTAAGAGATGATCAAAACATGGCTCTTGATACCAATTGTAACATATTGGATTTCACAAACACACTAAACCATAAGATCAAATAGGCGTATAATGTGTTTTAGAGAGAGAAAGTTAGAGGTTTAGGGAACTTTAGTGAGAGAAAGAAAAATCTTATTATG
>OU343216.1:170957486-171048194 GCA_910596185.1 Chrysanthemum makinoi | reverse complement strand
TTCTACTCATTATAGTGTTTGTTCGCCTCGTCACACATTGTAGGTCACAAGTATGCAGAAACGCTATCATATCTAGATCGATAATCATGGGAAATTGACAGACATTGGTATGGATATGTTATGCCCGATGATGCAAGTACCTTACTTGAGCAACACAGAGAAAAGCTTAAATTGTAGACTTTCTTTCGAGGTAACTATATCCTATCCCAATATCTTTTTGACCTCCACTAGTTTTTGTTTGGTGATTTACGCTAGTCTCTTGGAATATTTGATAGTAACACATATTATGATAAATGGCCATGAAAGTAGAATAGTGTAAAACGAAACCTTTTCTTGTAATTTGGAGACACTAGTGCTTTATGATGTATGTTTGAGTGAAAAAATGATTAATGTATAACGAGGTCACCCAACTATTCAATAGTTTTTACATCAAGGCCATCTAACTACTTAACTCGACCGGTATAAAAGAAGCTAAAAGACAAAAAGTAACTAAAGGGTATTTTTGTTTTTAAAAACAAAGCAATAAGGTTATCTTTGTCATTTAGCCTCTTTTTTGTTAGATTGCGTATAAGCAAAACGTATACATATTTTGGTGGCCTGTAAAGGAGTTTCAATTGTTGGGTCGCCCTAATGAAAAAGTTGAACATTTGGGTGGTATCCTTGTTTTCTTATCAATTATCCTAATTTTTTGTATCATTTATGCTTAAAACTATTTTTTTATAAAAAAAATCAGGAAACCAAACTTGAGAGCCGTAAGCTTTTTTTTTTGTTCACATAGTTTTGCAATACTTATATCACTTTGTAATGTTTGACCATTTGACTTATAATAGGAAAGGGTTCTCGTACCTCTTTAATTACATCCGTTTGACGATTATGTTATACATCATAATCCAAACTCGAGGAAACTAGAATTCGACGAAAGTATGAAGAATGACCTAGGTGTGCCAAGCTGATGTCAAGAATGACCAGAATGAACTAGGCTTAGGCCAAGCTGATGTCAAGAAATACCAGCATTAGGGTGTGCCAAAAACCTAGGCCAATTCGCTGGATTGTTTGCACCTGAAAATAAGACCGTAAACGAAGTAGTGCGCATCCTTATCGATGTCCTAGTTACGGCATAACCTAAACAAGAGTTACGCCGTAACTAGAAAAAATTTATGGCTACGGCGTAGTTATGACAAATTGCTACGCCGTAATTACAGATATATATGTTACAGCGTAACTAAATCCCTAGTTACGCCGTAACTTCCCTGAAACTCGACCACGATGTTTTGATTACGCAATAGATTACCGAACCATCAATTTTTTTTCTGGTAAAAGTTTTGATATATTTTTAACCTATTAGTGTCGGAGGACGTCCTAACCCACTAAGTTTTGTGTATGACAAAAACCCATTATATTGAAGCCAAAACACCCAAATCAACCCGTAGTGAAAGGACACGAATCAAAATAACAAGGGGAAATCATCAAAATTATCAATTAATCAATCCAATATCAATAATTAATTCAAAATAGGCAAGATCCCTAAAATATTAAAGTATAAACCCTAATTGAAATAATTGTCATGAACAAATAAAAAATAGTAGTGATAGATCTTACCAGCCATGGAGAATGATTAGATGAAGTGATCTTGAAGAAAATTTTTTCAGAGAAAATTTTTACTGTTTTTGTGGGCGGTGAAAAGTGTATGTGTAAAACCTAGTTTTTATTCCGTAAGGTTTTTATATCGCCTATATAGTTACGGCGTAATTAGATTAAATGGTTACGCCGTAACTAATATTTTTAGAATATTAAAGAGTTGTGAAAGGATTACGTCGTAATCCTATCAAGTGTTACGTCGTAATTAAAATTTTAATTTTAATAAAGGGTCAGGTTTTTATATATCTGCTTGTATAGTGGTTACGTCGTAACTCTATAAAGAGGTTACGTCGTAACTAATTAGTCAAAAAAAATTTATTAAAATTTTTAATAAATTGTAATACGGTTACGTCGTAACTAATGAAAGTAGTTACGTCGTAACTAATAGCGTCAGACTTGTAACAAGAGAGATTTTGAAATGTACCTTGTGGAAGTGCTCAAATCTCTTAAAGAGGTGAATAAGAAATACCTTGGATCTTTCATTAACTGCTCCCCGGCAGCGGCGCCAAAAAGCTGATGTGCTATTTCATCATGCTTTTAATATTTATAAAACTTAGATAACTTAGGATAGACACATACTAACGCGTGGTACCATCGATGTAGTAAAGCCTTAGGTAACCGGTATCGCCCCAAGAGATTCCACCATGAAAAAGAACTAAGATGATTAGATAATATATGGGTATGATAAAGTTGATATAATCCATAGATATGCTATTATACTACTTACACGCATAACGAATTCAAAGGGAAAAGAGATAAATAAACGAAGCTTAATAAAGAATACAAATATGAATTGATCCACGATATGAAGATTCAATATAGTGGTTAATTATCACCGACTTTGTTCGATTCGTCATGGCCTATGGTTCTTAAATTCTTCACCAAGATGAGCAGTCACCCGATCATTTGACAACCTAATAGCATCATTAAGCACCAAATCTACTAGATCTAGACTGGGAACCCGATCCGTAAGAACTTAGATTCCCTAACCTCTTAAATACCTCCACTTGATAATGATCATTGGTCAATTCGCGATACTAAGAGTGGTCGTACTCATGCCAATTCCTCCCATACTTCGCCATCTATCAGTCAAGGTCATTGGTTGATAACGCCACACGCCGCTCGGGGTCAAAGGAACTTCGTCGAAAGCAAGTTTTTCAACACCGAGGCAAAGTGAACCTAATCGTTGTAGTGTAGTATTAGGGTAAGCCACGGGAATTGATATCTTTCTAGGGAATAGGAATTCTAGTGAGAAGTTACTACGCTAAGGTTGGGGTTGAGGAAGATTATTTTTATCTTTTTATATTTTTTTAGGAAAGGAAAGGTACGAATCTCGGGTTTGGATTTGGGGGTTGGTATTTCTACCGATTACTTCTACTTATCTAATTATCTAAACTAAGGTGTATGTAGTCTATGTCTAATTGTGTGCTCATATGATGATAAAGATGTTTTCTTAGGTTTTCTTACTCCTTAATTATCTCCTATTGATGGTTGAATTGTCATGTCCTTATTCTTAATCGCATTGTGTGTCTAAGGTCGTAGGGTATGCTTATCCCTAACTTTGAAACTACCAAAGTTTATCACCTACAAAATCTCTAGGATTTATAAACTTAACTCTAAGGTACTCTTCGGATGGTTTAGCCTACAATGACTCTAGGTACTATAAGCTAAGGTTCAACAAAAATTAATCAAGCATTAACTACACAACGGATAATCTATCGCAATACTAGATCATTAACAATTAAGATAAGAGACAACCAATCAATATTCAATAATTAAGTTTCATGTCTCCTAAGCAAACACACAAGTAAATTAGCCGGACATGGGAAACATGCAAGCATACACACAAGTAATTGAAGACATAATTGAATTAATGAAGTAAAACACTTATCTTGATGTAAGATAGGGTATGGAACCCTAAAATACTATACAAGACAACCTTGGTTCGGTTTAGGTTTTTACTCCAAAAGACTACACACTCAAAACTAAAAATTCGGATTCTATATAAGATTACATATACGTCACCTTTGATTTGTGACGCCGCCGGTAGCCGCCATTAGGGTTTCGCCTTGGCCACGCTAACGGCGGCGTCACCTTATGCTTGTGACGCCGCCCCTTCTCACGCCGTCGGATCAAATCTAGGCGTCGAGTCAAGACGACCTACTCTTTTAAAACCCGAAGCCGTCACTGAAAATAAGCAATTTGGTTATCGAGCCGTCAAATGGTCCGACGGCTCCGATAACACCGACCGCCACCTTCAGTTTTAGCAACGAGTGTCTCGATTCTTGACTTTGGCCATTTTCTTCAGATATTCGCCTTTTCGTCCGAATAAGTGTCATTCCAGCATTTTGCCTTCGAGATACCTAAAAGTGAAAAGGAACGATATTAAGTAATAACGGATACAAAAGTGATCAAATAAGGGCTTAAACGACCCTCAAAAAGGTACATTTTAAAACCTTATCAAATATCCCTACACTTGGTATTTGCTTGTCCTCAAGCAAATGTGCTTTTAGCCAATTAATTTATAAGTTATGGGTTATGAAGCATTGGTTTAAAACAATCCACAACACATATAAGCCTCGCAAAAGTCATAACAAGAACGGAAATTACATATTAGCACCTCACATGGGGTGTTTGGATACTCACATCTCTCGGGTGTATATGAAATATAACAAGTTGGAAATGGAAGATAAACACTCATTAACCGGTCCTAGTACATAGATTACCATAGGCTTGAGACTAGATCAAACCTCCATCGCTTTGGCGTAAGCACCTAGGAAAGACTATCAAAGAGGTCTTTTAAAGGGTTGTAATGTTAGGCTTACGGCATGGAAACAAAGGGTTTGGTGGGATAGGCTATTTAGTGGTGGCAAGTCAAAAATCTTTATGTTACAAGCATGCGAAGAATGGCGCTGCTAAGCCAAGACTCGACACTCTAGACTCTAGATAACTGAAACAAACAAACATAAATTTAAAGATAGATATAGGATGGTAGCCCCGTATGGTTTTTACACTCGATTTTTTTTCTTTTCTTTTTTTTTCTATTTTTTTTCATACACTTTTACTCTACCATCCTCTATTATAACATCAAAATGATAGGGATTTATAGGCACATCCCTACACTTGAGTTTTATTACTCTAACACTAATATGACCCGAATTGAAAAGATCAAAACACTTGGAGTACATTATTATGCAAATAAAGGGAATTTGAATTTAACGATCCCTTCCCGTCATTTCATAAACTTTAACTTTTCCCATGAGTCCCAATCGTCCCAAAACTGTGTACAAAGGATATGACTCGACTTAGCAACTTATGCAAGCAACTAGATAATTGAACTATAGGTTTAGGGTGATAACAATAATGCACTAAAAGTGAGTGCATACATGGTAGGCTAAGGCTTTGGGTGTACATTTCGGGGGTGTAAACAACGCTCTTCATTGATATTCCGAAAACCGAGACATCGGAGAACCGCGAAAAGGGTAGGCTCTGAGAGGTTAACTAGGGGTATCGTGTACTAAAGATGAGTACAACGCAAAGGTATGGGGGAATTACTCAACCGATGTGGAAGAAGTAATTATATTACGGGTATCAAACAAGGGTTATCCTAATGCCTCTTATCATTTAGTTATTCCTAACTACACAAGTGTAGTCTTACTAGCGATCTCGGGATGCATCACAAAACAAGTTCTAGAATCTATTACTACCGGTTCACACACTAAGCATTAAAGATGAATGCTTTAATTCCTAATAATCTAAGGGTGATCCTCACATTTTGGGTGGAATTTAAGTGGTAAATGGTTTTTGTGCTTGTCATATAACTTCCTATCCATGAGACGCTTTTGTTAAGACTAATGGCCCACTCCTATATGTCATGAAAAATTTTAAATTTGGTGCCAAAATTACCCTAACATACATTTTCTCATGGTTTATTACACAAATGCAATTGGACAAAGCAAATATTCAAGGATAAGCATAGTTTCAAAGTCCCCGTTTATTTTCCTCCCTACACTTAAACTAAACATTGTCCCCAATGTTCCCCGAAAGTATCAAAGTTATGATAATAAAGGTAATAAAACGAAAGAAACTAATACTCCTCGATTAGCTCGGTAGGATCCGTGTAAAGTGGTGGCTTTCAAGAAGAACGTTTGCATGAAAAGCTACTTCTCATCTTATGTATCTTCTTCTTGGTAAATTAAACCTGCACATTTGAAGAAAACAAATGAAACCTTCGCGTAAAATCGGCGGTAATAATATATATAGGACTCTACTAAACTAGGATATAATGCTTGTGGAATGGATGTTTACGAATTCTCGAAAATTAAGACTGAAAATTCCAAAATTTATAAGCAAAAAACGAGAAAAGTAATCAAGTTTTTGCTCTTCCTCGACGCCCAAGTTGCGATCTCCGACACAAGTTATCCCGACAAAACCGGTCGCGATTTTCAAAAAATTGAAAAATTTACATCTTTAGAATCTGAAAACTTCGAAAAACATCCATTATGACTCGATACAAGCACTTGACTCGAACAAACACACATGTATATCTTTTAATTAATTGAAATTCTCATGTTTACGTTTTTTGAAAACGCGGTGTAATCCTCCCTACACTACACCTTATGTAAAATACCTTTATATGTAATTAAGACGAGGTTAAAGACAAAATAAAGCATTTTTACAAATTTAAACATGAGAATAAAAAAATCAATAAAAGATATATGACACAAACAAGCAAACAATTAAGCATGGGTTGCCTCCCACTAAGCGCTTTTCTTTATTTATGAGTCTTGTAGCTAGACTCGTAGTCGTGTTCCCTACGCTGACTTCATACCTTCACCTTCTTCCTTTGCTCTCCCTTCGTAAAAGGGCGAGACGTTGTATGCTTACCGTGGATTCCTTGCTAACGCTGTCTATTATGGTAACGGTTCTATCCTTTAGATTGGTTTCCTTCACCGTATAAGGTCCCAACCATCTTGGTTTGTTTCTACCTCGTAATGCCCTTATTCGTGATTTGTATAAGAGTACTTTCTCTCCCTTTAAAAATTCCTTAGGGATCTTTTGTGTTTTTGGTATTGAAGTGGGTTATTTCCTAACTTTATCGGCTTCCCAATGTTGCATGCATCCTTGAACCATGAAATCTCTAAGCCCTTTTTTCCCAATCGTTCATTTTCTTCTTAACCACATTGCTAGGGACTTGTGGATTCTCATCCGTAATCTTTTCCATGATCTTAAGAGGATACCTTGGAACAATGGGTATCCTAGCGCATCTTCTTCGCTTTTAAGTATCATGATGCCCTCCCCGCATTTGATGGTTGCTTTGGCAAGTGGCGAAAAGGCGCCCCAAGAATGAGTGGCATGTTTCTATCTTCCTCAATGTCTATGATCACGAAATCCATCGATAAACGATATTTGCCACCTCTATTAAAACATCCATCGCGATTCCTAAGGGGTAGACATAGTGTGATTTGCTAGAAAGTCTAAGATCGGTCTTACGGCTCTCCTAGTCAACTTATTATAGATTGATGATGGCATTATGTTTACATCGCACTTTGATCGCTAAGGTATTTATATTATCAATGTCACATATGCTACATGGTATCACGGTTCCCTGTGGGTCTCGTTTTTTAGTATGGGTTTTTTAGAACCGTACTCATATAGGTCCCATTGGCATGGTGTCATACTCTTTTTCTGTATTTTTCCTTCGGGCTCCTAAGAACCTCGTTGTACCAAAGTTGTTCACTTGGTTAACAATGGTTTTTGTTAATTTCGCTTAAGGTAGTACTCAATGGTCTCGGGCTCATTATTAGGTTCATTCTCCTCCTCTTGCTTTTCTCGCTTTTCCTCAACCTTTCCATCTTCAGCATAATGGAAATGGCGTTAACAAACGGTGGGAGGATAATCATTGTTTACTAGTACCTTTTCGAACTTTGTCTTGGTATATTCTTTTACCAGTTCATCATTTCCGGCATCTTGGCTTGCATTTCCTCTTCGCTATAAACCTCCTCTTCAAATTTTGCTAATCTCTCCGTATGAGCTGCCATGTACTCCCTCATTTGTCACTTAAAGCTTGGTGAGAGTGGTATTGGGAAGTAGAACGGAAGCGCCGTTCGAATTAAGATTTTGCTCACGACGGGATTCTGAGCAAGGTTTTGGGTGGTTGGGGGATTAGCGGAATTCACTGTTTCCGAGGGGTTTGTACGGAGCCCTTATGCCTTTCTATCAAATAATCAATCCTTCTCTCAAAGCACTCATTTGCTCTGACGTTGGAAGATTCAAGAGGAGTTGATATGGCATTAACCACTTTAACGGGGTTTCAGGGGATTCATTCCAATCTTCGTAGCTTTGATCGGCAAGCACTTCTATAATATCCCAAGATTCCTGCTAAAGTCGCAGCCTTCCACGGGCGCTTGATCAATTGATCGCTTGTGGATGAAATCGGTATGGTCATTGAAGATTTGGATTTGAAGCCAAAGATCAATACCATGATGAGGGACTTTATGGAGTAAGTTCTTGAATCGAGTCCATGCTTTGTAGAGAGATTCGCCATGAAGTTGTTGAAATGTCAAGATGTCTCGTCTTAGTTTAGTGGTCCTCCCCGGTGGGAAAAATTGAGCAAGGAAGCGAGAGGTGAGATCATCCCAACTTGAGATGGAGCTCAGGAGTCGCTTCAAGCCAATTACTAGCTTGGTCCCGTAGAGAATTGGAAGACGCAGACGCTGGTCTCCGAGTAGTAGCATCGAGGTCGATGGAATCGACAATTTTAAGGAAATCCTTAAGATGTTGATTAGGATCTTCGAAACAAAGTCCATGGAATGCACATCCGTTTTGCACCAACCGGATGGTGTCGGATCCAGGCCGTAGTTTGGTGGTCGAAGCTCAATGGTGTTCCTATAGCCTAGTGGCTTGGTCTCGAGTATTCACCAAGAGTACGGCCTCTTGGCGGGTCATTGGGTGGTAGGTTGATGAATGGTGGTTGGTTATCACCTTCCATGATAAAAAGTGATGGGTTACGAACAAAGGTCACGAAGAAGGGGATAGACTACGAGAAAGCTAAAAAATGAGAAAAAATTTACTTGATAGGAATCAAGCAAAGAAACCTAACGAGGTGAACTCCTAACTAGCTATTCTATTCCCGGTAGGGCCAAAAACTTGATAACGCTACACGCCGCCGTCGGGTCAAAGGAACTTCCTTTTCGTCGAGCAAATTTTTCAACACCCTAGGCAGTGAACCTAATCATTGTAGTGTAGTATTAGCGTAAGCCACGGGAATTGATATCGTTCTCTCGGGGAATAGGAATGCTAGTGAGAAGTTACTACGCTAAGGTTGGGGTTGAGGAAGATTATTTTTATCTTTTTTATATTTTTTAGGAAATGGAAAGGTACGAATCTCGGGGTTTGGATTTGGGGTTGGTATTTCTACCGATTATTCTACTATTATCTAATTATCTAAACTAAGGTGTATGTAGTCTATGTCTAATTATTGTGTGTTCGTATGATGATTTAAAGATGTGTTTACTTAGGTTTTATTACTCCTTAATTATCTCCTATTGATGGTTGAATTGTCACGTCCTTATTCTTAATCGCTGTGTCTAAGGTGTAGGTTATGCTTATCCCTAACTCTTTGAAACTACCAAAGGTTATCGCTACAAAAATCTCTAGGATTTATAAACTTAACTCTAAGGTACTCTTTAGATGGTTTAGCCTACAATGACTCTAGGTACTATAAGCTAAGGTTCAACAAAGATTAATCAAGCATTAACTACACAACGGATGATCTATCGCAATACTAGATCATTAACAATTAAGATAAGAGACAACCAATCAATATTCAATAATTAAGTTTCATATCTCCTAAACAAACACACAAGTAAATTAAGCTGACATGGAAACATGCAAGCATACACACAAGTAATTGAAGACATAATTGAATTCATGAAGTAAAACACTTATATTGATGTAAGATAGGGTATGGAACCCTAAAATACTGTACAAGACAACCTTGGTTCGGTTTAGGTTTTTACTCCAAAAGACTACACATTGAAAACTAAAAAATTCGGATTCTATATATAAGATTACATATGCGACGACGCCACCCTTTTGATTTGTGACGTGTCGTCAGCCGCCATTAGGGTTTCGCTGCACGTTAGTCTTGCGACGGCGCACCTTATGCTTGGACGCCGTCCCTTCGCCTCGACGCCGTGCGGATCAAATCTAGGCCGTCTGAAGTTGCGACAACCTACTTTTAAAACTGAAGCCGTCACTTGAAAATAAGCAATTTGCTTGAGCCGTCACAAAAGTGGTCCGACGGCCGATAACACTCGACGCCGGCACCTTCAGCAAGTTCCGAGTGTCTCGATTCTTGACTTTGGCCATTTTCTTCAGATATTCGCATTTTCGTCCGAATAAATTTCATTCCAGCATTTTGCCTTCAAGATACCTAAAAAGTGAAAAGGAACGATATTAAGTAATAACGGATACAAAAGTGATCAAATAAGGGCTTAAACGACCCCTCAAAAAGGTACATTTTAAAACCTTATCATTGGTCATATCTCCCAGCCCTCTAGATACTACCAAGCTTATAATATTACCAAGGCTAGCGATCTATGAAAAAGACTAGTAAATGTCTATAAAGAATTATAGAGAATAACAATAACATAAATGCAAACTTTAATTAATGACATGAATTCATAATATAAGATCTAGAAAAATATAAAAAGAATCCAAACTCGAATACAAGGGAAATCGTAGACGATGACTTCGTTATTCATGCTCCTAAACCATGCTTCTTCTTCAGGTTTGATCTCCCCAAACCCTAGAAGGTTTGGGAAAGGAGAGATATCTAAAACTGATGAAACCATCGACTATTTATAGGCTTCAAACTAGTCACGGCGTAACCTTATTAGGTAGTTACGCCATAACTTCCGTCAATCTTTCGTGCTTATCCATAGGTTACGGAGTAACCTTTTCTGGGGTTACGCCGTAGCTTCTATAATCCAGTGTAAAACTTCATTACGGCGTAACCTTAGCTGAGGGTTACGCCGTAGTCTTTGTTAATATGGGCTTATCAGCAGTTACGGCGTAACCTGAGCTGAGAGTTACGCCGTAGTCTTCGAAATCTTTAGTTGCGTCGTAACTTCATCACTTAGTTACGGCGTAATTAAGAGACAGTCTATCAAAAGGGCTTGAAAACGTCCAATAGCAGCTTCCTTACTTCGAATATGTCCTGAAATGAAATAATAAGGAATAAGGATGTTTTTCTCAAATATTAAACTCAAAATGTGATGATAAAGGGGGAAATTAATGCTTAGAAACTCAGGACTATTTGATGTTATCAGCCAACGTAACCACCTTTTCACTGTTGAACTTCTCCCATTTCTTGCCATTAAAACCTGCACAAAAAGTAAACGCCATCAATATATGTAAGATATACATACACATGCTATGGCATTTAAAGATCCTAAAGGTTAGAATACAATAAGAAGATAATAGAAGACACCATGTTGATGAATGCATAGCCTACATTGCATTTGTTCTATAATCACGAGCAATATATCAAATCAACAATGGCTTAACATTGAAGGTTTCCTGATGGCTATATGTAAGCTAGAAAGTTACTATAAAATCAATCATCAAATACACAAAATCATAGTTACCATTGTGACTAATTAACCACTCGTTTGAAACTGATATGAAACAATAGCATATCATATATAAAATTGGTGCATCTGTATGAATTTAGTGCATCACATTTGGAAACTATCATTTAAGCATTTTATTAAACAAAAAAAAAATCAGTGCATCACAATATAAAATTAGTTCATCACAGTTATGAAATTTTATTTAGGCATTTTATCAAACACACATTATGACTAGTTTTTTATAAGCACGTTTTTCAGGTCTTTTTTACTCAACTTTGCTTCAAACACTACATCATGTCAAAAAACTTTTGAAATTTGGTACATCTATGAACACACATAATGGTCACCAAATCAAAATTCATAAACACAAAACCCTAACTCCTAACAAACAGTAATCTGTGCAAAATAAACTCTGACAAAGACATTTAAAAGCCTTTTGTTTGATCTTACATAACAAAACTAACAAATTTATAATCAAAAAAAGTTACGATACTTACTTTGATTGATAATTTAAGAATACAACGAGAAGATTTAGTGAATATGATCATAAGTAATTGCAGATTCATAAGTAATACAGATTTATTAGTGCATCAAATTATGAATTTAATGCATCACATTTATAAAACAACATTTAAGCATTTTATCAAACACCTTGTTTGCAGTTTTTGTAAACACGATTTCTAAACCTTTTTTTCTTAGATTTGCTTCAAATAACTAGTCTATATTGTGCATCATGTCACAAAACTCTTAAATTCAACACATCTATGAACAAACATGATGATAAAAACCTAATGACATGAGATAATATCATAATAAAAAAGATGCATCACAATTATAATCTAACTAACTTAATTATATTTAAAAATTAGTGCATCAACACATATATTTCATACATAAAAGCTGAAAACAATAGATAAATCATAATATCATAGATAATTTAACAATAAAATCACAAAAGTTAACAAACAAACTATTAATCATATAACACATTATATAGATAATGAATAACAGATATATGCAACATCATATATAAAAAACCTCATCACATCAATACATAACTAAACAAACAAAATAATTAGCAAATCAAAGTTCAAAAAATAAAAAAATAATTCATAATAAACACTAATCGTTATATATATATAAACGTAAAAAAGGCGTATATAAGCTTCGTTTTTATTTTTAACAGTTAAAATAACAAAATTAAAATAAGACCAGTTATAAAACTTACTATGATCGGCGGATTGAGATATTAGGACGAGTGGAATTAGTGCATTTATGTAAGAGCCGTGTTTAATCATGTGGATTTAATGAAAGAAGAGATGTTTGTAAAGAATCAAAATTAGAGAGAAAAAGGAAAAGATTTGGAAGAATTAAAGAAGAGAAGTGAAGTTTTTAAATTTTTATATGATAAGCAGTATTGTAAATATCGTCTTGGGCTACCATATCGCGATATCGCTTATCGGTGGTCGACCGATACGATATTTCGCTTATCGGTCAAATTTATCGGTTTGGTCAAAATCGGTGATAAATTGGTCAAAATCGGTGATAAATCGGTCAAACTAGGTCAAAAATCGGTCAAACTAGGATTTTTTTTTGTTATTTTATTTTATTTTTTATATAAATTGATAAATACTTTTGGACTTGCGGCTTTTATTTTTCAAGGATGTTAAAATTTTTAGTTTTTTTTATGGTTATTGACTTATTTTGTTATAATATTGCTAATATTTATTTTAAAATAAATTCCTTTATAATTTATGGTCTCCGATATATCACTGATATATCACCGTCAAGACCGATATGGCGCTTGGCGGTGGTCGACCGCCGAGGTACCGCCGAGCGATATTTACAACCATGATGATAAGGGTGAAAGAGATATGAATTTACAAAAATTCCCCTTGAAGAAAGAGTGAAGTGACGTAAAGGCCCCTGGACTTTGGAAGGAAAAGGAAGATAGGGGATTCTAACTGGGTGAGATCACTCTTTCACTTTTCTGAGATCAACTTTTTAAATGATCCAATCTATATATATATATATATATATATATATATATATATATATATATATATATATATATATATATATATATATATATAAACGATAAAAACGACGAATCTAAATAAGTTAAAATACTCAACAAACCTATTAAGATCACAACGGGAAAACATTTCATTTATGCGTAAGTGAGGATCATTAAATAAGACAATGTAGCACGTAAATTAACTTAAAACGTTAGACAAGACGAACACTATTGGATTGGAAAATCCAATGATCTATTGAATAAGAATATTCAATGCTCTATTATTTTGGTCGCGAACCAAAATGCTCATTTACCGTAGACTCGCCATCTCATCATTTTTAGGTTTCGGTTTAGAACCTCCGCTACATTGTGCTTCATCTGTTTGTGCTTGTTCATATCATCAAGGTGAGTTCATAGCCTCGTTTTTACTTTTATTTTACAAACCCTGCGAGAGAGATACATGCTCTAAACTAGAACACAAGGTTTTTCATAAATGTTCTCCTCTTGATTATTGGTACTGCCTAAATATTTAGCCATACGTCCCCTGATCATGAACCATTAGTCACCACGAATGAACGCAGATATCGTAAATAGTACTATGGGGATTAACGACCCCGTTTCGGTTATAGTGAAATAACCGGGGCGCACCATATTTGAATTTCTTTAGGTAATTGGCTATTACCTCTTTTGGGGCACACTTACGCATTATCGGTAATTTGGTGTATGCAGTTGAGTCTTGGTTGCATGAGCTTAGCGCATAATAATCTGTGATTTTTCTTATGATATTGTTAGTTTACAATGATCATGCTCTTATACTTGTGTTCAACTTATTTTAAACCTATGAATTTCACTCAACATTTTTGTTGACCTTTTTAAGCATGTTATCTCAGGTAATCGATGAAGATTATGACCAAGGCGCGAAATGGGGCATGGCAAGGTTTATCTGGTGGTGTAAAATATAAAAGTTGTCATTTCTTTCAAACTCATGATCTTTCTTTTGGGGAAAAACACTTGAACAATTTATAACGTTTTGTAACAACTATGAGTTTTTCGATGAATGATAACTATTTTAATAAAACGTCTCTTTCGAGTCGTTTTCTATAATTTTTTACTATGATCTCCATTCAAGTAACACCCAAATTAGTCTTCCGCTGTCATTAAGATTTTCGGGGGTGTTACAAATCACAAATTGAAACACATGATATTCCTGAGACACCCACTTCTCCTCCAAAAAAATCCAAAGGTCGTATTAAACGAAAGTCCAAAAAATCCAAAGACCCCGAACCAATCGATGATGATGATGACGAAGACTGCGTTGTCGGGTGTTGGCAACCATTAGAGGAAGAATTACTTGCTAGGTGTTATGTAGCTGTTACGGAGGATCCGATAGTCGGGCGTGCCTAACCCAAATATACGTTTTGGATACGGGTCAGAAATGAGTTCAATAGACTCAATTTTCAACGACGCAACAAGGATATGATGACAAGCAAGTGGAAAACGTTGAACCGTGATTGCACAAAGTTCAACGGTTTTTTCAGACGTGCGCAACAGGAACAGAGAAGTGGGGAAAGTGAGATGGATGTCATGAAACGGGCGAAGAAAATGTATCATGATGAGTACAAATCATCGCTGTTTACTCTCGATGATGCTTGGGAGGTTTTGCGTAAGCATAAGAAATGGGACACGTCGGATCCGATTGATTTAACTGGCGATGTCCCAAACCAAACAAACGAGGCTTTGTTTGGTCATGATGAACAACCACGCCCATGGGAAAAAAGGTGCTTCCAAGAAAGCAAGATCCGAGAGCACACAAGTCTTGGGGAGCGAAAGACCGGAGGAACGAGCTCGTTAAGTCAATTCACCAAACTATGGAAACGCAGTATCGTATCAACGCGGAAACCGCTCAGCCGGCGATCGGCCCAAACAAGAAAAGATGAAACAATAACAGGGTTGGAAGAGATGAAGTTTTTGATGATTGACACTGATGGCAAAGATGCAAATGTAGCTTGATCAATGACGAAAAAGACCGAATAATCAAAAAATATAACTTGCAACCTCTTCAGTAGATTGTATTCTCGCTATTTTATGTTGTAACATTTAATTTCCGTCTTTTTATTTCGTTGTAACCTTTTTTTTTTTAATTTCATATTGTAATATGTTTTCAAATTAATGATATGTTTTTTAATAAATGAAGCGTTTGTTTTAGTTTAGGGGTTTAATTTGAAAATATGTGAGTTAAGGTTTAACCTTTTATGATAATGGGTGTTTTTAAGAGCTGAAATGTTAAACTGACGCTGCGCGACGCGGGGAGGGTAAACCTTAACTCAAGTTATTGTTGCAAATGCTCTTAGGGAATTGATTGGTACACTTTCTTTTCTTATTTGCACTATCAAATGTAACCCTGGTGAAAACAATACATAACAAATGTACAACTATTTATTGCACAAATTGGTGTGTGCAGATAAAAAATAATACAAAATCACTTCGTTTTTCATTTTATAATGTTCCTTCCGTCTCAAATTAATAGTCCACGTTTCCGTTTTAAAACATCCCAATTTAGTTGTACATTACGAAAATAGTTTAGAAATTTTCATCAGGTTTAGCATATTACGCTTGCTTGAAATTATTATTTCAAACTTTAAAAAAGAATTTAATTAATTAGTTAATGATAAAACTATCATTCTAATAAGGGTAAACACTATGGATAATGGTAAACCACCCATACCTAGGCCACCACGGGGGAGCCTCATAATGAAGACCCATCACCATCACCCCCGGCGGTGGGATTTTCGTCCTTTTTTGTTGGTTTACACCATATAATGCAAATTAAAAAAAGTGGGGGTGGTTTGTAAATATGTGTGGGGTATATTGTAACATGGGTATTTTATGTTTTTGGTTTGATGATAGATTTGGTGGCGACCATAATGAGTAAAAAGTGTGAGTTTGGTGATGTGCGAATAGTGATGTGTCGCTGATATAAAGGTGATTGGATTTAGTGACTATATTGCTTAGCCTAGAAAGTATGAAAAAAAAAATATTACGAGTAATAATTATAATTTTTTTTAACTGCATGTTTTTTTGTCAGGTGTGCATATCTTTCTCATGTACCTTATTTTAGTTAGATTGAGTATCGTTATTGTCAAGGTTACAAAAATCGTGAATTGATAGTGTAAGCATCATTTTTGTAACTGTAATCGGTTAGGATTAATCGGTGGTTAATTGGATTGACAAGTTTTGGCTATTTCTGGCGAGTTTTGGATATATCCGACAAGATTTTCTTAAAAAAAACACACCTTATAATAGATATAAACAGTGACTATAAGTGATTAAAACTAGTTTACAGTGACTTTTGTATTTCTGGCAAGATTTGCAAATTCCGACAAGTTTTACCATCGTTGACGGATGTTGACCGCCATTGACCACGGTTGACTAATTTGCACAAATTAAAAAGTTTGGTGGCCCAAGAATTGAAAAGCGATTAATCGGCTTTAGGCTTTTAACATCATCGCTATTGTCCACGACATTGGGCGAATAAGGGGTTCCGGGTGCACAAGAATCCCATATATTTTTCTTGCGCAGTATAAAATTATGTTAAATATATCGATTTTTTTTAAATGAACATGGTCTTTAATATTTGAGGTATGATTGTTGTTACATTTTCATAAAAACCTGACGATTGTTGATACCGAGTCGGCCACCTATACACATGTTAGAAATGAACCAAGATTAAGGGCCCGTTTGGTTTGTAAATAGGTATGAAATTGGAATTGGTATAGGTTTGTAAGATAGTGGGATAAATGATAAATATAATTAAATATAATATGTTGTTTTTTATTTATTTATCATTAATGTTTTACTACGTAATTATTAGTTTAATAAAAAAGAAGAAAAAGACAAGTAAAAAAAGACAATGGCCCACATAAAAAAGTAGGAGTATCAAATTTTGAAACCAGCCAAGTGGGTGATGTTTCAATTTTAGGAGTATGAAACATATACCACGTGTTTAAACTAATTATCAAACAACTTACACGTATTTTACTCCCATTCCCTAATAACAAATACCCCTAACCAAACGAGCCCTAAAGTACTAATAGAAATGTAGAATAAAGATATAGGGTTGGTTATATATTCCCTCTAATATGGCTACTCTTTTCTTTTTAAATTTTTTGAATTTTAATATTTTGAACCATATTATAAAACTACAGAAATAAAAGTCCAAAATATAAAATATGAAGTTTAGAAGTAAAAAATATTAACAAACAAAAATACATAACATAAAACGATAAAAACTGTTTTTTCCTGTCCATAAGGTATACGTAATGAGTAAAAGTGTGTGGGTTGGGCACTAACCTTAGAGGGGTGCCCTAACAACACCTTAAAATAGTGTTTTGAAACTCGGGTCGACCGGTCGGGTTAACCGGTTGAACCGGTTCTGGCAAAAAAAGGGTTAAAAAAATCAGGGTTTTAAAAAAGGGTTAACTAGTTAGACGGCCGTGTTTTAAGCACCGGTCAACCCGGCTTAAAACCCGGTCGGATTTGGTTATTTTCAATTTTTTTAATTGAAAACCGGGTTGACCTGGTTAAAAAAATACCTTTTTTAATAGAAAATAAAGTTGATTCGACGGTCGAACCAGTTAAACCGAAAACCCCAGTGACTCGACCGAATCAATTAAAAATTGGATTTTCAAAACATTAACCTAAAATATACTCGGTATTACTATATCAAGAAAATTTATCTTTACTTTTTATAATTTCTTTACTATATATGAATGGGATATGTGTACTTTTTTGGATACCATGAGCACTATGATTTGCATTCCTTTATTTTACTCTACTCGTATAATAAACTCAAAAAAAACAGGACCACTTGTTTTTACGATAGAGATAGTAATTAATACTCCTTCCGTCCCAAAATTATTGTCTACTATTGACTTTTTTAGTTTTTCTTTTTCAACTTTAACAATAATTATTTTTGTTTGTGTTATATAATACTTGATGAAAAATATATAAATGTATTGGCCTTTAAATGTATTTTTTATTAGTATAATTTTCATCAAGTATTATATAACACAAATAAATATAATAATGGTCAAAGTTAAACAAGAAAGACTAATCAAAATCAAACGGGACAATAAAAATAGAACAGAGGGAGTATGTTATTGAATTTTAGTTTAAGATTTTAACCAATAATAAGGAAATATAGTTTATTAAAGTAATATAGTTTATTAAATTATTGATTTTTTTATTCTCCAATACTATTTTGGGAAATATAGTTTAATTAAAAAAATGCTATTGAGGATAATGGTAGGTATTAAAATAATTAAAAAAAATTAAATTATATGCTTACCATGATTTTAAGATTTTTTTATTAAAGTAGATCCATTATTGCTCAAAGGGAAAAGGGTCCACAAGATAATTATTATATATATAATTTACGAGCAATTCCGTGACATCTGATTGGTTGCCATTCCCGCTCTTTTTTCTGCAAATTTGGGCTAAGCCATTTTTTGGCCCAGTTTTTTGTCCACCCCATTACAATAAGAGTAGTAAGTAATAACTATATGTTAATAAAGCCATTAATTTGTGGACCATTACGTGCCTAACATCTTTTGGTCCTCAAATGATATATATGTATTGCCAAATTTCATAACCAAAATAAATTCACGGCACTTTAGTTACAATATATAATCTTCGATGCCCCGCCGCAACGCGGCGGACCGATGCCCGACTTGTTATATTAAAATGAGCACGTCAGATTTACATATTATCAAGTCACCGGTAAGTGAAATTTCCCGTAAGTTTTTAGATTTTACATTAACATTAGGTCAATCCTAAGGCTGGATTAAGTGGTTAACATCCATTCTTTTGGAGACATAGGTCAAGGGTTTGATCCTCACCGAAAGTCGGGTCCTTTTCTACCATCGATAATCCCAGTTGCCTCTCTACCTTAAAGGTAAGTCGCTCAAGTCTTAACCTCCAATATCAAGGAAGATTTAGACGGAACTCACAACCCGTGAAAGATGGTATTAAGAGTTACTTTTTTTTATTAGGTCAAACCTAATGGAGTAAAATATAGTGATCATCTCTCTGACACATCAATGATACATCAGCTTTCTCTTCCAATACTACACCCAACCACAATTTATTAGTTAAACGACCGCAACAACAACAAAAAACATATCTCACAAAAACAAATAAAAAAATACACACGCAAAACAATGGGAGGAGTGCTCACTTTACTCGGTTGGTTGATAAACCGAGTAAATGAAAAAAATAGATGGGGTAATCGATTGGCTTCGGTAAGGCTAGTGGATATAACTCGGTCGGATGTTCTTGGGGTGGGGTTAGATATTTTGAAGATTTGACATAACCTTTATGGACTACTTTCACCTCACGAACAGTTTCGAGTTGGTTTGGGTTTAGGCCCACTTGACGTCCAACACTAAGGAGGTACGTATGGTCATTGAAGATTTAATTGTTTTTTGAATGAGAAGATTTGAAGTTATAGCATATGTTTATTAACATAGATTCCAAAGACTACCAGCTAGCAATGCGTGCTAATTTTCTCAAAATTCCAACGAACCATGTTTCTTTTCAACAAACTGTATTTGAACGTTAGAATCATTTTCATAACTATAATTCGTCAGAATAAGACAAAGAAATATACAATTTTTCAAGAATATTATGTGGAGTCGATCTAAGTGTGGGAGTATATTTCTAATAGGATTTTTTAAAGTTATTAAAATTTTAGTAATAATAGATTCAAGCATTACAAAGTAACTATTATGTAGTTGTCAATATTATATTCTAGTTTAGAGGATACCAACGATGAATCGCCTTTCGCTTTTATCGCAGAATTTGGCAATGGACAACTATTTTTTTATTTACATGTGTAGCGTTTATCATTTGGTGTGTGGCTTTTAAACTTGTAATCTTACAAATTTAATATCACCGTAATAAGATTATATTGTACTATCAATTTGCATAGACATTTAAGTATTGTTCAAAGCTATTTGTTTTGGATACAAATAATTATCGCTAAAGATAACAATACTATTTAATTTTTGTGATTATAATAAACTTACATAACATTATTGATATACCGGACAAAGAGCTATACAATATATATTAACTTTTAAAAGACGATTCATATATGCTAGTCGCTTAAGTATTGCAAGACCAATATTTTTCAAAATAACATTACACAAATGACAAAGTACATGTGTTAAAGAAAAACAAACAACAAAAAACTACAATTACTTGGTCTCTCATTTTTTCAAATTTCATCACGCCACAACTACTTCATCATTTCTCATATAATATTGTCAAATTTGAAACCCTGGTTCAATCGGTGGTTTGCGGTTGAACCGTTCCGTCAAAAACATGTCGATTTAAACCGAAGTCAACCCGACGGTTGGGTCGACAACAAGTCAAATTAAACCGGTCAACCTCCCGGATTTGAAGCGCCTCGGGTCAACCCTTTTGAAATATATCCTTTGAAATACATGTCTTCAACATTTCCACTTTTAGTTTCAACTTTTCACTTTTTTACTTTTGCCTTTATATATAGTAGATATTAGCACCCGCACGTTTCGACGGCGGGTACCCTGTGACGATTAACCGGATAAATAGATCTTAATGTGAGCTGATTCACCAGTTTGTATCGGTTCCAACGGGTCCTCTCCGGTTTGTTTTCGGATGACTTTAATTGGTTAGCCAAACCGGTGGCGACACCGGTTCCCGGTTGAACATATTGGTCCGGTCCATTTTGGTTTTCAATACTATATGTAACATCAACTTGGTAGCTTGTATTAAGTTTTGTGTGTTTTAGTAAATTGTATAATGTGTATAATAACATGTATTTTTCATTTTAGGGTGTTTTAAAAATAAGATTAATTGGTTGTTTTTAATTTGCTAGATGTGTTTTTAATTGGTTGTACAATGTGAATAAATTATTATACTTTTAAGTAATGGGGTGTTTTAATAAGAATATTAATTACACTATGCATTTCTCTCTCATTTGACCAATTTCAACAATTCAACTTTTCAACTTTTTACCTTTGATTGTTTTTCTCAAGGTTGTCAGGATCGCGATCCTGATCGTAGGATCGCACGATCCTACGATCCTACACTAAAAACGCATCGGGATCGCGGATCGTAAATCGGTAGGATCGTTCGGGATCGTAGGATCGGATCGTAGGATCGTAGGATCGTTTCCACGATCCGATCCTGATTGCTAAACCATTTTTGGACTTTTTCTTCTATGTGAAGCATTTAAGCCCCGTGTTTGATTCAAAAAGCCCAATCTCAATCACTAATTCATTGTTTTTCTTTTTTTTGAACTTTAATTCATTGTTTTTCACAAATGACCATTCGGTTTAAAGTGACAGATGCGCATTGTAGGAAATTAGTGTTAGCATTGGCTAAATTAAGTACAAAATTATTACGATAATGACTAACAATATTTTCACGACAACTACATGCTATTTTTACCAACACACATATGATTTATTAATTTATATTAAGTCTTGCGTATGTACATTTCAAACAGGATAAACAAAAACTGGTTTATTTATTGTTCACCACGTAAGTAAACTTTTAAAGTATGGGCATTCTTTTTATTTTTTAACATTATATAGTATACAAATTGACTAAGTGTAGACTTATGCCGAGATATATATATAGAACTACAGACTATATACAAAATATACACATTTTCATAAGATCTTAAGATCCCGATCCGATCCTACGATCACGATCTTGCAAAGCCAAAAACGATCCTAGGTAGGATCCCGATCCTGACAACCTTGGTTTTTCTATTATATGTAGTATAAGCAGAGTTATTTTACATATCAAACTTTTCTCACATACCAAGGGACTCATCTCCACCATCCATTTAAAAAGAAATCAATGGATGAGATTAAAAGCATTTTATTATTTCACATATTTTTTATAATTTAAATATCTCTTAAAGCGTTAATCGTTAAGCGAAAATATTTATTGTCGCGACGACATTTAATTATCTTTCTATAAGACTTTGATATATTTTCGAAAAAAGAAAAAATTTCATTTTTTCGCGTTTTTTATGTCTTATTTTCGTTTTTTTACTTTACTGAAATTTGCATGAAAAAAATCATATATGATAAAACACTAAATTGAATATCAAATGTATCAGTGTTAAATCATATATGATATGTAATATCATATGTGATATCATATGTATATCATATATGATTTTACACTAATATCACATGTGATATTACATATCATATATGATTTAACACTAATTAGTGTTTTATCATATATGATTTATTAATGCAAATTTCAGTAACGTAAAAAAAACGAAAAAACTTAAAAAAAAAGGTGAAAAATACGAATTTTTTTTTTGTCGAAAGTATATCAAAGTGCCTATTTATAGAAAGATAATTAAATGTTCGTCGCAATGATATATTTTTTTTCGCTTAACGATTAACGGTTTGGAAGATATTAATATTTGAAAAAAAAATGATGAAAGTGAGTTTTTTAAATTGTTGGGATTAATCTCATCAATTAGGTCAAATAAAAATAAAGAGTGGAAATTGATTCCCTGGTATGTAAAGAATCTTTTGTTCTCAAATGATCTTAAATCTATGTAGTATAAATATAATTCAAAACAATAATTTGTATCCATTTTGATACACAAAAAAAAAATATATTCTTGTAATTAACCAATTAAAAAGAAACATCTTTCCATCAAATCTATCACTCAAACTCATTATTTAAAAGGTATTTTTATTTTTTAATCCATAATTGTTGTGACTTGAGTACACCACATGTGTTTTTTCTATTTGTCATGTAAAATCTTTTGTTTGTCTAGTAAATGGCATATCTCCTTACAAGGGGACATGGGCAATAAAAGAGCTTACACAACCCCACTATATTGGGAATGAGAAATGATTGAGAGACATAAAAGTTATGTCTAATTTTGTGTTTAAATATGTGTGACAACAATTCATTGGTTGTATTAACCAGACCCACTCCTTCACAATACAATCAAATAATAACACATAAGTTAGGCACAAAATTAATCATGACTTTTAGGTCTCCAAATCTTTTTCCATTGGGAAGTTGGCAAACAAGAAAAAATTTCAATGGTTTTGTGGGATCATTTTACCTGACAAGTGTCAACTTTATATTACTAAGAGCAATGGGTGTAGTAACCATGAAGGTGAGTTATGGGGTAACTTCACATGCGTTAAGGACGAGTTACCGCACCACAAGGCTTCGTTAAGGAGCGAGTCAAGGAGCTGCGTTGCCATGACAATCCAGCGTTAAAGGGCATGAATAAAAAAAAGTTACACATTTGGTCGTTAAACGGCTATGTACCGTCTGATTTTCAAAAAAATAAAAATAAAAATAAAAATTACGCTATTGGTTGAGTTATAATAAGGGTGCTTTTTTTAGTTAAAGTTGAAATATTAAAGCTTAGATGCTGACGTGGTGTTGAGTTTTAACTCACGGTTAGGGTGAATGGTATGGTATAGGATTTTCTTTCGCCACATCAGCTCGACATTAGCTCCACATCAGCTATTTCTCTCTCCAAAATATTTTCCTTCTACTTTTCTTCAATCATCAAGACCACATTCTCTCTCTTCTATTAAATTTTTTATATTTTTTATCATTTGAAAATACTCTTAAAACACAAATACCTACTCACATCTTAAGAGCACAAGGTATGCAACATACCAATAACACGTTATTGGTATGCCACCTCAGCGCCACATCATACACCTATCAATAACACACTAATAACTCAAACACCCCTCCCTCATAACACACCACTAACACATGTTATTGGGTCCCACTTTTTTTATATTTTATATATTAAAAGAGTTATGAAATATATATTGAATATATGTGCTTGTTTAATGTTTACCAAGAACAAAAAATACATCAAACATTTACTACGTAGTTCACAGTTTCACACAACAACTTGCACTGAAAAAACATGTGTGGCATGCATTAAACCACACAAGAAAATGTGACCCATGGATTACTTTTTAACTTTGGCAGTTATTAGGCATTAAAAGAATCAACTCTTACACAATAGTCAAACACTCATCATCTTCTTCAACTACCCTTCTCTTCCATCTGAAACTATATGGTAAGTTCGCCGGCGAATTTTTTTCGCTTTCTTTCTTTCTACTTCTTCTTTCTTGCTTTCTGATCTAAGATGGCTACTCGTTTATTTTCTTAGTAGTAAAAGGCAACACGAAAATTTTGATTCCTCCAACCCTTCTTCCAGAAACCGAAAAATCACACCTTTCACCATTTATTTTGCTCACCTGCCGCTGCTTAATTTCGTTTTTAAACGTTTGGCGTGAGCGATACCAAGTAGCTCAAATCCATTTGGCTCAAAATTAGCGTGTTGCCCGGTATGGTTTTGGCGGCGTTATCGGTATCCACAGGGACGAATGGCGTGTCCACGTAAGAGCATACCGTGTGCTCTAATAAAAAAATTTTCTCTCTCTTATAAAGTTACTTTATCTCTCGAGACTCAACTCCTGTGTGAAAAAAAAAATTGTATTTTGCCGAATGGTAGGTGCCATGGTCCCGATGTGTATCTTTTGGGTTTCCCGATTCCCACACCATACACACTTACTACACCCATTGCTCTAACAAGGATTACAAAATATGAATGAAAAAAATTACGTTGCACAAAGATACAAATTGGGTTGCATATCTGCATTAAGATTTGCCAAAATTTAAAATGTAGAATGTATTCTAACGACTAACGAGGATAATAAAACTCGCACTTCGTTGCGCGGTATGCATTTGCTCTAATCTAGTTGCGTATTTTATCTTTTTTTTTGAACGGCAACTATTATTAGGAAAAAAAACTAGCATGAAGCTAGCACAAACTTACAAGGAAATAAGAGAAGGGTTTTTACACCAAACATCCCAACTAAAAGAAAATTTACATCTAGAGGAAAACGATAAAAAAGAACGCTCAACAATGTCGTCAAACATCATTGCTTTCCGAGGCTTTTTGACGAAAAAAATCTCCAAATTTCTGTGCATCCAAATCGTCCACCAGGAAACATACCAAACTCCTTCAAATAGACTTTAATCCCGGGACCCATTTTAATCGACAACAACCAAGAAAGAAACCAATTCTGAGAAGAAAGCCACAAGGCACCCACACCACATCCCACCAACGACAAACAACCCGAGAGACTTCAATCGCCAAAGTACACTTGAAAAAAATGTGCAGTGCATTACATTACATAATTGTTTACATTACATAATTGTAAATAGGCCGTAATTATTACCTGGATTGCTATTACATTTCGGCTTATGCTTAATACCCATTGTTAAAACATTTAATTATATACATGTTTGCATTTTCCAGGTCGTTGTGGACTTGTTTTGCTCAGTATCAGTAAATAAAATTTCTTCATTCGTCGTTTAAACATATAAATAAGCTACATTGTATACTTATGATACTTTAGTAAAAAATATTGCAATATTAGGCCAATTTTGTTCGCAATTTAAAGACATTTTCATCAATATTTTTTTTTATAAGGAAATTGCTAGATACTTGTTAGATATTTTATAAATAAAGTTTGTTATAAAAGAAATCTATAAATAGTTAATAGTACAGGGTAATTTTCGTAACTCGACACATATTCAATTGAGCGGGCTGTGGGCTGGCCAACTGAGCGGGCTGTTGTTGGGGAATGAGCTATTGTTAGGGAGCTGTTGGGCTGGAGCTTGTGTCGCAAGATGGGCCTGAGCATAAGCGACTGCTAGTCAAGGTGTAATGGTTTGTGAGGAGTCTGCAAAAAACTATGTCCCATACAAATAACATGTATAGATTGGCCATTTCCAACATATACACTAGAATAAATACTTAAAATTACAAACAGAAGCAACTGTAACTATGTTGTCCGCCAAGTGTGATGATGCTACCCTTTCAGTATTCCATGCGGGATCTTGTAATGTCATAGTCTGAAAAGCCGAGGGAAGCATGGTAGGAGTCGGCAAAATGGTTCAGGGCCGTCTGCAAGTAAACATAGCGAACTATTAATGAAGTGGAGTCCGGTACAGATTATGTCATAGAGTTGGAAGTGTTTGGTTGTGTTGGACTGAGCCTGGTTGGATATGCGGTTATTGGGCTCACATCCTCGATTATTTCCAGATTGTGAATTAGAGGGTCGATTACTAGCAGAGGTTTGAGAGGGTATTATAGGTCTATTATCAGTAAAGCCATGAACAAATTTTCACCTTCCTCTATACGTGCAAGCACCACGTTGAAAGTTACGACATACCTCAAAACCAGAATTTCCCATAGTAGTAGGTTGGATGGAACCCGAAGTAGTTGTCATTAACACGGACGGAGCCAGACACAAATATATGACCGGGTGCACAAATTTTTTTGAACCATAATATAATAGAGTTAAAAAGTGGATTAAAATGAAGATTTCATTAAAACAATAAATAAATGAACATATTACCTTCTAATTAGTGATTCTACGATCCCTCATAGCAAAAAAACGCTTACGTACACCCTCATTTTTAACATTAATAAGTTCTTCTTTCTCTATAGCACAAGTTAAAGCGCTGTTAAAATAATCATCACCCATCCGATTACGCAAAATCGGTTTTAATGAGCTTCATTTTAGAAAAACATCTTTCAACCGTAAGCGGCAACAAAGTGGCAAGCTAAAGCCAACTTCAGCAACCGATAAACCAAATGATGAGATGTATGCTTTTTCTTATCCACCATCTTCTTTGCAAGTTTGGCAATACTATCCAAGTTAGTGAAATCATTATCATTACACATGATCTGATAGTAGACTCCAAGTTCCATAGGAAGGCTTAACCTTTCCTTATAAGTAAAATCACGCGGATACATCTCACTAAGTTTCACTAACTTTGATATACTAAATTCCGAAAATGAATCTTGTGGACTCAACGCCGCCATACAATCAAGTAAATCGGTGCTTCCCTTTACTAAAACGATCTCCGAATTTGCATATCCATAACAGTGTTGAATATATCAAACTCGAAATGATGTTGGTTTGTAATTCTATCATTTCGGCCTCTTGAATGAAATTCAGCCATATTTACCATCTTAATATCATGTTTACCACAAAACGAAGTTACATTCTTCAAAAGTGAAGCAAAACCTGTTTCCCTATACTCTTGCAATGCTCTTTTGGTTCCTTTTACCAATGAAACGGCCTATAAGATCGTTTGATCGCTCTTCTGAAGATGTCGTGACAATGTATTAGTGAGCCCCAATATATGCAACAACAAGTACAATAAAAACACAAAATCAAGTGTTTTGAAATACTTTATAAGACCAGAAGCTGTTCCACGGTTAGAGATAGTATCACCCTCTTCCTCAACATAGTGAAGCACCATAAGAACCTCCGGAAACATTTGTATCAAACTAGTGATAGTTCTATGATGAGAACCCCATCTTGTATCTCCAGCTCGTGCAATGGTAACTTCTTGGTTTTTCACTCTCCCTGTTTCAATTTCACATTTCTCTATTTCTTTTACTATTCTTTCTCTGTGTCTTTCTCGCAAAATATCTTTTCGTTTACAAGAGCCACAAACAACATTTGTCATCGTGGATAGAACATCAAAGAAGTCTTTAACACTCTTGTGGTTTTTTGCAACAACCACAACTACTAACTGCAGTTGATGGGCAAAACAATGTACATAATATGTTGAATCATTTTCTTTTAGGATTAAAGCTTTTAAACCATTAAACTCACCACGCATATTGCTTGCTCCATCGTAACCTTGTCCTCGCAACTGTTTCACATATTTAATTAACATGTTACATGTAAGACAAATAATAACTTGCTAAAAAATATAAGATATTTAAGACTTAATTTTGAACTCTTACCTGTTGCAAACTCAAGTTGTGTTCATTAAATAAAATCAATGGCAGCTTTTAGAGTAGAAGAAGATGTATTTTTTACATGAATAATACCGAGAAATCTCTCTTTTAAAACTACAAATTTGTAAACATACCTCAAAACTACAACCATTTGTTCCTTCTTAACCACGTCACTAGACTCATTAACTAACAATGAAAACACATCATCACCAATATCTAAACAAATAGAGTTAACTATCACTTTCGCAAAACACTCAACTATATCTTTTTGAATCATAGGCGATGTCAAGATACAATTCTTTGGAGCATTTTCTAATGAAACCGCACGAATTTCCTCATTATGATCTCTAAGAAATTGCAATGCTTCAAGAAACATCCCTCTATTCAATGAATTTACGCTTTCATCACGACCACGCATTGGATTCTCTGTTTTCATACATAGTTTAACACAATTAATTGAAGCATTTAATCTAATTAGATAATTCTTCTTCTCGATTTCACTTTTCTTATTAAAGGCCTCGACAATGGATTGACGTTGTTTAAGAAGATTTTCACATTTTTGGAATGCTCTATTGTGATAGCTATCAACATTACCAATATGTTGATACAATCTATCCTTTTTATGCAAGCTATCAAAACCATTAACCACAAATGCATCATGCCCACCTTGCTTCTCAATATTATCTCTAAATAAGTAACAACACAAGCAAAATGCTTTGTTCACCTTTACGCTATACTCTAACCAAGGAAATTCCTGAAACCATGTTACAACAAAACGTCTTACCTTGCCCGCTACTATTTTTGTTGGAAATATATGAGCATTTGGTTGGGCAAGCTTTTCTATCCCAATATAATCGCCTTATTTCTTCTCTTTGGTTTGGATCATAATAAAAAATTCGAGGTCTATCAGCGGGATCCGAGGGAAGAGTGTCTAAAGCAATTGTAATCAGTACCGAAGCCGAAGGAATATCAGTTGTGGATGTAGTTTGAGGTCCTTGTGAAGAATCAGTCGTGGCATTTTCTCTTGTAGTATCATTATCGTTATCGGGCGGAAGCTTTCTTTTTAGATAATTCCCAATTTTAACCTACAATAAACAAACTACAAATTTTAGCCTACAATTTCATATCACTGTTACATGATTATTAATCCTAACAATTGGTGAAGAATATAAATTATATACGTAGTAAAAGGAAAAAAAAATCACTTCAATTCCATAAACGCTTCTAACCAGTGCAAGAAAGACCAAATAATGACATCTGATATCCCAAATGATTAGACTATTAATTTCAAACAACTAATCAAAACAGAGAAAACATTAAAAGATATAATAAAACAAATGAAAGATATATGTTACGACTTCGAGTTACGAACCTGTTTCATATCTGTGGTGACTTTCGGTTCAATTTGGTATTTTGCAAATTGTTAGTATTATGAATAAACTTGTTTAATTAATAAACCTTTTTCATCTTTGGGCTTGAGCTTTAATTTATCAAACTTGTTTCATCTTTGGGCTTTTGTCATATTAGGGCTTTTACAAAATTTTATATTTATTTTTTAATTGTAAATATACCAACTAAATAATACTAGAGACACATTTTGATGCACCGGGTGCATTTAAAATACATTTAAAAACATCTCTAATTTTTTAAAAAATTAACACTATATCGAAAAATATCATGGGGTGCACGTGCACCTGCGGGCACCCTAGCTCCATCCCTGGTCATTAAAACGGTAGGGGATGATGAGGAGTGATTAAAAGAGGATGGTGGGTTATTATTCATATCACTCTCCTCAAGAAGGACCATAGACCTTACCTCGTCAAAGGTGAGAAGAAAGTTTTTTCGTATGTCGCATGATGCGGGTTATCTCGGGAAACCGAGCACGAAGTCCATCAATATCATATCTAACGAGACTCGAATTACTTACCGTGGAACCATCAACGAAATTTGAATCATTTTGTTGAGGGGGCTGAAACGTTATTGATTAACTTTTAGGAGGGCCAAACTACTAAAACAAAAGCTTAGCACTAATTTACTAAACAAAATACATTGAGGACCATTTTTTCTGGAGGGGCCATGGCCCTTCCTAACCCTCAAGAGGTCCGTCCATGTGTGGAACCAAGGTTGGATAACCGATCGGCTTTGCTCTTGATTGCTTGAAAGTATTCGGTGACGGAAAGGTTGCCAATGTTCAAATTACGAATCTCGTTGTCAAGTTGAATGATCCTAACATCCTTATTATCATTGAAGATGTCTTGTAAAGTTGTAAACGTTTCCAAACTTCATGTGCGGACATAGTATCATGATTAGCTATGTCAACAAGCTTAGGTGAGATCGTGGAATGCATCCACATAACCACAAGGGAGTCATTGCTATCATAAGTGGGATTAATGGAAGATGCACTTGTGGTTGATGTAGGTGGGGCGTTCAAATGGTGTTGCACACCATAGATGTTACAAAAACGCCTAAACAACGCGCTCCATGAGTTGTAGTTTAATTTTTCAAGATCGAGAGAGGTAGCGATGCAAGACTTTATGCTAGCAATGGAGTAGGCTTTATCGATAGGTTGCTTTTGTGGAGTAAATGTGTTACCCGTCGTGATGCTATGACGAGCAAATTGTGGCAGCAAGCTTAGCTAAAATGAAAAAAAGGGCTGTTAGTTAATTAGCAAAAAGTAAGCAAGATAGCAATATTCGACTGTGAGATAGTAATAATAGGAATAATTTAATGGCCAGCAATTGCAGTGAATGGTAAAAATCAAACGACAATTTAAGAAGAGAGGTGGGGATCGAATGAAGTTTTAGGATTTATGGGGAGGGATCTTTTTAAGCTTTGATGTGATAGTTGATAATGTAAAGTGCTTGCCAATATCTCTCCTCCAGGGTTTGTTTGAATGAGATCTCCCCCAAAATTCTACTAATAAAATGCCACGTGGCATTCTTTTCCCCAAAACTATCAAATTAAATGCGTGAAATCAACACCCGAAAATAATAACCCTAAATTAATCAATGATAATAACACCTTATCAATCAAAAACGAAAATCAATCCTATGTTGAATCATCATTTTTATGCATGATACGAAAAAATCAAGAAACCTAATTGGGTATTAATCAATAATCATGAAAATATTATATTGATCCTTTGGTGTTTGGGGTTATTGTTTTTATGATTGTTCATCATCATAATAGTAAGAATCCATTCTTTTATACATGAATCGGTCATTCCACTGATTTAGGTTATACAAGTTAGCTCCCTTCGTTTTGTTTTAGATTATGTTTTTTTGTATTATTTTTATGATTATTATGATATAGGTATATGTTTTTTGGTGGAGTAGATGCATAGTCCAAATTTATTATGAGGATATTTCATATTTGATATTTGAGATTTCATATTCATATTCATCATCAATTGTTTTTATATAATTATTGTTTTTTCATTTTAATTCCAGTCATTGCTTATGTATGACAATGTTTTTGAATAATACCCTTTTGTATGCATTTTAGTGGCAGTGGGTCTCCTAGCATGTCTTCAGAGGAAGTTGCTATAAATGCTTTACTAAAAAGGGTAACGGCGAATGAGAGTGCAGCTGTCCATGTAAGTATACAGAAAAAAATAATTATAATCTTTTACCATGTGGATTTTTGAAGCCTATTATTTTAACTCATTCATCGTTGTCATGGAAAATCTTAATAAATACATATAATATATGCAGGACAGTAACTCGCCGAGTACAATATTTCTAAGACATTGTGGATACACATCATCGGTAAAGATTGTTGGGGACATCAATACAGCAAAGTCTATGTCACACGAAATAGTGATTGATGATGAGCCTGAAGGTGGAGCCAATGCCCTCAACATTAATAGGTATATATACCTTTGATCTATATACATGTATAACAGTATGAGGCCATTTCTAAGTTTCGTGAATTGTATTTTTGCACCAAATGACAATTAGATGATACAAGTAAATTATTAATATTCTAATACATGTCTCCCTTCCCGTTATAGAATTTTTTATTATATGTTGTGTAAGGTGTTGAAGTTCTTGCCGGGACTTGGGTGCCTATAAGTAATGTAGCAAACTTGAGGGTGCAAGATGTGCGAGTTAGCAATGTTATGAATTTGCCTATATTGGTTGGTATCTTTGCGTTGGAGGCTTGACATTAGCAAGGTCAGTCATTTATTTTTATGAGTTGTACAGGGTTGTTTGGTTTTAAGGGTGTTTGGTTGAGTATAGCGATGTACTGTATGGTGACTTGATAATACGTATACATTTAAAAAAAAACTCATTTCACTTTCTTGGCAACAAGGTCTGATATTACAATTTCAAGCTTATATTTAATTAATAAATGACTTAACCATTGGTTTGAGAAACTCACGATATGATATCATAACAAAAGGACTAACTTTGAAATGTTATACAACTCCGGTTACCCGCCTCTTTTTTTCTAAGTAAAGGTTTTTTTTTCCTGGCCATTTTGTCTTGATATTTTGTAAGTCGTGTTGGATGTGGGCCTTGGGACAAGAACTTCAAATTCTATAAACTGTACTTATCGTATCAGAACTTAAATATAAATCTCTAATCATTTAGTTTTTTTATAATATTTAATACATGAACTATTTGTATTTGTATATAAAATAAAGCTGGAAAAAAATGTGTACTCGACTCCACCCATTTTGATGTGATTGTATGATGTGGGTTGAATTAGTTTTTTAAACGTTAATGACACTCTTTCACCACCACCGCTGTAACCACCACACTCTCACCAAACCAACCATGTTCTACACCACCATCATCCAGTTAACCCATGTTTTTCTGTCTCAGAAAGTTGATCTTATGAAAATTAGTCGAAAGTTAGTTATCTTCTAATGCAATTAGCCTTTTTATTAATTACCTCTTATGACTGCAGTGCTTTCTGTTATAATTGACGTGGAAGGAGCGAATATGGCTCGGATTCCAACCGAAGTGTTGAATCGCTGGATAGTAACACCGGTGTGCAGTCATGATTGAGTTCCAGGTCCTTCCATTGTATTACTAGTATTGTATATCCTTGTGATGTTTCTTAGGAAGTTCTTTCTTCCATCACATCATGCTTTCTTCTCTTCTTTGTACATAATGTTGTTCTATTTGCACAGGATCTGAAAACTAAGGTGAGGATTTAATCTTATCTGATGTCTGTCGTACTGTCAGCTAATGATTTATTCTCTCTTCGCTTTGTAGAAAATCAAGGTATTCACATAACAAAGATTTATGGTTTCAATTTCCAGTAAGTTATTTAAATTGGACATGTGATTTTTTTTGTTGGTGACGCACCATAGGTAAAAGAAGACTTGTAAAATTTGGTTTGTTGTTATGAAATAAGTGTTTAATTTTTGTATCAAAGATTATTAGTGTCTTGGTTGAAGTTGGTGACTTGGTGGTTGCTTTGTTAATTACAAGTGAATAGGAAGACGGGCATGGTCTATGGTGTTGGAAGTTTTGGTTAAATGGGTATGATATCTCAAAGATTTTTTTATGGAGGCTTTCTCTTTTAGTCCCTCTTATTTCTCATTTATCCAATGGGTCTGTGAATCTGTTTGAGATTATTGATAGTATATATGGATGCAAGTGCTAAAGTTAAAGGTCACTCAAGAAAAAAAAATCTTTTGATCTTCTTAATCTTTTTAGGAATCAGCTTATTTTATAGGTTAGGTGTTTATGATATAAGTTGTCGTTAAGGAACATTCTGATTTTCCTTGAAGTTATGTTAAGCCCAAAACCACCCAGTTACTTTTTTCTATCCAACTTCGTCCTGTTACGATTATTGTTCTTTGGTCAGTCAAATAGTTTGAAAATCTGAGAGTAAGACCATCTTGGGAGGCCAATTGCAGTTGATGCAGGGGTAAACAGTTTCTATCTCATTACAGTTTACCATAAAACGTGAAATAGAATTATAAGTGTCTTCAGCTCACTTAAATGTTGTCTCTCAGGCTCAACTGTACACTATCTTGGAACTTATAATCGTATTTTTGACAAAATATATAAGAAGCATATTGATGGAGGGTAAGCATTGTCATTTACCCTTCACACATGTTTTTTTTAACCTTCATTCTAAATTTTTGTTTCTGTTTTTGTGTAATATTAGGCGCCCTATGGGTGACATAATTTACGGGGTGTTTGACAACCAGCTTCCAGCTGCTCTAAGGAAACTTTCATTCGATAGGCATCTTTCACCTTATTGATGAATCATTGAATTATTTCAGGACCAGCTTCCAGCTAAAGCTTCTGTAGATGAGGTGAGCATTTTTTTACTATTGGTTTCTAATAAGTTTATTGTTACTAAATATATATGTAACTTGGGAATTATTCTTCAGGTACATCGTGTCCTTAAAGCATTTGTGATGGGAGTCAATTGGCGAAACTGAGGTTAGACCTTCGCGAAACATATTTGTTTTTTCAAAACAGTTTGCGTGAGTATGAGTGTACTCATGACTTTAAATGGTATTTGTTATTGGGATTTTGGCGTAAAAGGTTATGAAGATAAGTTCTCTTAACTAACTTAATATATCTAATCGCCTGTATCATGATTGTTATAATTGATTCACAGGCTAGAGATGGGCCTTCTGAAGCTGATTTTGACATCTCTCCAAATACAGTACCTCATCAAAATTTGGTATAGATACACCAAAGATTTCAATTACACATTGAAATACATTTCAATTTCATCTTCATGCTATAAGAGAAAAATAGTATTATCATCCATTAGTGGTTTTCTTTGCTACAACAGGTGATCCTGCAGGTGAAAGATCATTTGCAGAAGGTTTTGGAAAGAGAACCAACAGATGGTGAGTTAGCAGCGGCAACAAAAATGAATGTATCTCAAGTGAGGAAACAAATCGTACTTGGTCAAGCAGAAACAAATTGATTAAGGCGTGACAAGTTAGTTCTTCCTCTCTGATCTTTGTAGCCCTCTGCCCTACATAACATTCTGCAACAGTAGCACAACTTTTTATTTTCTTGCTATGTTTTTCCATTATTTTCTACTTTTATTGTCTCCAACTGTTTATTCTATAAATTGTCAACTGAGACGATTAGTGATCTGAAACTAAACTTTATCCATTATTACAATTTGAATATGAAAGTATGAAACTAATCATGTTAGTGGAAATCTCTAATATCTTCTCCTAAATCCATACCCTTTTATTGATTCAAAATAGAAAGGGCAACTTGATAGATTTTTGGATTGATAGATTTTTGGATCCGCCACTGGAACATTCAAGAACATTTGTTATCACTACAGCCTTACGTAAGTCTACTTCAGATTGTCATACAAGCTTTTCGTTTATAACACATATGATTAAATAAATTTAAGATCTCTGCATGTTTGAATGTGAAATAGCACCTTCGTTGAAAGACCATATTAATTTGCTGCTAATGTATAGGTAGTATTCATATCAGTAAGTGGTGTTTATATCAGTAGTTATGTTTATACAAATTACTTAAAAATCTTATTCAAATTATGTTTATATCAGTTAGTGATGAAACACTTTAGCATCTCAAGAGCATACGGGTTAAAAGGGTCAAGATCCACCCAAACTAAATTTACAACTCATATATAGATAAATGGGATGATCCTCAATATTTTAGTTTTTAAAGTAGGTAATGGGCAAGATTGAAAAGGATAAGAAGATGAAAAGATAAGAGTTGTATGGCAAGATTGTTATGGATTAGAAATATGAGAAGGGCATGAATTAAACTGGAACAAACCATTCTCCTCCAAGATGCATGATGTTTTTCCGATATAGGCTAACAAGGTAAATTCTATAATCTTGAACTACATTTATGACATCAACATGCTATGTGTAATACTTAGTAGAAACAATTCTATATTTCATATTTTCTTTTTTTGCATAGTTTAATTTTAGTTGCTTAAAAGTGATGCCATAGATACTTGATTTTGGATTTAGATTTCAAAAGTGTAGGCAAGCTGTCTATATATACAATTACTCATTTGTATGACATAGTTGAATCTACTTGAAGAAGTATGGTTTACCTTCGTAAAGATAACAAATAGATGCATCTTCTCTTGATCCTATTCCAGCTAATCAACATGTTTTAGTACATAACTGTGGTTTTTGAAAATTCAGTGTTTGATTTGTTCGATATAAAAAATAACCTACAACGATCCATTTCCTTCAAGGTTGGTAATTAGAACCTACATTTGTCATATTAGTTTCTTATGTGTGCATAAACGCCATTGTAACTATTAGTATCAAATGAAAATTTTGTGGTAATCAACGATTTTATAGCTTAAATCTTTAAACTAAGTTTACAGGTAGTGAAGCTTCTTGCATACATTTGTGATAAAGATCTATTTGCTTAATTTTATAGTTAAATCTATTATAAACAACCCCTCTTTATGAATCATAAATAACAGTTATAAACGTAGTGTTTCAAAGGATGTAGTGACAAAGCTTGAAGTTATGTAGAGAGAGTGGTTATGTTAACGATTTGGAGGCGCGACTCGCGACTCTCATTTTCGTTGTTGGTATAGTTTATCATGATATTGGTGATATATAATGATCACTTTCACTGAGCAGAGGTGCATCTTAGATAAATTTGTTATATGCTCATAGTTGTCTCCATTCTTGCAATTTTTTAGTATTACTACAAGATTGTTGTTGTATCATTTAACTTGTATTATTTTACATGGTTTCTCCCTATTATATTATTTACCTTGAATGAAGAAATAAGTATCTTAAGCATCATTCTGCGTATAGTCTTAAGTGAGTGATTTTTAATAACAACATGTTACACTTTAGTTCGTGATATGGACGGTCTCATGTTGATCCATCAATGCTTAAAACTCTGTTATCCACGTAATGTATGCCATATTTGCTCATTAAGTAGTTGTCTTTTATATTTCACTATGATATATACATGTTATTAATTTTATCTTTTTTAAAACTTTTTATGCCACTAGCCCTACTATTCAGACGTGCCCTAAAGTTATCCCAAGCTAATAGTGATAAGCTTTATTATAGTTCGGATACGGTTTCGGATATTCACGTTGATTTCAACTATAATGAGTCGTTATACTCAACCGAATTTCTTAATCAATCAAATGTTTCGACATTCCAAACCATAAGTTAGCTTCGAAGATCGGTGCTCTTATAATGTGTTTGCGCAACATTGATCAAAGAGGTGGATTGTGTAACGGAAACAAGTTGCAAATTTTAAGAATGGGGGTTAATAAACAAAAGTTAAGGTCAAACATTGGGAAAGGTTGGGCTTTATTTGGAATGCCCGGTTTTCTCACATGGACAACTTTATGTGGCCGTTTCACGAGTAAAGAGCAAAAAAAGTCTTAAGGTATTATGTTGTGACAAAGATAGTAACTACATCAATACAACAACAAACGTTGTTTATCAAGAGGTGCTTCATAGATTATGAATATTTCGGTTTTACTTTTTTTAATAATTTTTTATTGCAAGATGTTTTGTTAGAATTATGATTTTGAAGAGTTTTGTTTTATGTTTTTTGTATCGATATCTTAAAAACTACTCATTGTTATCTTAAAGATATCTTACGAACAACAAGCTCCTACTCAAATGTTCCAACACAACTTTTTAGAAGTAACAAAATATACTTCTGAAACTATGAGTCTGCATATCGTGAGCTATGCAAGATGTTTTACAGATTTCAGGCCTATTCCAATCGAGGCCATCATCATCTTCATTGTTTCCTCAAGGCTTTTCTTTTTCACCAGTTAAGTCCACTTTAAAAAGTCTTGGCTACGAAAGTCAAACAAGACATGACTGTTATAGTGTTGTCTACCAAAACGAACAAAAGAAAATAACAAGAAGTATCAATGCCAAAAGTTCTATTAAGTTTATATATAAACCTCTCTAATTGTGAATACTCTAATCAAGACTCAAGCTCAAAGGGTAACCAAATTTGCTGTGGTACACACGTATTTATCTACCTTTTATGGGTAATACACAAACGTGGATGTATTAAACTATACTGAAGCATGCACCATGTGTAACACATTTTATACAGGTCATTTTGTCAAAAAAATTAGTTAACAAAATTTGTGATATAAATACTTACAAGTACACAATTACGATTAGATTCCAACTTTATGAAGGCCATGATTTAGTAGGTTGAGCATTTCATCACAAAAATACACTTGAGCGACTTTTTTACGCAGAATTCCCTGTACCCACATTCATTTTTGTACGCGATGCCAAACACCCTATCCGGTGGTAAGATAGGGACAGTTGTCGCATTCCTTGCATGAATATTAGCACAGATGTCTTTTCAGCTTAACAAGAGACAATTCCCGATATCTATTTGTTTTGCCATGACAATTAAAAAAAGTCAGGGGCAAACATTATCGAAGGTGGGCCTTTTTTTGGAAAAACCTATTTTTATCTTTCAGCATTATACATTTTAGTGTATTAAAATTTTACAACATGGTGTATACTACAATTTTATGCTTTAGATATTAATCTTTTTCTTTCCTGAAATCTGAATTTATTATTACTCGTATTAGATAATGTTGTATTTTTCTTTAATGTTACTTTATTTATTTTATACTGAGTGTTCACAATGTTATTTTATGAAGTCTCATAATAAGTGTTACTTTATATTTTAATACGTGAAATAAACTTTAGTTGGTAAATACGATATTTGATTGGTAGAGAGTAAAATATGTGAATTATTTTTAAACTTTGTGCACTATGAAAGTACACTTATTATGCGAGTAAAGGAGTACTATACTTACAGGCTTTTTAACGATTATGACTCACATAAACTTATTTTTATTTTAAACATTATATTAAGTTTAATGATATTTTAGAAACTATGTTATTAATTTTATCTTTAACCATTCTTGAAGCTAGCCGCCCAGCGGGCGGGCCTGTAGCTAGTATCTTTTATATAATAAAATATAAAGACTTTCGTATTTTCAAAATATCAATTCATTCCTTATTGAGTAATAATTTTTTAAATTAGATTTTTATTTAAAAAAAAGTTGCAAATTGTTTTATATATCATTGATTTATAACCAGATCATTGTTTCTGTTTTTATATACTCTCGAACTCAACAGGTGTTTTGTCATATAATCGATTGAATCTGATTATGTTTTATCAATTTTTGTTTAAAAAAAAATCCCTAAATAGATTCAGTTATCTGAAGATCTTGAAAAGGGATTTGAATAGTATTCCGCTTAAGTATGATACTACTCATGAGGCTATTTAATTTGTTTTTATTTATTTATTTATTTGTTGTTTCGTTATGTTGATTGATTACGAGATTATTAAACATAATTATGACTATATGCTTTTTGTTTGCAGATTTTTATCGAGCACCTGAGGTTCTGATCGGATAGTTTGAACTTTTCAAGCCTCGATCTTCGTCTCAAGGTATATACATGCTTTTTGTATATGTAAAGATTTATGTATACATTCATGTGACGTTGGGCCGAATGTGGACGATTATAGCCATTTAGTTGCAATCATGATTATATTATGGTCAAGTCAGTTAATAAAGGGTTGTTATGATGTGGGTATGTGATTAGGTGAAAGGCCGATCCTTAGGCATTTGATCTAATAAACTAGATAATTCTTAAAATAATAATTTTTTTATAATCATGTTCGACTCGCTAATTATACTTTATAAATTTTTTATCTAGAGAATAAGTGTTTCAACCTAACCCAAACTGATGATAATCTGCTTTGACCCGTTTTTCATAATATTCAAAATTTACCATGTAAGTTGTTTGATTGTATTAGATACGCAATTACCGGAGACATGGTTTTTTGTTTTCACCGATAATAGCTTTTTCATTTCATGTAGGTAGGGAAAATAAGGATACAGAATGGGAAACTTGTGTTGCAATGCTAGATTTTTGGCGGAAGCAAATTGCAAAGCCGGTGATAAAGCTGTACGCTGAAATGTGGAACTATCAATATGTTGATCGAGACCAGAGCCGGCTCTTGAGGTAGGCAGCCAAGGCCCAAGCCTAGGGCCCAACTTGTATAGGGGCCCAAAAAAAAAACTAGGTATTTGCACATAATCAGATTCATTCGTGTCTCACATAATCAGATATTTGCTCTCAGCCTCTCACTGTCTCACATAATCAGATTCATTCTATTCTTGATTCTTCCAAACTTCCAGGTACATTTTTTTCACATAAATTGCTATGATTCTATGAAAACCTTGCTATTTTGTAATGACTGATTCATAAGCCACTAGCCCAACTAATGAATATTTTTTTCCAATTTTTCCAATGAATTGCCACTTTTTTTATATTGTAATTTATATTATGTGTTTTTTCCCATGACTTGTTGTCTGGATGACTGGATCTTATCCCATGATTTTTTTCTTTTTTCCCATGACTTGTTGTCTGGATCTTATCAAAGAATGGATGAACAGAACTACTGTCATAGTTTTGTGAGCCTTATATTTTGTTAGGAATTAGAAATTCCAGGTATTAAAGAGTCGGTCACCTCAAGTATATGTAATCGTTAGAAAGCTCGTAGTCGTAGTTATTTTAAGATAAGTAGTATTTAGTTAAGTAACACCGTGGAGGACGGACGGGTCTTTACCCACTGTATGCCTGATCCACCCGATGTGTGGCGATATATGTAAGACTATAAATACTCTCTACCTCCCAAGGTAGAGAGTTGGAGCTCATAATAATATCTTTCACTTTCTCTCACTAAGTTCCCTAAACCTCTAACTTTCTCTCTCTAGAATTCCATCTTAAACGCCACCTTGTGTTATGGTTTGATGTGTATGTGAAAAGTTAATATCCAACAATTGGTATCAAGAGCCATGGTTAGATCATATCTTACACATCTTTGGATTTCTAGTGGTTTTTAGGTGGTTTTTAAGTTTGAAAAAGTTTAGTGGTTTTAGCATCATTTGATTGATTTCTAGTGTTAAAGTTTCGATTTTGGTTGTACTTTTATGTTTAGAATCATCAAAAGTGTTTAGGTTTTCATTTGGTAAGCTTGAATCATCTTGGTTGGGTTGTTTTTGGATTGAAAAGTGAGGTTTATATGGTTTTTCAAGCTAGCGACTTAGCTCACGGAATAGTTTCTTGGTAGCGACTTGCTTCACATTTTGGTAGCGACTTACAGTGTTGGAACTAGCGAGTTAGATCTAGCGAGTTAAAGTACAAGTAGTGGATTCTCCACTACGGGTAGCGACTTGTGGTAGCGACTTGGTGATGTGAGTTGCTCTTTAGCGACTTGTGTCTCTAGCGACTTGTGTAGCAATTCTGCCAAAATTTGGTTAGCGACTTAGTCTATAGCGAGTTACTACTTAGCGACTTGTATTTCTGTTAGCGACTTGGGACTCTAGCGACTTAGGGGTGTAGCGAATTAAGGGTTAGCGACTTAGTGCATTAATTTCTAGCGACTTAGTGCACTAATTTCTAGCGACTTAGTGCATTATCTTCTAGCGATTTAGTATTTTATTATCTAGAGTCTTGAGTGATTGTTTACGGTTTTCTCTTGATTCAGTAAAATCCAGTGAAAGAATCCATTTCCCGGTTTAATCATAGAGCTATAAAATCCCGTATAATCTGTTAACATGTCTACCAACGTTCCCACTGTTATCTCCACGCTGTTGCGAAGATGTTCAAGCAGCTAGTTCAGATACTCGTCCACCCATGCTTGACAGAACCGACTACGACTCTTGGGCTCAACGAATTAGACTGTATTGCCTTGGAAAAGAAAATGGTGTCAACATTCTCAAATCCATTGATGAAGGACCATATCGAGTTGAGACGACTAGAGACATACTTGATACTAATGCAGATGGTACTCTGTTTACGGAATTGATGAGACCTAAGATGTATGATGAGCTTGATGATAAGGATAAAAAGAGATTCGATGCAGATATCAGGGCTTCAAACATTGTTCTTCAAGGTCTTCCTAAAGACATCTACAAGTGATCAATCATAACACGATGCTAAGGCAGTTTGGGACAATGTTAAGATGCTTCTCTCAGTTCGAATTAACTATGGAAAACAGAGAATCCCAACTCTATGACGAATTTGAGCATTTCAAGATGAAACCGGATGAGAGTGTCTATGAGTACTATGTGAGATTTCATAAGTTAGTTAATGACATGAGGAACATCGGAATGACTATGCCTAACATTCAGTTGAACTCAAAATTTGTGAACAACATGAATCCCGAATGGCACAAGTTTGTTACCGCTTTGAAGCTCACTAAAGGATTGAAGAATACAAACTATGAGCAACTCTATGCCTTCCTCCTTCAGAATGAGAGACATGCTATGTTTGAAAAATTAATTCTCAATCAGTTCAAAACCAACAAGGGAGAGACAAGCTCGTCTAATGACTCTACAGCTTTCTACTCAAACATCGGAATCACAACCAAAGCATCACAAGTCATACCCTTGGGTAATGGTAATCACAAACTCATTCCGGATCCTATGTACAAACAAGCGATCTTTGATACTCACGTGGGAAGCTTCATTAATCAACTAGCTCTTCTCATCAGTCAAAACATGAATACTCTCCCACAAACCAACAACAACCTCGAGGCGCATCTAACCCACACAATCAAGCCACTATTAAAGATGGAAGGATCGTGGTGCAACCTGTCAGAAAGACAGTATGATCGGGGCGAGGTGGAGCTGGGAGAGGTTATGTTGGAAACGAGAATCGAGGAAGGAATGGTAACCAAGGTCAAACTAAGCTCATCAAATGTTATAACTGTGGTGGAGAGGGACACATTGCAAGGAACTATACATCTCCAAAGCGCCTACGAATCTTGATTACTTGAGAGAGAAGATGCTTTGCTCAAGCTCGGGACAATGGTGCTACTCTGAATGAAGAGGAATTGCTATTTCTTCTTGAAGGCAATGCCAAGCCCTATGATGCAGATGTGGATGAGCAGCCTATTCAGGAGATAGGTCACAATCATCGGAATGCCTTTCAAGTCGCTGATTGTGATGCATACGACTCTGATGTGGATGATGGACCTACGGCACACACAATTTTTATGGCTAGCATTTCTCCAATGGTTTCTCCCAAGGTCTCCTCTTCATCACTAGTTGGGCCATCCCATGACAAGCTCATCTCAGAGGTATTAAAACTATACGATGATGCTGATGTGCAAAAGATGCATGACAAAGTACAATCAACTGAAACTATTGAATCAAATATTGAAAATATGGGTAATATCAATATTGTCCCATATGATCAATATGTGAAACAAAGTGAAAGTGAAGTTGTACCAAGTGATGCATCTTCGCAGATCAACAATGACTATGTTTTTGATGAATACACGCATGTGCCCGATGATTCCATTATTTATGAACTAAATGCCTATAAAGAACGTGTTGCTATTTATGAACAACGTGCTAAGTTTGAGTTGACCACTCGTGAGCAGGAAATGGATAACCAAGTAAGTACAATAATTAGAAAAAGTAAGTTTAGAGAAGAAATATTGAAACAAGAATTAAATTCCTTGCAAGAAAAACTCTCTAAAACATCTAAACAAAAACAAGAACTTCAAGAAAATGTGAAAATGCTTAAGCAAGAATTTAATGCAAAGGAATCAAAACTCTTGAGAGATTTTTCTAATCTGAAAACTTTGAAAAACAAACTTGAGAACAAGTTGTACATACAAGGAAACACCATTCAGACCGCTCACATGGTCACTAAACATCGAGTCTTAAGCGATAAGCATAGCATTCCCCTTGTTGAGGAACCAATCCGAGGTAATTAAAAAGTCTAGAAATGCTCATAAGGTGCTTTATGATGGTAATGAAATTCTTAAGCCTAGGCGAAACCTAGTTGTTGAGTGCACGAGGAAGATAAGAAATCGATGAAGTCACTAGGGAAAGGATGAACAAAAACTAGATGACCCGAAATGCAAAGAGAAAAAGATTATTATCACTCCCCATGACTACAAGAAGGAAAACTGGATTTCCTTGAACATGTTTAAGCCTCAAACATTGTTGACCCCGAACAAGTGTTCGGAAAAGGATATGGACTTGCAAAAAGCTGAAAATCTTGTTGAAAAGAATCCCCCTTGTAGGAAATTCCTAAAGCGTGAGTATCCTCCAAATACACCAATGCATTTAGTTCCTAAAACTATTGCCACTAAGAGCAAGACCTTAATCAGCCAATATGTTATTCTTCAACTATTTGTTGATTTTGAGAAAACTTGTAAGAAAAGGATCACACCGACTGGGATAACTGAAGGGGAAAGGGGTTTTGAGCAAATGAAAGAATGTTATTTAACGGAGGTCATGCCTTTCTTTAAACAACTAAAAGATCATTTTGAGAGTCTTAAAAAGGGATAAAATCAGATATTAAAGAAATGGAAAAGGAATTTGATGCAATGGTAGTTGAAGTTAGTGATTATGGGCGTGCACTAAAATATAATGAGATTGAGAGGAAGAACTTGCATACCTTAAATGAGACTCTTATTCCTGAATGTGTTGCTCAAGATATCTTTTTCATTGCTTCAAATTGCTCTATTAATGCTTCCAAATTTCATGAACTATCTTGGCCCGAAAGTCTCCCATGATCGTGTCATTGAGCTTGAAAAACTAATTCTGAACTAAACGAGAAAATTGAACTGGATGATCACAACAATTTGGTTAAACATTTTTCTAAACTGGAAGTTGAGCATTTTAATTTACAACTAAAATATCAACATCTTAAAGAAAATGTTAAAACTTCAAATATCAAGACATCGTCAGATGCTCCGGAGTTTGATGCAGTTTTTCAAATTAACAAACGTGATGAACAGATTCAAGCTCATTGCAACGATCGAGAAAGTTGAAAGCCTAAATCTCTCAATTAAAGGGTCAAACGAACAATAAGACAGGCTCCCAAATCCCTCCTTCTTTAGATTCTCGGAATTCTCAAACTTTTCATCTTCAAAACTTAGTTGATGCCTTACAAAAGGAAAACGAGAGTTTTCTAGAAGAAAATGAAAAAGTTAAACGACATTTTAAAGAGTTATATGATTCAATGAAAGTCACCCGTGACCAAAACAACGAAAAAATAACGTCCTTACAAAAGGAAATTGAGAATCTAAGAAGTCAGGGAAATGGGAAACTGCCACTTGTTTTCAATAAGAATGTTGTCTCAAAGTCACCCTTAGACTGCAAATACACTGTGACAGTTAAATATATTCCTCCTCATCTTAGGAATAATGAACATGCTTTTCATGAATCCTGTGCTCACCTTAAGGATAGTCTAGAATGTCTCCGTGAGATTGTCGAAGAGGATTTCATTAATAAACCTCTTGATAGTGAAATTAGGTTTGCTTGCCTCCATGCCAAACGATCTCAAGAGTTGCTAGAATGTGTAATTGCCACATGCCCAAAATCCTTAACCTTAGGTGAAAAAGGCAAAGCTGTGATGCCTTGTTCTATGCCTAGTGCCAAGCAGGAAATCCGTTCTATGCCTAGTCTTAAAAAGGGAAACACTAATGTGCCTTCAAGTAGTTCAGATTCCGGATATGTTAGTGCTAAGAAAGTGAACTTTAGTGTGCCTGCAAAAAGCTCAAATCACGGTCTTAAAGTATACACTAATGTGCCTTCTAGTACTTCAGATCCTTGCACATCAAGTTCGGAATGCAAAATTAGATCAACCAACTAATGTTCCCATTCCCTCTACAGGAGTAATCGGTGACTTTAAAGCGAGCAGGTCAAAGTCTCAAGACAATACAAGGAATGATAGGACCTTGCAAGCTAAGAATGTGCATTGGAAGAGAGTAGAAGACCAATCTAGGAACTTTAGGCTTGAGTTGAATAAAGCGAATCGTGTTGATTCTAGTATTAGCCTTAGGCGTCTTGTAATTAATTCAATTCGATACTATCTGCAAACCTTGTAATGCTGCATGCTTGAATTCATTTGCTAATCATGAATGTGGTGTGAATGCTTTGTCTAATCTTTGTCAAATGCCCAGTTAAAATTGCTAATGCTAATAATCGTGCAAATAAGGCAAAAGGCAAAACGAAAGATGTTAGAAAACATTGGAAACCCACAGGAAGAACTTTTATAAAGATAGGTTATTATTGGATACCTTTTGGTCATAAGAATAATCAGTTTGTTCTCAAACTGCTAAGATTATGCCCACTAGAAAATGGATGCCTATTGGTAGAACTATTCCCTTAAGAAGTAAACATACTTTGAATAGGTCAAATACTGACACCAACATTGCATCTATTCCCAATGATTCCATTGCTTCTACTTCTGATATGGATGTTTCGATTACGATGTGGGTGTTCCAATCACTGTTACTAACCAAATGGAACCCATTCTTGCATGGGGATCCCAATTATCCGATTATCCATTTTGTCGTGTTCAACTGCAGATCGTTCAAATCGTTCTATAGTACCTGGACTCAGGCTGTTCCAAGCATATGACTGGAGACCGGTCGCGGCTCATGAACTTCGTGAGCAAGTTCATCGGGACTGTTAGATTTGGTAATGATCATTTCGGTGCTATTATGGGTTATGGAGATTATGTTGTTGGTGATAGTGTCATCTCGAGAGTCTACTATGTTGAAGGGTTGGGTCATAATCGGTTCTCTGTTGGTCAATTCTGTGACTCTGATCTAGAAGTTGCCTTCAGAAAACATACTTGCTTTGTTAGAGATCTTAATGGTAAGGAACTGTTAAAAGGAACTCGTGGGTCAAACCTTTACACCATCTCTATCGATGACATGATGAGGTCTTCTCCAATCTGCTTGTTATCAAAGGCTTCAAAAACAAAGTCATGGTTATGGCATCGTCGTCTCAATCACTTGAACCTCGGCACCATCAATGATCTCTCCAGAAAGGACCTAGTTGTAGGTTTACCTAGACTAAAGTATGAAAAGGATCATCTTTGTTCAGGATGTCAATTGGGAAAAAGCAAGAAATATGCCCATAAACCCAAACCTACTAACTCTCACGAAGTTCTTCATATGATTCATATGGATTTATGTGGACCAATGAGGGTACAAAATATCTTTGGGAAGAAATATGTGTTAGTTGTGGTTGATGATTACTCTAGATTCACTTGGGTCAAGTTCTTAAGGACAAAGGATGAAACTCCAGATATCATCATCAAACTCATCAAACAATGCGAGTTCGACTTAACAAAACCGTCCGAATTGTCGAGCACAATGGAACTGAGTTTGTCAACAAACAACTTAATGAATTTTATGAAAGCGTTGGAATCAGTCATCAAAGAAGTATTTCACGAACTCCTCAACAGAGCGGTGTAGTTGAAAGACGAAATCGGACTCTGGTTGAAGCCGCTAGAACAATGTTGATTTACTCAAAGGTTCCAATGTTTCTCTGGCTGAGGCAATTGCCACTGCATGCTATACACAAAATCGTTCCCTAATCCACAACGCTATGGAAAAACTCCATTTGAACTTGTCCACAACAGAAAACCTAATCTCTCTTTCCTTCGTGTGTTTGGTGCATTGTGCTATCCAACTAATGAGGGTCAAGACTTAGGAAAACTTAGGGCTAAAGCTGACATTGGAGTATTTGTAGGATATGCACCAAACAAAAAGGGATACCGAATCTATAACAAAAGAACCCGAAATATCATGGAAACCATTCACGTTACGTTTGATGAGTGACGGTCAAATGGCTCTGGACAATCCATTCGGGACCCGCACTTCAAGACAGTCCCATTGGTTCATCCCTTGTTCCAAACTCTACTCAAGAAACTCCATATGTACCTCCATCTGAAGATGATGTAAAGAAATTGTTTGATCCTATGTTTGATGAACTGTATGATTCAAACACTAATGAGGTAATGATTCCTGCAAGGGATGCTCATATTCCTGTGAATGAAGACAATCCTCCAGTCTCAATATCTTTAAGTCAAGAAGCACCTGCCTGATCCTTGATCTCATCAACAAATCATCATTCTTCAAATGTACATCATGGAAATGTTTACGCATCAATGATGAAGTTAATCCCTTTGCTACTCCAGAGGATGCTCCATTTGAAAACATATTTGCTACTCCTGAATCATCATCGAACCATCTTCTTGAGGAGACATCGACTCAGCCCTGGTTCCTCAACAACTGTTACATGAACACCTTAGAAAATGGACTCACGATCATCCATTAGACAACATCATTGGAAATCCTCTCGTCCTGTATCAACACGGAAACAACTTGCAACCGATGCCTTATGGTGTTTCTTCAACTCCGTACTTTCTAAGATCGAACCAAAAGATGTTAAAACCGCCATGAATGAAGAATTTGGTTCAATGCCATGCAAGAAGAAATTCATGAGTTTGATCGACTAAATGTATGGGAGTTAGTACCGCTCCAGACGTGCTATGATTATAGCACTCAAATGGATCTTCAAAGTAAAACTTGATGAGCATGGTGATGTGTTGAAGAACAAGGCTCGATTAGTTGCTAAAGGATATCGTCAAGAGGAGGGTATAGACTTTGAAGAATCTTTTGCTCTTGTTGCTCGAATCGAGGCAATCGAATCTTTTGGCTAACGCTGCTAGTAAGAACATGGTAGTGTATCAGATGGATGTGAAGACGGCATTTCTGAACGGAGATCTTAAAGAAGTCGTCTACGTCAGCCAACCTGAAGGATTTGTGAATCAAGAGCATCCTACTCACGTTTATCGTCCGAAGAAGGCTCTCTACGGTTTAAAGCAAGCTCCAGGGCATGGTATGATACACTTTGTCAAAGTTTCTTCTATCATCGGATTCAAGATAAAGGAGCGATTGATCCTACATTGTTAACCAGGAAGTCAGGCAAACATTTAACTCATGTTCAAATTTATGTTGATGATATTATTTTTGCCTCGACGGACCCAATGGAATGTGATCGTTTTTCTAATGAAATGAGTTCTAAGTTTCAAATGTCAATGATGGGACAAATGTCATTTTTCTTGGGATTACAAATTTCACAAAGTCCCGGAGGCATTTTCATAAATCAATCTAAATATGCAATAGAGATTTTAAAGAAATTTGGATTTGATTCATGTGACCCTGTTGACACCCCAATGATTGATCGAACCAAACTAGATGAGGACCACTCGGGGATCATGATTGACCAAACGAAATATCGTAGTATGATTGGATCCCTGATGTACCTCACGGCTAGTAGACCGGACATCTTGTTATTTGTTTGCATGTGTGCTAGATACCAGGCTAAGCCTACTAAAAGCACCTTGAAGCGGTTAAACGGGTCTTTCGGTATCTCCAAGGAACCATCAATATGGGACTATGGTACCGAAGGACACCGGTATGTCACTAACAGCCTATGCAGATGCCGATCATGCAGGTTGTCAAGATACACGTCGAAGTACATCTGGAGGTGCTCGGTTTTTGGGTGATAAGCTTGTGAGCTGGTCTTCAAAGAAGCAAATGAGTACTTCTATTTCCTCTACAGAGGTGAATACATAGCCATGTCATCTTGTTGTGCTCAAATCCTATGGATGAGATCTCAATTATCGACTATGGCTTTGAATTCAACAAAATCCCTCTTACTGTGATAATAAAAGTGCTATTGCTCTCTCATGCAACAACGTTCAACACTCAAGAGCAAAGCATATCGACATTCGACATCATTTCATCGGGAAACAAGTGGAAAAAGGTGTGGTGGAACTATATTTTGTGAGGTCTGAATATCGGTTAGCGGACATCTTCACCAAAGCTCTTCCAAGAGAACGTTTTGAGTTTATTCTTCCACGTCTTGGCTTGAAAAGCCTTCAACCGGATACTCTCAAACGTCTTCAGGAGGAAGACGAGGAGTAAAGGTCTATCTTCATCTATCTCTTGTAAATACTTATTCGAAAAAAAAAAAAAAAACTAAATACAAAATTATAAAACCTTCAAAATCCATAAAAATCGAAAAATTGAAAAATCTTCAAAATATTGTCATTTTGTCATGCGTTTTCTCGGTTCGATAATATCTACGGTCTTTGTCCTGTCATTCAAAGAATGACACGGGACTTTAGATGTTGTTCGAATTCCAAAAAAAAAATCAAAAAATCAAAAAATTATGTTTGAGAGAAAGAGAAACAATGGTTTATTGTCATTTTCAGGCAATAACCCGGTTTTAAAAGAAAGAACGGAGCCATGTTTTACCATGTTTTCAAATTCCATGCTCTGATTCTATAACATTTATCTGCTGAAAACTAAATGCTTTGAAAAATAACTTGGTCTCTATTTTTGATAATCATCGGGACTTATTTGTCAAAATCTCTATCTCTCAATCAACAACCTATGTCATTGATTGAGGGGAGAATGATTTCAATTAAATTAAAAGTTATTTGGCATTAAATTGTTTTCAAAAGATGTACATGCATGTTTAACCAATGGAGTTTAAAATCTCAACATCGATCCTTATCGGTTAAAACGCTTTCATAATCAAGTCACAATTCTCCTTAAAAGCTTTCAAAATCAATTTAAATCTATAGAGATCACAAATCTCAAATGTTTTGATAATTGTGATCGGGGGAGAAGTTGTGATTTAAATAGGATTTAAACTGATAATTTGATAAATGGTTTCTTAAGTGATTAGCATGTTTGCCTCCCCGTAAGTGACAAACGATTTCAAATTTTCCATGCACACATTGAGGGGAGCATCTATATTAAACCACAATGATTTGAAACGTGATCACTTATCTCAATGTGCAGGTTCCCTCTAGTATGTGCAAAACTCTTTTCAAATCTCGAGGCACATATTGAGGGGAGCAAAATCATGAAAACCTCATCCTTCCCCAAAATGCTTTATCTACTTGATTCGATTTGGGAAGTGATGTTGATATCTTTAGAAAATGGTAATCAAAGAAGTTAATTCTTCCTCTTGCCTCCGTGTGCAAAACAATTTCAAATACTTGATGCACATGTTGAGGGGAGTTCTTATTCTAAAAATATCAAAAACAATTCAAGTACAAAATGCTTTGATAATATATCACAAGTATCCGGATTGATTTTCAAATGGTTTTCAATTGGTTCCAATGGCGGATGAACAATACCAAATAGACCGACCAACTTTACTTTATGTACGGTGATATAAGGATGATAAGGTTAGGTATTGGTTCCCATGATCCGCCAGAACCGGAGGGATCTACCCAGGACTATCCACTAGTTAGTGTAGAGTTCTTAGGTATGATGATAAAAGGAGAAAAATGAGATATGGGAAGAGTGCGGTCAGAGACTGAGCTAGTACTGGAATAAACCCAACAAGGTTCTAGCTATGAAGTCTCGGTAAGCACCGAAGGGGTTGAAGAATTAAAAAGAATTGAATGAGAAAAGGGTGAAAACAAATAGCCCTCCATTTATTCAACCTTAGGGCGGAAACCGGGTTCAATTCATATGCTACTGATGGTAACATCGGTATTGAAGACAAGACGTCATGGACCCAAAGGACGCACCGCACTTCAATTTTCCAAACCACTCAAGTTCCTCTTAAAAGGACTTGTTTCATTCTCACGGGGAACCGACATTATCTATCGACTTTCTCTTAGAGATTGTTGATATTGAAGAAGGAGACCCTCTCCCTAGTCTCCGCACGGATCCAAATATGCAAAATTGAGTCTAGAGCCACGAGATCATCAATAAATCTCATTAGGACACTTTCAATGAAGACTCTCTGTTTCACACAATGTGGAAAGAGATTATATCTTGAGTCCTACGCATTATCCTTGTGGTATTGCCAGAACATCCGAGTGATGTGTTTACATATTCACAATGAAGATGGAAAGCCTTCTGGAGCCAACATCTAACAAGCTCCTGGTAGGTGGCATGTGAGATCTATTATACAGATCAACCATGTGACAACTGAACGGAAACAATGGGGCGATTCAATCTTTTGAATCAATCCAGTTCAAAGTTATGGATTGACGGATATCTTTGAAAAACCGGTCTTTGTGCTTTAAAACTCTTTTCATTAGCATGTCGACCGTGTACTAATTTTTCAAATCAAAAGGTGTTTTATGATTGATAATTGATTTTCATTAAAACCTTTTGTATTGCAAAACAATTTCTATTGAGCAATACACGATTGTTTTCAAATTCTTTTCATCAATCGGTGGACGTAAATTTTTGGTTCACTCACTCCGTGTTGTCTTCTTTGAGACGTTCGGTTTGAGAACGCTAGAGCACATTTCTGAAACCCTGTCAAGGAAATTCTTCGAATTATACCGATCACGAGGCGTACTTGTATGCGATCAACGGGGAACCGTGGGTCGTGTACCTCAATTCATCGAAAGTGATCAAAGACACTTTCGTACGCTTTATTGCTAACTGTCCTTATGCGGTACACCCGGACGTTTGCAATTGATTCGAATGAAGCGGTCAATACATAGCCGCATGCTCACTTAACACATTCATCTCAAAAGAAATCATGATTAGTGCATCAATGACTCGGATATTTTCACTCCATGCTTCGCTACGCTGCGCCAATATCATGATTCAACAAATGCTTCCGCTACTCGATGAGAAGATATCATGATCCAGAATGTGAGCATGTCGGTCCGAATGTCACAACATCACATAATACCAACACCACAATGGATGTATCGAGATTTTCTATTAGCCGATGATCTCAAAAGATGGCTCAACATTATTATCACGTGGATCAGTAAAAGACCTCCACTTGGATTAACCAAACATGCAATGTGAAGAATCAATGACTACGAGCTTAGGAACAAGGACTACATCAAGATTGCAAGAACAATTGTTAATGTCATATCTGTTTGTATTCAATGTAATTTTAGTGCATGATTGAGGTGACCTCCCTAGGGGAGATTGTTTGTTAGGAATTAGAAATTCCAGGTATTAAAGAGTCGGTCACCTCAAGTATATGTAATCGTTAGAAAGCTCGTAGTCGTAGTTATTTTAAGTTAAGTAGTATTTAGTTAAGTAACACCGTGGAGGACTGGACGGGTCTTTACCCATTTGTATGCACGATCCACAGCCCGATTTGTGGCGTTTTATGTAAGACTATAAATACTCTCTACCTCCCAAGGTAGAGAGTTGGAGCTCATAATAATATCTTTCACTTTCTCTCACTAAGTTCCCTAAACCTCTAACTTTCTCTCTCTAGAATTCCATCTTAAACGCCACCTTGTGTTATGGTTTGATGTGTATGTGTAAAGTTAATATCCAACATATTTTCATAATTTGATGTTGCGATTAAAACTATTAGAACCTTTTTCTAAAAGCAATCACTAAATGCTCTACAATATAAATTACTTTTTTGATATTGTAATTTATATTATGTATTCAGTATCTTTGTATGCACATCATATCAGAGCCGACTCTTGAGGTAGGCGTACCAAGGCCCAAGCCTAGGGCCCAACTTGTATAGGGGCCCAAAAAAAAACTAGGTATTTGCACATAATCAATTTCATTCGTGTCTCACATAATCAGATATTTGCTCTCAGCCTCTCACTGTCTCACATAATCAGATTCATTCCATTCTTGATTCTTCCAAACTTCCAGGTACATTTTTTTCACATAAATTGCTATGATTCTATGAAAACCTTTAATCCTTTATTTTGTAATGAGTGATTCATTAGCCACTAGCCCAAATAATGATTATTTTTTTCCTATTTTTCCCATGAATTGCTACTTTTTTGATATTGTAATTTATATTATGTGTTTTTTCCCATGACTTGTTGTCTGGATGACTGGATCTTATCCCATGATTTTTTTCTTTTTTCCCATGACTTGTTGTCTGGATCTTATCAAAGAATGGATGAACAGAACTACTGTCATAGTTTTGTGAGCCTTATATTTTCATAAATTGATGTTGCGATTAAAACTATTAGAACCTTTTTCTAAAAGCAATCACTAAATGCTCTACAATATAAATTACGTTTTTGATATTGTAATTTATATTATGTATTCAGTATGCTGTATGCACATCATATATTGTGTAATTTATGTTTTGTTTAGAAAGTGATTAGCTGTAGCTCTCAAGTGTTAGTCGATTAATTGAAAAATGAATTATCTGTTTCAGAAGTCAGAAATTATGCCTCCTAAATATCCATCCGGTAGTCAAAAACGTAAAAAGAGAAAAGCGGAAGAAGCGTTAGTAAAGTCACAAGCGGGGGCTTTGAATAAATTTTTACAAAAACGACCTCAAAGTTCTAATGTTAATGAAGAACAAGTGGTTACTAATGTGGATGTTAATGTCATGGATGAAGATAATGTGGATGTGGATGGTAATGTGGATGAAGTATATGTGGATGGTAATGTTAATATGGATGCAGAAAATGTGGATGTTAATGCTAAAGTAGATGATGAAGATGCTAATGTGAATGAAAAAAATGCTAATGTGGATGAAGAAGATGCTAATGTGAATGCAAATATTGATATATTTGATCCAAGAAATTGGGATGGGCTTAATCCTAACATGCTAAATCTGTTGGTTTCAAAAGGTCCAAAACGAGATTTGACTATTGTGGAAGGTCCACCGGATAATCTTGGAAGACGATTTAAGGCATCCATGTATACTAGAATTTTATCAAATAATGAGAGATGTGATAGACCATGGCTAGTATATTCGAAAGAGACTAACAAATTATATTGTTTTTGTTGTAAACTTTTAAGACAATGACATAATTATAACCACATATTTGGTTAACTGCCTGCAGCCCATGGTCATGAAACACCACTTTTTACAAAAAAAATCAGAGATGTTATTGTTGTCGTCATTATAAACATGATTGCATTGTAGTGTATGCCATTCTTTCCAATCTCCACAACCAAAAACTAAGATACTCTTAGCAACAATTGTGCCATTGTATGAAGACAATATACATGGCTTATAACTTATTTTGGAACATGTTAAATAAATAAGAAAAAAAAATTGGCTTATAACCTAACATTGCTTATATACGTTTTTTGATTGGTTAATTGGTGAGAAAACTTTATTGTTTAGCATTTTATGATTTTGTTTTTTTATGTAGATACTAGCATGCTGAAAGATGTGATGAGATATAATCGACAAGAATTTACCTAAATTCTAATATTAAGAAATTGTATTAATGCGAAAGTTTTAAAGCTTAATTTAGCGTTGATCATTTTATGCAAGGAGTCCTCAAATATTTCACATTTAACATTATGCGAGGTTCTTTACAGAGTTGACGCTTATGATAAAAGATTTGGACTTTAGTATGTTTGGTATTGTATGCTATTTATGGTTTTTAGCCCCCAACAATTGGATTAGTTAGATTCATGATCTGCTTTTTAGTTCTTTAGCGGGAACCTCTCTTTGTTTATATGTTATTTACTTTGATCTAAAAATGTGTGTGGGTCACTCAACCTGTTTCAACCCGCACTTAAAGTATCCCATTTGACCATTTGCTCAACCCACCCAACCCCCCTTGATACCATTTGACCACTTAAGCCTCAGAAGTAAACTACATCCCCTATTGATTACGTTTTTTTACTATCATGCAATGATTTTGTTGTACAAATTATATTTTTTTACCAATAAAGAACAAAAAACAAGAAAAAGTTATTATGTATGTTATGATATCACAGTGTGATTTTAAACTAATGGTTTCTGTTAAGGTATTTTTGCTTCTAGTTTTTAGTTAAGATTGGCGTATCCTAATAGTAGTTTTTACTAGCAGATAAATCTGCTGCTTTATGAAAACCGAGTTCATTGCCATTTGGGGATGTGGCATAAACAAGTAGGTTCTACACTTTTATAGCATCAACCCAATTAGGATCAATGATGGCTTCCTCATAACAAGTAGGTTCTACACTTTTATTTAAGTTGGAAGTAAAACAGTAACTATCATAATCAAGATTAGAATAATTCACCACTTTTTCTATACCATATTTAACTTTGCCTTCAACAATAAAGTCATTAAGGTTTTTTTGCATTCTTGCAGGTCTGGTTGACCTTTGATGGCTGGCAAACCTCCTTGTTTAGGAATGGACTCATTAGAGTCAGAATCAGAGTTAACATCAGAGTTGATGTCAGTGGAGTTTGTTTCAGGAGAAACAGTGCCCTCAGGGTGTGTATTTTCTTCCATGGAAGTTGCAACAGAGTTACCATCCTCATTAAGAGAATTCAACTCTGTAGAAAACTAGAAGGGGGGGTTGAATAGTTTAGCAATTAAAAACTTTGTTTTGAAACTTATTGAAAGATCAATTGATATTGATCTTAGATATGTTAATGAAATATGAAAGCAAAATGTAAAGAGTAAATAAGGAAAGAAATGATCAAACCACAACAAGTTGTTTATAGTGGTTCGGTCTACAAGAACTCTTTTTCCTTGCCCTACTCCACTCCTCGAGTCTCACACTCGAGAGTTTAACTTCACTAGTCAACAAGCTCCTTTCACGGAGAAACCTTTACACTTCGCTTACACTATTTCCGACACTAAGCTAGATGTCGAGTTCTTTCCAAGGGTACAACCACTCCCACACACAATGTATTTTAAGGACTAAAATACTAACCACTCACACTCACAAGATTATGATGGTTTAATACAACAATGAAGTATGGATCAACACAAGATTATACAACACTAAACAAACAAGTCTTCCAACTTCTCGTTTGAAGCTTGAATGTGACTTGATCTTCTTTGCTACAAAAGAGATCACTAATATGATATGAAACTGAGTTAGAAAGGTTAGAGAGAAGATATGTAAGAGAGTATGATAGAAAGGGATGAAAAACTACTTGGTTTGGCTTTGCTATTTATAGCCAAAACCTTCAGCAGGCACCACGGACGGCGGACCCCTTGAAAGGGTTCCGTCCGTTATACATTTTGGTGCCGCCGGGGTCTGACAACAAGATATCAAGATCTTGCCAAAGTCAACCATATCTATGTAAGATTGTGTAAGATGTGAAGAGTACAAATCTACACAAAATATCTAATGAAATCTTCCAATGATTTCAATGATGCATCTCATGATGTCATGTGTTGTTTTTCTATTTTTAGAAATATGGAAATACATAAGTAATGTTTAGTTTTTAAGAAACAAAAACATTCTAAAAACTACTATCATACATTATACTTAGACTCATATTAAGATATGATTAGTCACAATGTAAATGCTTAAATGATGAAGATATTGTTTGAAAAAGCTTCTTTTAATATTTATTAAACTTGACAAGCTTTAAGCTTTATACAAATTAAATTTACTTTTGTCGTTAACAAAACTTAGGTAAAGATCAAAAAAATATAAATAACGTTTAATGACGATATTTGTATTAACAATCTCCCCCTTTTTGTTGAGGACAAAATATAAATTTAATTTTTATAAAAGATACAAAGTTTGTGCAAGAGTTATAAAAATATTAGTTTTAGAACTTGAAAAGGAAATGATAATGGAAGTGTATGATGTTTGACTTTTTCAGAAAGTCAAAGTATTCACTAGTTGATGCATGATGTTGACTTTTTAGTAAGTCAAAGTATGCAGTTGACTTTTTAAGAAAAGTCAAGTATTACCAATGAAGTATCATGTTTGACTTTTTCAGAAAGTCAATGTATGCAGTTTACTTTTCAGAGAAGTCAAATATAAACAAGTTCTATATTTTCTCCCCTTTTGTCTCAACAAAAGAAGAGCCGATCGAATGTAATGAGCCCGAGCCATTATCTCCCCCTTGATCGAAGCTCCCCCTAAATTGGGTGCTCAATGGGAAGATACGTGGATTGTGAAAATAAAGCTACAAAAAAAAATGTTAGTAATAATAATCATTCATAAGCATTTCCAAACACTATGTAAAGGCGCCAACAATATCGAAAACACCATTCATTAGCTAAAATTTTTCATGAATAAAAATCATGAAAAGAGAACACAATGATGTATTTTTAGTACAAGAAAATAAATAATCCTAAGCAAAGAAAAACTTAGAAATGCTAATCTATGACCATCCTAATGAGATGGTGGATGAGAAAGAGCGTTGAGGCGCTCAAGGATGTGATTGAGGATGAACCTCATTTCCTCTTGGAAGTCATGGACCATAACCCGGGTCCTATCAATGGTTTGGGCGGTTTGCTCACAAGTTGAGCAACCATGCCTAGGGGGATAGTATGTTTGGTGAGGTTGAAGTGGTGGAATGGTAGATGTGTTGGTGTTGGTGGGGATGTTTGGGGTGGTCATGATGGATAATAGCAATGCACTTTGCATTTGCATAGTCTCACTAAGGTGAGAATCCACCATGCCTTTGAATTGGTGGAGGTTTTGGAGTTCCGCTTGAATCTCCTCTCTTGTGGGATTAGCATCCCACATGCACTCCTCAATGTCCTCTAAGTGAGGGGACATTGATGTGGGGAGTGGTTGGTCCCCATACAAAGGACCATGAATGTCTTTGTGAATGGGGTGGAAGAGAAGAGGTTTTGGCCCTAATGGGGCGTTTGGGTCAAAGAATGGCCTAGCTCATGAGCAATCCGCTCAATTGTGCTTGATCGGTGCAAAACCGTCAAGTTTACTCACACAATCCGGCCACTTGTGAATGGCCGACCGTAAGAAACTTCAAACAGTCTAAACACCAATGCAATGAAGATCAGGGGAGTATAGTGTTTCCCCGGGTCGTTATGTCCCAGCGAGCTATGCGAAGAATCACCAAACGTATAGTGATCGAGAGATTTGAACGGAAAAGAGGGATAATGATTATTATAACTACAGAAATAGCCTATAATTACAAAGGCTTAAATGCAAATTAAAGGAAATTAAAAAGATAAAAAATATTAAATAAACGCTATCACTATTTTTAAAGTTGATTTTTCTTGATTTATAAAATAAAATAACTTAAATAAACTATTTTAATTAAAACGTAAACTTAAATTATCTAAAAACGTAACCTAGAATAAAAACGTGCGTTGTATATAAAAATTACGCGAGTGCGCAAGAAAAAACGTAAAATTTGTGAAATAAAAGTCCTACGAGTGTAAAAACAATTTTCCTACATTCTAAATGACTAAAAATAATTTTAGGAAAAAGCCGGGTATTTTTTCGACTTTTATTTTATTTTCTACGAATTAAAAAATATTTTAAACAAATTAATTAATTAAAAATACTAAACATTTTAAGAAAAATCTACAAAAACTACAGAAAATACTTTGAATAACAAGGAATCTAAGAAAAATAAAAAACTACACTAGTGCTTGTTGAAATAAGCTGTTAAATAAGCAAAAAGGTTAATAAGCTAAAAACTAAAAAACTGGTTAAGTATAATTAAGGTGCAAACTTAAACACAAAAAGACCCAAGGGAATGTTGGTAATGGAGGTGCGTGTTGGGGCGTTGCTGTGCTGGGCTGGAGGTCTTGGGTTCGAATCCCACCTCCGGCCTTTTTGGCAATTTAATTTTCTTTTGGGTTTTTAAACTTTAGAATTTCAAAATCCCTTAAGAAATTAATGATGCAGATTTACAACAGAAAGGTTCAATAGAGCAGATGGTCTTGGGGTCTGTTGTGTTGTGCGAGGCTAGAGGTCACAGGTTCGAAACCTGGCCTCTATCCTTTTTCTCATTTATATTTTTTTTTTCTTTTTGGAACTTTTAAACACTTAAACTTATTCCATTTTATTAAAACAAACTTTTTCTAAACCACAAAATAAGCACAATGAACTGCTCATTACTCCACAGCAGACTTGGAAGAAAAAATGAACATAAGGGACCGTTTGGAATAGTGGCAACCAAAGGACATTAAAAACTACAACAAGCTATCAAAAGCCACAATTGGCCTGCTGCACTACTGCTGTTGTAAACAGCCCATTGTGTGGCTTTTGAGGGCATAAGTAGGCAAGAAAATAATCTCAAAAGTGAAGAACAAGCTAACTCAAACTAACTTAGCACTACTAACTACTAGCTTAATGAAAATCAAGTCCTGAGTCTAACTTTAACTGTCCTAAATTTAAGCCGAAAGATGGACAGTGGGGGGTGCAGATCAGCGCAACAGGAGCCAAAATGGGATTTTTCAGCTTATAATTAAGCCACAAGAATGCTTCCCGAATCCAAATAAACTCATACAAATACTAATCATACATCAAACTTACTATAGCAACAAAAATTAACTACTAAAGCTAATCTTATCCTATCTAAATTTAAGCTAAAAGATGGTTGCTGGGCTATTGAGGATGATTAGGAAATTTACCCAGAAATGCAAACTTTAACCCAAGGCCTTACAAACTTACTGAGACTGACTTAAACCATTAATTCGAGTTTGTTAAACTAATTTAAACCAAAAACTAACAACTCAAAGACAATTTTGACTAATTCTTCAAATTATGCTTTTGAAACAGATTTAACACATGAACTTTTGAAAACCAATGGAAAACCAATTAAACTGAACACTTAACACACACTTAGAAACAAAAACAATAAAATCTGCGTAAATTTAAAGTTGACTGGAATTAAAAAAAATGAAAGTAACTTGCATTCAAATTTAAAAAATACAGGAAATAACAATGACAGGAAAATTAAAATGGTGACTAGAATATGAATTTCTAGATTAAAATTAGAAACTAAATTAAAACTTAAAAAAAAAAAAAAACTAACTACTACTGACTAACTCATACAATGGCATACAATGTCCTATTAATACTAAGCTAAGAAAGGGTCTTCAATCTCCTCTTTTTGTCTTCTTCTGTCTTCTTGGGAGATAAACAAGTCAACACATGCGTGCCTCTCTGCCAGTCTCTTTGTCTTCACCTTCAGTCCACAGGGGATGGGTTATGGGGGAGATGATGGGTAAATGGTTGCAGAGTATGGGAAGGTGATGGGGTTTGTCAGGGAAGGTGAGAAAAAGGGGTTAACCCTTTGACTGGGTTTGGGGGTTTGACCGGGTTGTGGCTATTGGACCGGGTAAGGATGGGTATTGGGTTTTAAGTGTTTAGGTGGGTTTGTGGTTAACTTGGACCAAGGATTGGATTTGGATGAAATGTGTAGTTTAGGGACCAATTTAGCCAAAACTGAAAATTTAGGGACCATTCATGTAACTTCTGAAAATGTCTTCCAAGGACCAATCTCGTCATCTTTGAAAATTCCAAGGACCATATTTGCCAATTCCACAAAAACCAAGGGACCAAATCTGTAATTTTCCAAAGTTTATTATAAGGACCATTTTTGACAAGTTTAATTTTCCCAAGGACCAAAAATAACAATTTTCAAATTAAAAATGTCCCGGGGTAATTTCTGTCAATCTTCAAAATTCCAAGGACTCAAGTTGTCATTTTGCAAAACTAGACTTTATAAGGCTAAATTTGACAACTTAAAAATTCCTGAGGGCCTTTTATGAAAAATTACATGTTTTGAATAACCAGGGGACTAGATTTTACAATTATTGAATTAAACACAGTCTAAATATTTTTTCTGTCTTTTTGAGACTTTTCAAAGTGTTTTGACTGTTTTGCATGTAGAAGGAACAAAAAATAATGAGTATTTACACACTCATCAATCCCCCACACTAAACTATTGCTAGTCCTAGCAATCTTTTGAGAAAAACTTAATGGATTTGAATCTCTTTACCAAAAGCCATTACTTCGGGAGTAGCCAATTGTTTCAGTTCAAGTAAGAACCTTGGTACAATGATAACCAAATGATTTTGAGCAAACCACCGACTTTCAACGGTTTTGATTTGTCTTTACGAGAAGGAAGCGTTTTTACGGACTAGCCAACTCTTAGATAAATTATCAATATTATCTTTGGTGAGATGATTACCAATTATGGTTTTTCCACTGCCTTTACCACAAGCCATAATCTTGCGGGCTAGCCAACTCTTCACTAATTAAAGATATGGTGAGTTGAATACCATACAATTTTGGGCAAATTGCAAGCCGTCAGCGGATTTGAGATATCTTTACCAAGAGCCGTTTGCTCCTGGATTAGCCAATCATTTTGTTTTTTAGACATGGCGGACTGATAACCAATTGAGTAAGTGCAAAACACTTACTCCAATTTTTGGCCAAAAATGAGGGAATTAGGTGGTATAATTACATGATAAAATTCGTGAGAATTCCCCCCAACACTTAGAAATGAATATTGCCCTCAATATTCAAAGTACCGGCGGTTATGCCGAAACATAGAAAGTAAAAGGGAAATACTACGGCCATTATTTTGAAAGATTTTTTTTTTTTTTTTAAGAAAACTTATATACAACAATGGGGAAACTCCCCACACTAGGGTGGAAGAAAATAGAAAGAAGTCAGAAATACGGGTGAAAACCCATATAGTGTGCTACTGGTTTTGGTTCCCGAGTCGCTAGCTTGACTCGACCCCGAATTAATTTGTTCATGGGGAAGTAAGTGGAAGAGACAATCTCCATCGGACTTTCATTCAAGATGTTTGTATAAACATTGAAGTACGTGAAAGTTCCACCCGACGAGATATCTGAGAAAGACCGGCTTCCAAATGATAAATGAAAATGCCGGGGTCAAAGATAGTATCTTCACTCCCGTGGGAGTTAAGACATGGAGAAGTCACACCGTATGTGACGAAAGGAAGAAAGGTTCGGATGATGTACGTTTCAAGCTCAAACATCTCATTAAAATTTTCATCCATGTGCATTTTTCTTCCAACGAGCATCCCTGAATTAAAATTTTTGTCTTCGCCCGATGGCTCAACGGGATACTCGAAAGACATCTCATCAGTGAGGATAGAATCGTCATCACATGATGGAAGAGATAAGTTAGAATACGGAGGTGGGACAAGTGGTGTGCTCTTAGAGCTAGCAATTTCCACCACTTCCGTGATGGTCTCTGTATCGGAATCAGACATTTCATCGAAAAGAGGATTTACTTTCCCAAAAGTGTAGTCATTATTAAATTCAAAAAGAGGATTTGAGAAAATCCCGGAAGTAACCTCGGAAATGTCAAGAGAATCACAAAAAGGCAAATCACAATCACTATCGGATATATCCTCAGACTCACTTGGGATTGGGACAAGATCCTCAACACTCGATGATTCCGTTTCGAAATAGTCTTTGAGATGCTTATCCCCATGGTGAGAGAGTCTTTGGAAGCAATAATAGGTAAGATAGGTGTGATAGCAATAGAATGAGGGAGTTGAGAAATAATATCGTTCAATTGAATAGCACTCTCCTCGTCATAATCATAATATTCCCTCATTTGAATAGTATCCTCATCATCATCGTCATCATATCGGATTCTTATATTCATCTGCTTTGAAGCTTACATACCATTCTTTTCATTTTGTAGTTGCTTTCGAATCGTATTTCTTGAACTTTGTGGAAGATTACACTCCTCGTAATCATTGAAATCTTTGTGAAGACTTCGGAAGTCGATTACTAGGATTAGTCGTTCGTTCCTCAGCTAGTAACTCTCCAATAGTTTTATCATGAGGATATTGATGAATGATGGAATCTTGTGGGGGTTGGAAATTGTCAAAACCAGGAGAATTGGAATTGTGAAAATTTTGATTCATCGGTTGACATTCAAAAGTCGCATGAGGACCCCCGCAATTCTCACAACAGAGATAATTGGGAAAATAACTTTCACCAAAGTTCGGATTGTAACATGGTTCTGGCTCATAGACAAGCGGGACCCGTGGTGGACAATCAAAACCGTAATGAGAATCATTCCCACAAAACTCGCATGAGTATGATTCGTATTGGGGCTGTGGAGGTAGGTAGGAAAAATCGGGTGTTTCATTATTAGAAATGGGATCAGGATTACCGACAAATTTGTCTCCGAAACTCACATTGGTACATCGCCGACAATTTCCACCGTTAAATGGATCTCCACACCACGAACATGTCGAAAACCATGACATAAAGAATTAAACGGATAAGAGGGATAAGAGATGAAGAATTAAACGGATTAGAAGATAAAGGAATGGAGAATTAAACAGATTAGAGGATAAAGGATGGATATTTTTGGATTTTTGAAAAACATGCTATAAAAACAAAGAATGAAAATATTTTTGGGTTTTTGATTTTTATAAGAAAATATAAATACATAGAGATGGTATAAACAAAGAGTGAATATTCAAATCACTAATCTGCTAAACGGAAGATAATTAGCACAGCTCCCCGGCAGCGGCGCCAAAAATTTGATTCGGTGCAAAACCGTCAAGTTTACTCACACAAGCCGGCCACTTGTGAATGGCCGGTAGTAGAAACTTCAAACAGTTTAAACACCAATGCAATGAAGATCAGAGGAGTATAGTGTTTCCCCGGGTCGTTATGTCCCAGAGCTATCGAAGAATCACCAAACGTATAGTGATCGAGAGATTTGAACGGAAAAGAGGGATAATGATTATTATAACTACAGAAATAGCCTATAATTACAAAGGCTTAAATGCAAATTAAAGGAAATTAAAAAGATAAAAATATTAAATAAACGCTATCACTATTTTTAAAGTTGATTTTTCTTGATTTATAAAATAAAATAACTTAAATAAACTATTTTAATTAAAACGTAAACTTAAATTATCTAAAAACGTAACCTAGAATAAAAACGTGCGTTGTATATAAAAATTACGCGAGTGCGCAAGAAAAAACGTAAAATTTGTAAAATAAAAGTCCTACGAGTGTAAAAACAATTTTCCTACATTCTAAATGACTAAAAATAATTTTAGGAAAAAGCCGGGTATTTTTTCGACTTTTATTTTATTTTCTACGAATTAAAAAATATTTTAAACAAATTAATTAATTAAAAATACTAAACATTTTAAGAAAAATCTACAAAAACTACAGAAAATACTTTGAATAACAAGGAATCTAAGAAAAATAAAAAACTACACTAGTGCTTGTTGAAATAAGCTGTTAAATAAGCAAAAAGGTTAATAAGCTAAAAACTAAAAAACTGGTTAAGTATAATTAAGGTGCAAACTTAAACACAAAAAGACCCAAGGGAATGTTGGTAATGGAGGTGCGTGTTGGGGCGTTGCTGTGCTGGGCTGGAGGTCTTGGGTTCGAATCCCACCTCCGGCCTTTTTGGCAATTTAATTTTCTTTTGGGTTTTTAAACTTTAAAATTTCAAAATCCCTTAAGAAATTAATGATGCAGATTTACAACAGAAAGGTTCAATAGAGCAGATGGTCTTGGGGTCTGTTGTGTTGTGCGAGGCTAGAGGTCACAGGTTCGAAACCTGGCCTCTATCCTTTTTCTCATTTATATTTTTTTTTTTCTTTTTGGAACTTTTAAACACTTAAACTTATTCCATTTTATTAAAACAAACTTTTTCTAAACCACAAAATAAGCACAATGAACTGCTCATTACTCCACAGCAGACTTGGAAGAAAAAATGAACATAAGGGACCGTTTGGAATAGTGGCAACCAAAGGACATTAAAAACTACAACAAGCTATCAAAAGCCACAATTGGCCTGCTGCACTACTGCTGTTGTAAACAGCCCATTGTGTGGCTTTTGAGGGCATAAGTAGGCAAGAAAATAATCTCAAAAGTGAAGAACAAGCTAACTCAAACTAACTTAGCACTACTAACTACTAGCTTAATGAAAATCAAGTCCTGAGTCTAACTTTAACTGTCCTAAATTTAAGCCGAAAGATGGACAGTGGGGGGTGCAGATCAGCGCAACAGGAGCCAAAATGGGATTTTTCAGCTTATAATTAAGCCACAAGAATGCTTCCCGAATCCAAATAAACTCATACAAATACTAATCATACATCAAACTTACTATAGCAACAAAAATTAACTACTAAAGCTAATCTTATCCTATCTAAATTTAAGCTAAAAGATGGTTGCTGGGCTGTTGAGGATGATTAGGAAATTTACCCAGAAATGCAAACTTTAACCCAAGGCCTTACAAACTTACTGAGACTGACTTAAACCATTAATTCGAGTTTGTTAAACTAATTTAAACCAAAAACTAACAACTCAAAGACAATTTTGACTAATTCTTCAAATTATGCTTTTGAAACAGATTTAACACATGAACTTTTGAAAACCAATGGAAAACCAATTAAACTGAACACTTAACACACACTTAGAAACAAAAACAATAAAATCTGCGTAAATTTAAAGTTGACTGGAATTAAAAAAAATGAAAGTAACTTGCATTCAAATTTAAAAAATACAGGAAATAACAATGACAGGAAAATTAAAATGGTGACTAGAATATGAATTTCTAGATTAAAATTAGAAACTAAATTAAAACTTAAAAAAAAAAAAAAAAGTAACTACTACTGACTAACTCATACAATGGCATACAATGTCCTATTAATACTAAGCTAAGAAAGGGTCTTCAATCTCCTCTTTTTGTCTTCTTCTGTCTTCTTGGGAGATAAACAAGTCAACACATGCGTGCCTCTCTGCCAGTCTCTTTGTCTTCACCTTCAGTCCACAGGGGATGGGTTATGGGGGAGATGATGGGTAAATGGTTGCAGAGTATGGGAAGGTGATGGGGTTTGTCAGGGAAGGTGAGAAAAAGGGGTTAACCCTTTGACTGGGTTTGGGGGTTTGACCGGGTTGTGGCTATTGGACCGGGTAAGGATGGGTATTGGGTTTTAAGTGTTTAGGTGGGTTTGTGGTTAACTTGGACCAAGGATTGGATTTGGATGAAATGTGTAGCTTAGGGACCATTTGTGCCAAAACTGAAAATTTAGGGACCATTCATGTAGATTCTGAAAATGTCTTCCAAGGACCAATCTCGTCATCTTTGAAAATTCCAAGGACCATATTTGCCAATTCCACAAAAACCAAGGGACCAAATCTGTAATTTTCCAAAGTTTATTATAAGGACCATTTTTGACAAGTTTAATTTTCCCAAGGACCAAAAATAACAATTTTCAAATTAAAAATGTCCCGGGGTAATTTCTGTCAATCTTCAAAATTCCAAGGACTCAAGTTGTCATTTTGCAAAACTAGACTTTATAAGGCTAAATTTGACAACTTAAAATTCCGAGGGCCTTTTATGAAAAATTACATGTTTTGAATAACCAGGGGACTAGATTTTACAATTATTGAATAAAACACGTCTAAATATTTTTTCTGTCTTTTTGAGACTTTTCAAAGTGTTTTTGACTGTTTTTGCAGTGTAGAAGGAACAAAATGATGAGTATTTAGACACTCATCAATCTCCCACACTAAACCATTGCTAGTCCCTAGCAATCTTTTGAGAAAACTTAATGGATTTGAATCTCTTTACCAAAAGCCATTACTTATGGAGTAGCCAATTGTTTGTTCAAGTAGAACCTTGGTACAATGATAACCAAATGATTTTGAGCAAACCACCAGCTTTCAACGGTTTTGATTTGTCTTTACCGAGCCGTTTGCTTCGGGACTAGCCAACTCTTAGATAAATTATCAATATTATCTTTGGTGAGCTGATTACCAATTATGGTTTTTCCATTGCCTTTACCACAAGCCATAATCTTGCGGGCTAGCCAACTCTTCACTATTTAAAGATATGGTGAGCTGAATACCATACAATTTTGGGCAAATTGCAAGCCGTCAACGGATTTGAGATATCTTTACCAAGAGCCGTTTGCTCCTGGATTAGCCAATCATTTTGTTTTTTAGACATGGCGGACTGATAACCAATTGAGTAAGTGCAAAACACTTACTCCAATTTTTTTTTTTGCCAAAAATGGGGGAATTGGGTGGTATAATTACATGATAAAATTCGTGAGAATTCCCCCCCACACTTAGAAATGAATATTGCCCTCAATATTCAAAGTACCGGCGGTTATGCCGAAACATAGAACGTAAAAGGGAAATACTACGGCCATTATTTTGAAAGATTTTTTTTTTTTTTTTGGAGAAAACTTATATACAACATTGCTGGGAAACTCCCCACACTAGGGTGGTAGAAAGTAGAAAGAAGTCAGAAATACAGGTGAAAACCCATATAGTGTGCTCTGGTTTTGGTTCCCGAAGTCGCTAGCTTGACTCGAACCCGAATTAATTTGTTCATGGGGAAGTAAGTGGAAGAGACAATCTCCATCGGACTTTCATTCAAGATGTTTGTATAAACATTGAAGTACGTGAAAGTTCCACACCGACGAGATATACAGAGAAAGACCCGGCTTACAAATGATAAATGAAAATGCCGGGGTCAAAGATAGTATCTTCACTCCCGTGGGAGTTAAGACATGGAGAAGTCACACCGTATGTGACGAAAGGAAGAAAGGTTCGGATGATGTACGTTTCAAGCTCAAACATCTCATTAAAATTTTCATCCATGTGCATTTTTCTTCCAACGAGCATCCCGAATTAAAATTTTGTCTTCGCCAGATGGCTCAACGGGATACTCGAAAGACATCTCATCAGTGAGGATAGAATCGTCATCACATGATGGAAGAGATAAGTTAGAATACAGAGGTGGGACAAGTGGTGTGCTCTTAGAGCTAGCAATTTCCACCACTTCCGTGATGGTCTCGTATCGAATCGGACATTTCATCGAAAAGAGGATTTACTTTCCCAAAAGTGTAGTCATTATTAAATTCCAAAAGAGGATTTGAGAAAATCCGGAAGTAACCTCGGAAATGTCAAGAGAATCACAAAAAGGCAAATCACAATCACTATCGGATATATCCTCGGACTCACTTGGGATTGGGACAAGATCCTCAACACTCGATGATTCCGTTTCTGAAATAGTGCTGAGATGCTTATCCCCATGGTGAGAGAGTCTTTGGAAGCAATAATAGGTAAGATAGGTGTGATAGCAATAGACCGAGGGAGTTGAGAAATAATATCGTTCAATTGAATAGCACTCTCCTCGTCATAATCATAATATTCCCTCATTTGAATAGTATCCTCATCATCATCGTCATCATATCGGATTCTTATATTCATCTGTTGAAGCTTACATACCATTCTTTTCATTTGTAGTTGCTTTCGAATGCGTATTTCTTCAGAACTTTGTGGAAGATTACACTCCTCGTAATCATTGAAATCTTGTGAAGACTCGGAAGTCTGATTACTAGGATTAGCCGTTCGTTCCTCAGCTAGTAACTCTCCAATAGTTTTATCATGAGGATATTGATGAATGATGGAATACTGTGGGGGTTGGAAATTGTCAAAACCGGTAGAATTGGAATTGTGAAAATTTTGATTCATCGGTTGACATTCAAAAGTCGCATGAGGACCCCCGCAATTCTCACAACAGAGATAATTGGGAAAATAACTTTCACCAAAGTTCGGATTGTAACATGGTTCTGGCTCATAGACAAGCGGGACCCGTGGTGGACAATCAAAACCGTAATGAGAATCATTCCCACAAAACTCGCATGAGTATGATTAGTATTGGAAACTGTGGAGGTAGGTAGGAAAAATCGGGTGTTTCATTATTAGAAATGGGATCAGGATTACCGACAAATTTGTCTCCGAAACTCACATTGGTACATCGCCGACAATTTCCACCGTTAAATGGATCTCCACACCACGAACATGTCGAAAACCATGACATAAAGAATTAAACGGATAAGAGGGATAAGAGATGAAGAATTAAACGGATTAGAAGATAAAGGAATGGAGAATTAAACAGATTAGAGGATAAATGATGGATATTTTTGGATTTTGAAAAACATGCTATAAAAACAAAGAATGAAAATATTTTTGGGTTTTTGATTTTTATAAGAAAATATAAATACATAGAGATGGTATAAACAAAGAGTGAATATTCAAATCACTAATCTGCTAAACGGAAGATAATTAGCAGACTCCCGGCAAGAAATACAAAAATTTGATTCGGTGCAAAACGTCAAGTTTACTCACACAAGCCGGCCACTTGTGAATGGCCGACCGTAAGAAACTTCAAACAGTCTAAACACCAATGCAATGAAGATCAGGGGAGTATAGTGTTTCCCCGGGTCGTTATGTCCCAGCGAGCTATGCGAAGAATCACCAAACGTATAGTGATCGAGAGATTTGAACGGAAAAGAGGGATAATGATTATTATAACTACAGAAATAGCCTATAATTACAAAGGCTTAAATGCAAATTAAAGGAAATTAAAAAGATAAAAAATATTAAATAAACGCTATCACTATTTTTAAAGTTGATTTTTCTTGATTTATAAAATAAAATAACTTAAATAAACTATTTTAATTAAAACGTAAACTTAAATTATCTAAAAACGTAACCTAGAATAAAAACGTGCGTTGTATATAAAAATTACGCGAGTGCGCAAGAAAAAACGTAAAATTTGTAAAATAAAAGTCCTACGAGTGTAAAACAATTTTCCTACATTCTAAATGACTAAAAATAATTTTAGGAAAAAGCCGGGTATTTTTTCGACTTCTATTTTATTTTCTATGAATTAAAAACTATTTAAAACAAATTAATTAATTAAAAATACTAAACATTTTAAGAAAAATCTACAAAAACTACAGAAAATACTTTGAATAATAAGGAATCTAAGAAAAATAAAAAACTACACTAGTGCTTGTTGAAATAAGTTGTTAAATAAGCAAAAAGGTTAATAAGCTAAAAACTAAAAAACTGGTTAAGTATAATTAAGGTGCAAACTTAAACACAAAAAGACCCAAGGGAATGTTGGTAATGGAGGTGCGTGTTGGGGCGTTCTTTGTCTTTGGCTGGAGGTCTTGGGTTGAATCCCACCTCGGCCTTTTTGGCAATTTAATTTTCTTTTGGGTTTTTAAACTTTAGAATTTCAAAATCCCTTAAGAAATTAATGATGCAGATTTACAAATGAAAGGTTCAATAGGCAGGATGGTCTTGGTCTGTTGTGTTGTGCGAGGCTAGAGGTCACAGGTTCAAACCGGCCTCTATCCTTTTCTCATTTATATTTTTTCTTTTTGGAACTTTTAAACACTTAAACTTATTCCATTTTATTAAAACAAACTTTTTCTAAACCACAAAATAAGCACAATGAACTACTCATTACTCCTGTGAGACTTGGAAGAAAAAATGAACATAAGGGACCGTTTGGAATAGTGGCAACCAAAGGACATTAAAAACTACAACAAGCTATCAAAAGCCACAATTGGCTCTTGCCATTTGTTGTAAACCCATTGTGTGGCTTTTGAGGGCATAAGTAACAAGAAAATAATCTCAAAAGTGAAGAACAAGCTAACTCAAACTAACTTAGCACTACTAACTACTAGCTTAATGAAAATCAAGTCCACGAGTCTAACTTTAACGTCCTAAATTTAAGCCGAAAGATGGACAGTGGGGGTGCAGTCAGTATAGAGCCAAAATGGGATTTTTCACATAATTAAGCCACAAGAATGCTTCCCGAATCCAAATAAACTCATACAAATACTAATCATACATCAAACTTACTATAGCAACAAAAATTAACTACTAAAGCTAATCTTATCCTATCTAAATTTAAGCTAAAAGATGGTTCTTTGGTACATTGAGGATGATTAGGAAATTTACCAAAATGCAAACTTTAACCCAAGGCCTTACAAACTTACTGAGACTGACTTAAACCATTAATTCGAGTTTGTTAAACTAATTTAAACCAAAAACTAACAACTCAAAGACAATTTTGACTAATTCTTCAAATTATGCTTTTGAAACAGATTTAACACATGAACTTTTGAAAACCAATGGAAAACCAATTAAACTGAACACTTAACACACACTTAGAAACAAAAACAATAAAATCTGCGTAAATTTAAAGTTGACTGGAATTAAAAAAAATGAAAGTAACTTGCATTCAAATTTAAAAAATACAGGAAATAACAATGACATGAAAATTAAAATGGTGACTAGAATATGAATTTCTAGATTAAAATTAGAAACTAAATTAAAACTTAAAAAAAAAAAACTACTACTCTGACTAACTCATACAATGGCATACAATGTCCTATTAATACTAAGCTAAGAAAGGGTCTTCAATCTCCTCTTTTTGTCTTCTTCTGTCTTCTTGGGAGATAAACAAGTCAACACATGCGTGCCTCTCTGCCAGTCTCTTTGTCTTCACCATCCACAGGGGATGGGTTATGGGGAGATGATGGGTAAATGGTTGCGAGTATGGGAAGGTGATGGGGTTTGTCAGGGAAGGTGAGAAAAAGGGGTTAACCCTTTGACTGGGTTTGGGGATTTGACCGGGTTGTGGCTATTGGACCGGGTAAGGATGGGTATTGGGTTTTAAGTGTTTAGGTGGGTTTGTGGTTAACTTGGACCAAGGATTGGATTTGGATGAAATGTGTAGTTTAGGGACCAATTTAGCCAAAACTGAAAATTTAGGGACCATTCATGTAACTTCGAAAATGTCTTCCAGGACCAATCTCGTCATCTTTGAAAATTCAAGGACCATATTTGCCAATTCCACAAAACCAAGGGACCAAATCTGTAATTTTCCAAAGTTTATTATAAGGACCATTGTTGACAAGTTTAATTTTCCCAAGGACCAAAAATAATAATTTTCAAATTAAAAATGTCATGGGGTAATTTCTGTCAATCTTTAAAATTCCAAGGACTCAGTTGTCATTTTGCAAAACTAGACTTTATAAGGCTAAATTTGACAACTTAAAAATTCACGAGGGCCTTTTTATGAAAAATTACATGTTTTGAATAACCGGGGACTAGATTTTTACAATTATTGAATAAAACACAGTCTAAATATTTTTTCTGTCTTTTTGAGACTTTTCAAAGTGTTTTTGACTGTTTTTGCAGTGTAGAAGGAACAAAAATGATGAGTATTTAGACACTCATCAGTGCCAAAGGAAGGCAATGGTGGTGGATGATTTGGCCTAGGAGGCAAGTCATCCAAGTCCTCCAAGAAAGGGTTTGGAGAAGTGGGTGGTGTGGAAAATAACTCCATAGGAATGAGAGTTGGAGACTTTGGTGGTGAGGATGGTGAGGGTGTTTTGGATGTTTGGATGGGTGCCGGTGGAGGTGAAGTTGGTGTTTTTGTAGGTGGTGGAGTGGTGATTTGGATGGTAATTTGGAATCACGAAAGAATCGAAATTCAGAAAGTTACCTGGAGGATCCACGGCACCAAAAGTTTACACGGACGGACCCCTAAAAAGGGTGTCGTCTGGTCCGCTATCTGCATGTATGCGGTACATTTTACATAACAGGCGGTACCAAAACGTTGGTGCCGTTCGATCCGTCTTGATCAGAGAAAACTTCACAGAGTATATTTTAAAGTGTCGGGGACTTTTCCGAAACCTGAAATTTTTCTCGAAACATGTGACACTAAACATTTCTAGTTAGAAAAAGTAAATAACACATGTATAAACATAGTGGAGCATAGATTTTGAGCAAGGCTAAGTGATTTTCACATTATAGTGAAAATGGGTAAAATTTGATAGCATACTTGTGCTATCTCCCTGCATAAGATTGTTAGCATACATCATTGTTTTGAGTCATATTATCATCCTACAAGATAAAAACAACCAAATTGTATCAAACATTAGAGATAATGTATTGTTCCAAACGCTCCTTAAAATGATTCTTACTTATCCAACTTCTTGTAGATCTTGTTCATCATTCTACCAAGGCACTTGAACATCTCCTTGGTTTTCTTGAACTCTGCTGATTCATTCTCAATCTCGGGAAGAGATGCATAATACTCATGAGGTGGAAGGCGAGAGTTTGGAAGACCATCATCGGAGCTATTTGATGATGATGATGATGGAGTTGGAGGTTTTGCTCTCGTGCCTTTTGTCTTAGCAACTCGTGCATCAATCAAAGGTACAAAAATGTGAGGGATGAGCTCATAGTGAAGGTGCATCCCTTTTGGGCTTGGTGGAATTGGTGCAAAGGATCTATAGAGACGGGTGAGAAGCATCCCGTATGGGAGAGCAACCGATCCTTGTGTTGGAATATCAATCATTCTCCTAGCAATGTAGTAGGCTAAATTGAATGGTTGACGGGTGGACAAGTTGTAGAGCATATGGCAAAGATAAGCATTGATGTGATCCCTATCCCCTATGGTGCTAATGACGTTGGCTCTAAGTAGTTCTTCCCATTTCCTAAATTCGGGCTTAAGTTCATTTAGCTCCATTCCATATGGATCTCGGTTCACTTCTTTTCCTTTTCGGGTGACTCGGGTTGTATCTCCCTTTGGGATAAATAGGTGCTCACGGATGACATCCTTATTTGCTAGAGGTGTTTGGTAGGGAGAAGTGCGGTCATTGTTTGCATCAAGAGTGGTGAGTGACCACTTATCCGAGTAGACACATGTCCCTCGGTTGGGAATTCCTAGCAATTGAGAAAAGTTGGTTAAGGTGATGGTGTAGTCGTTTTGATTGATTTTAAACCTAAGAAAAAACTCATCATCATCTTCATCACTAAAAATCAGTCACACTAACATAGAACTCTAACACAAACCTAGGACAAATTGGTTCATCGATGTCAAGAAGACAATCGAATTGAATGGCGGCTAGTTCTTCACGGAGATTGGTATTTTCAATGAAAGATGGGTGAATGGTTCTACCCTCATGGAAATACCTTGATTCTAGAATCTTAAAGATTTCTACTTGTTCCTTGGAAAGTCCTTTGGTTTTGTGATGTTTGGGAATGTAGCCAAGGGTGTCCTTGTGATCATAGAATCTTGCGGCTACCATGGTTATTCCTAGGAGCAAGAATTAATATGTTAAAAATGAGAATAAACTTTAACGTTTTAGTTCTAGTGTGTGCCTACATGAAAACGATTTGGAGTTGCGGTTATCTCGACTCATTTTATGCAAAAAAATGGTTTTAGTGGGGTGTTTGGCAAATACCATGAGATAACCCAAATGCTCCTAATTCAATATGGCTTAATTTGAATATAACCGGAATGCATATTAGTTATGCAATACCTTTAGTATTCAAGAGCATGCAAGTGATGAAAGTCTAACATTTCTATTTGTATTAACAATGAAAAAAATTGTTTTCCTACAAGTGAGAAGCTTTTCAAATTTTTTGACATGGGGTGTTTGGTTATTTGAATAAGGCCTTATAGTCATTATCTATTGATTAGTGGGAAGCATGATTTGTTTATGCAATATGATAATGTAGTACCTAATTTCAATGACTAGTTATGCAATTTGCCAATTGAATTCATATTTAGTATAAAAGCATACATAAAGCCCCATGTAATGATTTGTAATGGTTTTGTGCATAAATAAGAATCCTAGACTCAGAATTAAGAGATAAAATGTAGTTAGGATACTTACAATGATGTTATCTTCATTGATTAGTGAGTGGGAAGGTGTCAATAATGAGCTTGGTTTAATGTTTACACGTTTTGGTAAAGTGTGTTTTGAGGAAGAAGATGTTTGTAGGTAGCGGTTTTATACGTAGACACCACGGACGGACGGTACCAAATTTTGGTTCCGTCCGTGTTGTTGTTTGGTGCCGAGTAGCTCAAAAGATGCTGAATAAAACAAAATTGTTTTGTTTTTACTATTCTAATGTTTTGGGCTATGTTTATCCTACATGTTTGGTTCCATTAACCTTAAACCAAGTCTAAGAAGATTAAAGGTTCATTTAAGAGGCTTAGTTAAGATGTGGAAATGTTGTCTTGGAGGATACTTTCTCAATTGAGATGTTTCCTTTTTGAACATTGTCGCGAAGAAAATGATGACGGATTTCAATATGCTTTGTACGAGAATGTTGAACGGGATTCTTCTTTGAGATCGATGGCTCTTTGTTGTCGCAAAAGTATTACAATGTCGTTGAGATGAATTCAGTAATCTACGAGAGCTTGCTTCATCCAAAGAGCTTGTTGACATGCTTTTCGGGTTGAGGTACGTACTTCAACTCCACTTGAGTTGAGAATGCTAAGGCCGTTTGCTTCTTCGTAAACCATGAGGTGAGACAATGTCCAACGAAAGTGCAAATACCACTTGTACTTTTTCTATCGACATAATCACCGGCATGATCCGAGTCGGCATACACTATGGTTTCTACACCCGTTCCTTTGGGATACCATAATCCTAAACACGTTGTTCCCTTAATGTATCTAAAAATCCTTTTCAAAGTTTGTAAGTGTGATGCCTTTGGGTTTTCTTGAAAGCGAGCACATAGACAAACACTAAACATAATGTCTGGTCTACTAGCCATAAGATAGAGTAGGCTACCAATCATTCCTCTATATTTAGTGTTATCTACGGATTCACTTTCTTCGTCCTTGGTGAGTTTAGTGTCCGAGGACATGGGTGTTTTAGTTGGTTTGGAATCTTCAAGACCAAATTTCTTAAGCATGTCTTTAATATATTTAGATTGGTTAAAAAATATGCCATCTTCTAGTTGTTTAATTTGAAGTCCTAGAAAGAAATTTAACTCACCCATCATACTCATTTCAAACTCGTCGTGCATGATTTTAGAGAAATCATCACATAGCTCTTGACAAGTTGATCCAAATATAATGTCATCAACGTATATTTGAACAATGATAATATGTGATTCCTTTTCTTGGTAAAAAGAGTATTATCTACTAATCCCATAGTGTATTTGTTATCAATAAGAAAAGTCTTAAGTCGGTCATACCAAGCTTTTGGTGCTTGCTTAAGGCCGTATAATGCTTTCTTGAGTTTGAAGACATGATGTGGTTTCTCAAAGTCGGTAAAACCGGGAGGTTGAGCAACATACATTTCTTCGTTAATAAACCCATTAAGAAAAGCATTTTTAACATCCATTTGAAATAATTAAAAGTCATAAGCACAAGCATAAGCAAGTAATATTCTAATAGATTCGAGTCTAGCTACCGGTGCATAAGTTTCATCATAGTCAATCCCCTCTTGTTGATTATAACCTTGTGCAACAAGCCTAGCTTTGTTTCTAGATACTACACCATTTTCATCCATTTTATTTCGAAAGACCCATTTCGTTCCAATTATAGTTTGATCTTTAGGTTTTGGAACTAGTTTCCAAACATCGTTTCTAACGAATTGGTTTAACTCTTCTTGCATGGCAATTACCCATGATTCATCTTTTATTGCTTCATTTATGTTTTTCGGTTCAATGGTGGATACAAAACAAAAATAGTTACTTTGATTTTGGGCTTGTGACCTTAAGGTTCTTTGATTAAGTTGTCCTATGACCTTGTCTAAAGGATGACTTTTAGATTCCTTGATGTTTACAATTTCTTTATTTAATGGTTCAACTTCCTTGTTATTATTAATTATTTCTTGACTTTCTATCATTTGACTTTCAACTAAGTCATCATCTACCAAAGGTGATGTCTTAGAGGGAGGTGGACTTTCGTCGAATGTTATGTTCAACGCTTCCTCGACTATCATTGTTTCTTTGTTTAGGACAATGTAAGCTTTACTAGTTTGAGAATAACCAAGAAATATACCTTCATAAGACTTTGGGTCAAACTTGGTGAGATAATCTTTAGTATTAAGAATAAAGCATTTACAACCAAAGACTTTAAAATATCCTAACGTTGGTTTTTTACCTTTATAAAGCTCATATGGCGTTTTGTTTAGGAAAGGACGAATTAAGACTCTATTTAAAATATATGTAGAAGTGTCAACCGCGTTACACCAAAACTTTTGAGGAATGTTTTGTTCATTAAGCATTGTTCTACTCATTTCTTCAATTGTTCTATTTTTACGTTCTACCACTCCATTTGATTGAGGTGTTAAATTGGAGCCGAAAAGTTATGAGTTATACCATTTGTATCACAAAAGTTTCCAAATTGAGTTTCGTTGTCAAATTCACGACCATGATCCGTTCGGATAGCCACAATTTTAACACCTAGTTGATTTTGAATTTTATTGCTAAGAATTTCAAATTTATCAAAAGCTTCATTTTTAGTTTTCAAAAACAATGTCCAAGTAAATCTTGAGTAATCATCTACTATGACCAAAGTGTATAAGTTGCCTCCGTAGCTTCTTATAGCGGATGGACCAAACAAGTCCATATGTAATAATTCTAGACACTTAGATGTGGACACCATATTTTTAGATTTATGACTACTATGGGTTTGTTTACCAATCTTGCAAGCGTCGCAAAAGTGTTGGTCATATTTTAGTTTTGGTAAATTCCTAACTAACTCTTTCGAAGATAGTGTGAAAACGTAGAGGGGGGGGGGGGGGTGAATACGTTACCGTTCAAAATCGTTAGATCTTTTGTATCAAATCACTTATGAAGCTTGTTATTATATGAAAGTATCAATTATTGTTTATGACTAATATAAAGCATAGTAAACCAAGTTCTCACACAAGCATCATCATCAAACCACATCATAAGCAATTATAAAAGTAAAGAGATAAAGAAAGGAAAGTGCAAACCGAACACGAGGATTTATAGTGGTTCGGTCACGGATCTCCTCTCCCCCCTACTCCACTCCCCGAGTACCCAACTCGAGAGTTACTTCACTAAATCAACAAGCTCCCTTCTCGGCGGAGAAAACCTTACAATCGCGCTACACTTTTTCGGTACAAAGCTAAATATCGGGTTCTAGTTCGAGGTAGAACCAACCTAACATCGCCTATACAATATTTCCGACACTAAGCTAGATGTCGAGTTCTTTTCAAGGGTACAACCACTCCCACTATGTTTTATGGCCCAACATAACAAACCTTGTGTTTTATGGTACAAACACATAAACCATCTAATCTAGTTTGGTGAAAGTGTTGTGATGATGCAATGATATTTACAAGGATGATCCATGACATAAATGTCTAATGGATATGAATGACTAATCTAAATGATCTTCTTAAATAAGAAGTCTTCAATCAATGAGGATATCAAGAGATCTTGAATCTTCATATGTTGATATGCTTTGGTGAATGAGGATGGCTAGATCTCTAAACTTTCCTTGGTTGATCAAAATGTAAAATATGCTTACAACAAAGATGAATGTTAGAAGCATTATGATTATGTGATGGTGAGGGTTAATGATGTATGCTACTACATGTTTATCTATAGATCTAAGTGATGAAAGAATGTTAGAGAGAATATATGTTGGAAGGGATGAAGATATGAGAAAACCATGGGATGATATTTATAACCAAAAGTGGTAATCAAAAATATAATAATTTATTAGATTTGATATCTTAGAATATCTTCCAAAATCTTTCTAAAATCTTTTAAAGATTTAGATGACACTATGCATGAGGTAATAAAAGAGTGTTTTCCTTTTTATGAAAAATACATTTAAACAAATGTATATACTTATTAAAAAGGTAAGTTACTTGTAAATAAAATGTAAGTAACCTTTTGTAAAATAAAATATCTAGTTGAGTGCTTGTCAAAATAAAATATATTTTGTCAAGTGTAAGTAAACTTTAGTACTTGTATGAATATTATAGTTATTTTACTTGTACAAATAAAAGTATATATTTGTTAGACATTTTACAAAAGATGTATTTGTATAAAATACTTGTGAATGCAAAATGTAAAATGAGGTTCGAAATAGAATGGTTAACCTATTAAAATACTTAGTGACTCTAAACGTATTTTAAACATTCTAAATGATTTGTTAATGGGTTTGATCATAATGCCACATAACAAACATGTACGAACCTGTGTTGTAACATACGAGGACTTGAGACATCGAGAGGTGTTGAATGTATGTTGAGACAAATGTAATTACAAGTAACTTGTACATTTTACGTTATGTATTACAAGTTACATGTTTGTCATCAATCAAAACAAACGAGACTGTATAGATTAAATATCGTAATATTTGCACTAACAATCTCCCCTTTTGATGATGACAAAGATATGTAAACGTAATAGAACGTAAAATGTAAAAGTTACTTGTATCCTTACTACCTTTACATTACCTTCTCCGTTTACACTCTTCTCCCCTTTTGTCGAAACAAAAAGGGCGTGTCCTTGGAGTTTAACTTTATTTCTCCCCAAAAGGCGAGCTTGCATCATCCCTAGTGAAGTTAAATCGTCCACTTCAATCCGTCCCTTGTTTGGTAGCGGATCCATGGATCAAATAAAGAGGCTTAACCTACATCAAGGTTAGTTTTATGCAACAAAAATAATGAGAAATATATGAAAAAGAAAAATGCATAGCAATGTTAGCCTATTTTCTCCACTTTTTATCGAAGCACAAATGCTTGTTGAAAAGTGAGAATGATGCTAAATGCGTGCATGCTCCCCTTGACGGTTGCTCCCCCTTGTTTGAGGCGTCGAGGTATGATTAAAACCTACAAAACAAATATTAGTGCAAAACTATATTCGTCATTGGACAAGTAAGTGATATACAACAAAGTGTGTATAAGGTGCATTCAATAAATTCTTGATGAAAGCTCCCTTTGATCTAGGGCGTCAAGATGAACCTTCAAAATAAATATTAGTATAATAGAAGCTTTGTCTTTAGACAAATATGTCATATACAACCAAGTGTATAGACGATGCTATATGAGTGCTTAAAGGATATTCCTCCTTGTTCGAGGGTGTCAAGAAGCACCTAAAATAAGAAAAATAATTGATGCAAACTTCATCCTTAGATGAGTAAGTTATATACAATATAGTGTATATGATGATGAACCTACAATGAAGATCATTAGTGCAATATATTTCATCTTTTTGACAAAGAAAAATAAGATGTATATATGTGATATATATATATATGATATAATCAAATATCTCATGAAGTGTAGTCTCCTAATTACAATCATAAGAAAAGTGAGAATATAATATGATAAAAGTCTACAAAATGGTTCCTAGAAAGAAGATATGAAGTGAAGTTGGAATATAAAGAGTTAAAGCTAGTGGTACTAGTGTTGGTGTCAGGTTTACTAGTAGGATTCATGTGGTGATAAATTGGTAGATGACTCATGATTTATAATGACAAGATTTCGCTAATCCATGGTGGTGATGATTAGTGAAAGATGTGATGGAAGGTGGTGGTGATTAGGTAGGAAGCTATTAAGGAGTTAGAAACTCGTATGTATAGCAAATATAAAAATATGGACTCATGCAAACCTTTCGTAATGTCAAGTGACCAAGACGAAGAGGAAAGAAAATATGAATAGACATGAAGATAACTTCGTTCATTGATTGATACAAAAAAAATGATCTATTCTAGGTGACAATGGGAGAGATAGTATTAACATGGTTTTGACCGACATGGATGAGTATGACATTGAAAAAAAAGTGAAGACAATATGTAAAATAACTAATAATAATGAGTACCTATATGAGGATGAGAATGACATCATATGAGTGAGAGTTAGGTAGACCAACGTGTTGAGAAGGTGTTGGGAATGGCGGTTTTGATTAATATATCATTTGCACTGACAATGACATGCATGACATGTGTCAAGCGAGAAAAGGATAAGACCCTATGATGGTGTTCTAGATAGTGAAGTTGTAAGGTGCTAGTTTAAGGAAAATCCTAGATTTGTTGATTGTGGAGATGAAGAAGTTTGTAAAACACATGATGCGTTTTTCACTTGATGAGGTATTGGTGCAAACTTGTGATAAAGAGTTAAAAAGGTTGAACTAGTTGTGGTTTCGTGAACCGGTTTTAGCTAAGTGGTGTTTACCTATGTGTTGGTATTTTAGAGTCTAAGAGACATAAATTTTGACAAAAGATAATTATGTGAATGGATTTCTCTCCCCTTAATTGGTGGACATCCAACATAATGTGTAATGTATCAAATAAGGAATGACAACAAAGTGTTTAGGAGGTTATTCGGGTTAACGAAAGAGATGAGCTTAGTGATGTTTTTCTGGATGATGGTTAGCATACAATGAACTTCATCCTTAAAGTCACGTACCTCTTCTCGATTAATACGAGATGATCGTATGATGAGGCATGTGGTTTCCTAATAGGAAGTGAAGAGGATTAGAGTATTGTTATAACTAAATAATGATGGAGGTTATTTTTGGAAAGCGGAAGCAAAAATGAGATTTGGAAATAGGTCGGTTGAAAGACAAAAATGCAAAGCCAACCCTCTAGAACTTAATTCTATATGCTTTTAAACTATATGCAAGTGTAGGGGTCCCATAAAGCATAGTACTAATCTACGTAGCAATAAAGGGGATTATGCAAAATGAGCATATAAAAGTTAGAACCAATTGAGATAACAAATAATTTGTTATCAACCTACAAAACAAATTTGTTAGTGACAAAGGATGTTAACATGATAGAAATCAAATGATAACATATTATATAAGCAAAAACAACACATTGCACTTAAGTAGACAAGAAATCACCATACAAGATAGCATCAAGACAATCATATTATGCAAGAATACAACTTTATTCAAGACATTTCATTTTGAGATTGTTTTGTCGTTAGAATTAGACGCTTAAGCATACTTGGCTTATAAATTAACACAACAATCTATGTGATTAATTTGTAAGATAAAAAGGCTTCTAAAAGTTTGTCATACCAAAAGCACTTTGACAGATTATATGTGCACACATAGCAAACAAATAGTGTGACAAGAAGCAAAAGAAACAAGATGAAAGATTCATGCAAGCCATGTTTAAGACATAACAATTTGGAACATGTATCATTTGGATCGTACTACACATAGATATAATGAATGCCAACTAATAGCTTTCAAACACAAACATATCATATCAAAATTATCACGTATCAAAATGACATATTATGATTTCATAAGTAACATGTTAATCATGCTAAAATTAATTCAAAAGTAAGTATCATGCAAATAAAGTTTAGGTTTAAACGTTTAGTAGCATGAAACAAGAATACAAGCATTATAAAGATAAAACCGTACTAAGGTTTACACATTTGACTTGTTATCAAACACTAAGATAATGTCAAATCAACTTATCATATTAAACAAGAACATGTAATCAACACACGTAAGTGCAATGCAAGTGGTTTTACTAAGCTTTACACATTTGACTAGTTATCAAACACTAAGATAATTTCAAATCAACTTATCATATCAAACAAGAACATGTAATCAACACATGTAAGTGCAATGCAAGTGGTTTTGAAAGAAAAGTCATATATACTACTTGTTTGATTAGTATTCCTAAGGTGAGGCAAACTATCAATGTTTTAACACTTACTTTAGGCAAGTATAGGAAAATAGATTTTTCAAGTTGGAGAATGAATATGAGACTATTACTAGCGGTGCTCAATTAAGGCTAAACACGACCATTTTAACGGGTGATTCCACATACCCAACTTCTCTCCAAGAAGCAATTCAACCGTTAGGTCAAATTGAGTTTCTAGTGCAATAAGTTCTCCAGTAGTCATTCTCATGTTAGAAAGATGGGAATTCCTACTTTTGCCTATTAAAGTGTATAAATGATGATAGTTTAACTATACTTGGCTTAATGTGACTTGACTAATATGCAATATAACTAAGGTGATGAAGACGTCATGTTATACACATGAATTTTAACAATATGTTTTAATCTTGTGTTTAGAATCTAAGGTTGTAAGATCTAATGAATGACATCTTTTGCGTTGAGTTGAAATGTATACTATCTAAGACTAGGGAATGGAATATGTTAAATTAAGAATGTTCTCAAGAAAGCTCTTTTTTATTTAACAAGAATCTAAATAAGGTTACCAACTTCAATAGATCATGTGTATGTTCTAGAGATGTGTAGTTTTAACCTTGGATGTGCACAAGGTTTGAGCAAGGTTAGGTTATGATGTATGCTTGAAAGGAAATGGATACAAATAGTATCTTTCAACAAATGAGATTATCGCATGGGATAAATTTATCATGCTTATGAAAATAAGTATGACAAGATGAATTGGATACGCTAGTTCATAGAACTTGTAGATGTTCGTTTCAAGATCATTTAGCCAATGAGGTGTAATGAAATCTCTTGTAACACAACCATTTATGTCGCAAGGAGAGAATGATGCATAGGATATACAATATCCTTTTAACAAGATGAATACCTAACGCATGATTTCTTAGGCATAATGTTTTCAAAACATCATGTTTTCCTAAATGAAGATATGAAGCCAAAGTGTTTGAATCGGATAGTCCCATCTAAATAAACTTGGTCTCAAGATTATATTCACTAGATGATGACAAGAGGAATTCACTCGAGTTTCTTATGTATACTCCTCAAGAGTCATTGTTGCTTGGGGTGTATGATGTTGGCTTTGAGATTGCATTTTAACATATGTTGTTAAAATATTGATTTGAGGTTTAACAAAATTTATGCAGAAGTTTAACAACAAAGTATTACTAATACTTTGATAATTTGTGAAGGTAGTACTACTTATACCTAGTGGAAATTGACAACAATACCAAGAGCACCATGCTTATTTGATAGTTGAGATTCTAGCCATAATGAATTATCTAAGTCCTTATATGTAGGAAAGGATGTTTGAGTTTGTTCAAACATGCATTTGATTCAGTACAAGTGTTGGACACAAGGGCTTTTTGAGCAATACACTCAATGAATTCAAATGATAGTAAGGATGGTGGATTGGTTGATCTAGGTGGTAGGTCTTCTAGTGTATCTAAATAAGGATGTGGTGATGTAGGGGTTTTTTGTGCTATGGGAGTACTTAGGTTGATTATTTGTCCATAGATGTTGAACACAAAAAGTACGGATACTAATTCTTATGGTTCATTGGTTGCTACAACTAGTGGGTGAAGTGCTTGAAGTTTTGGTTATGTCTATGAAGCTTAGGGGCTAAGGTATAGGTTCACCTTGAAAGGGCACCTTTGATTTAAAGGATGCTCTTGGAAGTTCATGAGCAATACGCTTAATGGTGCCAAAAGATGGAAGAGGGATAGTAGATGTCAAAGAGGTATAAGTGGCACAGTGGGTTGTTTGTTTTGGATAAGTGTTTCAACATGTGTTGTTAAAATACTTGGGTGTTGATTTTTCGGATATGACTTTTAATGACTACAATCGTAAGTCGCATATACTTGAATATTTCGGATGAAATACTTAAGTTGTCAATCCTAATTTGTTGAGATTATAAAGCTTAGATTGAACTTCAAGGATAACAAGACTTGATAGTATGTCTTTAACATGCGTGTGAGTTATGACTCGATGTAAATACTTATCGTCTTGAAGGATGACACATTATTTTCATGTTTAACCAAGTGAGGCAATACATGTAGATACAAAACAATATCTAGTCATATGTTAGACTTGTATATGATATCTTTGCAAATAATGAGTCCAGATTTGTTAGTCTCGGTAAGTCATCTAAGTCATCCGCAAAACGGGTGAGGAGATGTTGGTGGTGTTGCACAAAGTACAAGTTTTGGAGACTTTGGTTGTGAAGGTGTTTTGGATGGTTGTGAAGTAGTCATAATGATGGGTGATTTTGGTGGTGGAGTTGGAGTACTTAAGTTTAGAAATTTCACATCTTGAATGGGTGATGAGATGTTGAGAGGTAACGAGTCCGAGAATGAAGAGTTCAAGTTTAATGAAGCAACACGATCGAATGCTAATCCTAGTGGTTTATTTGAGGTTGAGGATTTAGTCATTTTGACTTTGCTTTAAGAAATGCTAAGCTTAAGGAAAAGTAACAGTGTAGGTGTGAAAATGACCATCCTGAACGTGTCGATTTATGGAGCTAAGGATTCACGGAGAGATGTGTTTTATTTGATGTTAATCCATACAAAGATGGTAGTTTCTAATGAGATGGAAGTGTCTAAGATCATGTCAAACATCCTAAGTTAATCCATTAAGGATGTGTTGAGTGAAATATGAAAGATATGCATTAACAAGTATCCTAAAAACGAGATTTGGTAAATTAGATTGCGGGATTTAGTAAAATTCAACAACTTACTTGTAGGATCCACGGCACCATTTCTTTACACAGGCGGAACCCTTAAATTGGTGCCGCCTGGTCCGCCTGTACAGGTATGGCGGTACCAAAATGCATAACAGACGGTACCAACATTTTGGTGCCGTCTGATCCGTGGACACCAGAAAAGTTCACAGACCCATTTTTTAGGTGTCGGGGAGTTTTCGGAAACCTGAAATTTTGCTTAAAACATGTAACATTAATTACTTCTAGTTAGGAAAAGTCGATAACACATATACAAACATAGTGGAGCATAGACTTTGACCAAGGGCTAACGATTTTCACATAAAAGTGAAAATGGGTAAAATTTGATAACACACTTGTGCTATCCACCTGCATAAACCGATTAGCATACAACATTGTTTTAAGTCATATTATCATCCTACAAAGTAAAAACAAATAAATTACATCATACAACATTGTTTTTGTCCTTGTACCAAACACTCTCTTAAAACCTCCATTTTTCAAAGTACTTGACTAATTTACTTAGTACTCATTGCTAAGCGAGTCATGACATTTCATAAGTTATGCGAGATGTTAGTATAACCTATGCAAATGAAGTGATCTAAGTCTATAAGTGATGGTAAAACAATTTTCTAACTAAGTGCACAAAATCTAGCAAATGTCCTATTGTGCATAAACAAGAAATCGTCAAGCAAGCGAATAAATAACATGGCAAGATTGACACTTTTAATATGCAAACAAACAAGTGTAAACAACAATTTGAAAATAAGCAAGCAACATATATGCAAATAACATAAACAAGTGGTCATTTAGCATAGCATAACAAGAAAAACACTTTTTGTCATTTATCGTTTAAATGTGATGATGTTACCAAGCTTGATTAGTTTTCTTTAAACATATTACATAATTATTTAGTTTCAAAATAAATTATATCAATGTTCTAAGAATACCATCTTAAATTGCTTGACTCAAAAATTTAAGTTTTTATGTTAAAGCGAAACTTAATATCTTGGACATACTCATAGTATTTGGTCTATTTCACTTATTTAAATTTAGACTCAGGCCATGAGAGTATTTTTAAATGAAAGTAGACTCAATTCCCTTTAAAATGATAGGTGGTTCGACTCCTACGGACTTACGGTTAATAAGTTATGAATTTTTTAAGTTGGCAAAAAAAACTGCGTACTGTGCAGACCAAGGAACCAAAAGTTTACAAGGAAGGAGCCCTTTTTTTGGTTCCGCCCAGTCCGTGGTCTTCACAGAAAGTTGAAAAATGTACTTACTCATGGCGAAAAAGTGTAGGACTTACTAGATTTGATAGAAAAAATATAATACACATATTTTGTTTATTATTTTTACTAATGTGACTTATCTAAACATTTAACAACAAAATTTCTAAGTATAATTAGCAAAACATTTTTCATATTATATTTCGCTTCAATGGTAATTTGATACATGGATCGTGCTCCATTTTGAAAACCATTTGTTTTGAAAATAAGAGCTACGAGGCTCTGGTACCAATTGTGAAAACGTAGAGGGGGGTGAATACGTTACCGTTCAAAATCGTTAGATCTTTTGTATCAAATCACTTATGAAGCTTGTTATTATATGAAAGTATCAATTATTGTTTATGACTAATATAAAGCATAGTAAACCAAGTTGTCACACAAGCATCATCATCAAACCACATCATAAGCAATTATAAAAGTAAAGAGATAAAGAAAGGAAAGTGCAAACCGAACACGAGGATTTATAGTGGTTCGGTCACGGATCTCCTCTCCGCCCTACTCCACTCCCCGAGTACCCAACTCGAGAGTTACTTCACTAAATCAACAAGCTCCCTTCTCGGCGGAGAAAACCTTACAATCGTCGCTTACACTTTTTCCGGTACAAAGCTAAATACCGGGTTCTAGTTCGAGGTAGAACCAACCTAACATCGCCTATACAATATTTCCGACACTAAGCTAGATGTCGAGTTCTTTTCAAGGGTACAACCACTCCCACTATGTTTTATGGCCCAACATAACAAACCTTGTGTTTTATGGTACAAACACATAAACCATCTAATCTAGTTTGGTGAAAGTGTTGTGATGATGCAATGATATTTACAAGGATGATCCATGACATAAATGTCTAATGGATATGAATGACTAATCTAAATGATCTTCTTAAATAAGAAGTCTTCAATCAATGAGGATATCAAGAGATCTTGAATCTTCATATGTTGATATGCTTTGGTGAATGAGGATGGCTAGATCTCTAAACTTTCCTTGGTTGATCAAAATGTAAAATATGCTTACAACAAAGATGAATGTTAGAAGCATTATGATTATGTGATGGTGAGGGTTAATGATGTATGCTACTACATGTTTATCTATAGATCTAAGTGATGAAAGAATGTTAGAGAGAATATATGTTGGAAGGGATGAAGATATGAGAAAACCATGGGATGGTATTTATAACCAAAAGTGGTAATCAAAAATATAATAATTTATTAGATTTGATATCTTAGAATATCTTCCAAAATCTTTCCAAAATCTTTTAAAGATTTAGATGACACTATGCATGAGGTAATAAAAGAGTGTTTTCCTTTTATGAAAAATACATTTAAACAAATGTATATACTTATTAAAAAGGTAAGTTACTTGTAAATAAAATGTAAGTAACCTTTTGTAAAATAAAATATCTAGTTGAGTGCTTGTCAAAATAAAATATATTTTGTCAAGTGTAAGTAAACTTTAGTACTTGTATGAATATTATAGTTAGTTTACTTGTACAAATAAAAGTATATATTTGTTAGACATTTTACAAAAGATGTATTTGTATAAAATACTTGTGAATGCAAAATGTAAAATGAGGTTCGAAATAGAATGGTTAACCTATTAAAATACTTAGTGACTCTAAACGTATTTTAAACATTCTAAATGATTTGTTAATGTGTTTGATCATAATGCCACATAACAAACATGTACGAACCTGTGTTGTAACATACGAGGACTTGAGACATCGAGAGGTGTTGAATGTATGTTGAGACAAATGTAATTACAAGTAACTTGTACATTTTACGTTATGTATTACAAGTTACATGTTTGTCATCAATCAAAACAAACGAGACTGTATAGATTAAATATCGTAATATTTGCACTAACAGATAGGTTTTGTATAAGTCTCATATTAGCGTGACCTAAGCGTCTATGCCAAAGAGATGAGCTATCATCTAACGTTGTTAGGCAAAGTTTGTCATTAGATGTTTTATCTATTTTCATGACGTATATGTTATTTTTCCTAACTCCTTTAGCTATGGTGATACCATCTTTTAGTATTTTACTACCATTTTCATCAAATAGTACTTTATACTTTTTATCACATAATTGGCTAATACTAAGTAGATTAAATCCTAACCTATCTACATGAGCAACATTTTCAATAGTTAGAGAGTTATGAGCGATCGTACCTTTGCCAATGATTTTACTTTTGAGATTGCTACCAAAAGTGACATTACCTCCGTCATACTCTTGGTATGATGAGAAGAGACTTTTGTTGCCCGTCATGTGTCGTGAGCATCCACTATCTTTTATCAATTCATCAGGTTCCAATCCAACTTTCAAGCATACCTAAGAAGCAAATAACTCAAGCATTTGGTCCCCAATATCTCATAGGTCCGTTTGGGTTAAACATACCATTTATTTGATTCATGTATGGAAATGATGGGTAAGAGTTCCATGACATGTAATCTGGAGTTTGATACGGTCTAGGAAAGTTTTGATTCCAACCGTTGTGTTGGTAGTTGGGATGTACGTTGTGGTTGCTTTTAGGAAATGGACGTTTGGCAAACGGTGTTTTATGTCGTTTTTGAGTAGTTTTTTTATCTAAATTCATTTTTAGCAAGTCATACTCCTGATGTAACAGCTGGTTTTAGTTTAACACTATCCTTGGTTTTCTTTGTTACTTTGACAAATTCACTACGGTCCGTATTGCAAACATTCTGTCCTGCTGAAGTACCCACGACACCATTTGGTTCAACGGACGGAACCCTTATTTTGGGTCCGTCTGGTACGTGTTGTACTGTAGCAATTTTGACAGTTTGTTCGTCCTTTTTGGCCGTTTTGTTTTGACTCTTTGAAATTAATACCTCATTAAATCCTAGCCCATTCATATCTCCTGGTGTTTTATGTATTTTAACTATTTCATCGGCAAGTGCGATGTTTTTGTTAAACCTTTTAAATTTAGAATTTTGTTCAATTAGAACATCTTGTGTGAGATTTAGTTTTTCTATTTCAAGATTAAGCTCTTGACATGATTTACAACCATCTTCATTTGCTTTTCCTTTTTCAAGTCGTTTTGCTTTTCTTTTAACTCATACACTTTATTTTCCTAAAATTCCTTTTTGGTTTTTAAAAATTTATTTTTAGTTATGATTTTTAGACTTAGCTCACATAATTGATTATATTGTTTTTGCAAAGTGTCATCATCAATAGAAAAATAAGAAGAGTCGGAAAGTACCTCGTTTGACTCATGTGCCATTAGAGCAATCTCTTCCTTGCTTGATTCGTCATCGTCTTCACTATCACTCCAAGCACCACTTACAAAAGCTCGTTGAGTTTTGCTTTTAGGTGGCTTGGGACATCTCCTATGAGATGACTTGCATCACCACATCTAAAACACTTTCTTTCACCTTTACCCTTTTTGTCATCCCGATCTTTTCGAAATGGCTTCTTTTCTTCTGGAGGTTGTCTTACAAACTTTCCTCTTCTTTTAAAGAACTTCTTAAAATCTCTAACGGCCATGGCATACTCCTCATCTTCACTACCGGAGCAAGATTCGTCATCATCACTTGATTCCGCCTTTGCTTTTAGAGCAACGGATTTGATCTTCTCCCTTCTTCCTTTGATGATCTCCGAATCTTTCTCCATCACCATTTCGTGTACTTTGAGATTACCGATTAGCTCGTCTAGTGACATTTTTGAGAGATCTTTTGATTCTTCAATATCGGTCACTTTAGCTCTCCATTTGGGATGGAGTGC
>OU343216.1:170921929-170957386 GCA_910596185.1 Chrysanthemum makinoi | reverse complement strand
TTTATTCGAAAAACAAAATACAAAATTATAAAACTCTCAAAAAATCAAATAAAAAATTATAAAACTTAATATATATATATATATATATATATATATATATATATATATATATATATATATATTGTCATTTTATCTTAATTTTTTCTTTTTTTTCTCGATTCGAAAAATATCTACGGTTTTTGTGCTGTCATTCAAAGAATGACACGGGACTTTAGATGTTCGAATGTTCATATTACAAAAAAAATATATATATATATATATATATTTTTGGGAGAAAGAGAAACAATGGTTTATTGTCATCTCAGGCAGTAACCCGCTTTTCAAAGAAAGAACAGAGCTATACTTTATCATGTTTTCAAAATTCCATGCTCTGATTCTTTAAACATTTATCTGCTGAAAACTAACTGTTTTTTGAAAAATAACTCGGACTCTATTTTTGATAATCATCTGGACTTATTTGTCAAAATATCTATCTCTCAAACAACAACCTATGTCATTGTTTGAGGGGGAGAATTATTTCAATTAAATTAAAAAGTTATTTGTCATTCAATTGTTTTCAAAAGATATTCATGCATGTTTAATCAAAGGAGTTTTAAAGTCTTAATATCCGATCCTTATCAGTTAAAACGCTTTCATTATCAAGTCACAATTCTCCTTAAAAGCTTTCAAAATCAATTTAAATTTACAAGAGATCACAAATCTCAAATGATTTGATAATTGTGATTGGGGGAGAATTTGTGATTTAAATTGGATTTAAACTGATAATTCGGTAAATGGTTTTATAAGGATGTACAAGCTCTCCTTTCCACACGTGCCAAACGATTTCAAATTTTCAAATTTTCCATGCACATGTTGAGGGGGAGCATTTATCTTAAACCACAAAGATCCTAAACGTGATCAATTTATATCAATGTGCATGTTCCCTCTAGTATGTGCAAAAATCTTTTCAAACCTTGATGCACATATTGAGGGGGAGCAAAATTGTGAAAACCTCATCCTTCCCAAAAATGCTTTATCTACTTGTTTTGATTTGGAAAGTGATGATTGATATCTTTTAGAAAATAGAATTCAAAGAAGTTAACTCTTTCTCTTGCCTCCGTGTGCAAAACAATTTCAATCACTTAATGCACATGTTGAGGGGGAGCTCTTGTTCTAAAAATATCAAAACAATTCAGGTACAAAATACTTTGATAATATATCACAAGTATCTGGATTGATTTTCAAATGGTTTTCAATTGGTTCCAATGGCAGATGAACAATACCAAATACACCGACCAACTTTACTTTATGTATGGTAATATAAGGATGATAAGGTTAGGTATTTGTTCCCATGATCCGCCAGAACCGGAGGGATCTACCCAGGGACTATCCACTAGTTAGTGTAGAGTTCTTAGGTATGATGATAAAAGGAGAAAATGAGATATGGGAAGTGTGCGGACTAAGACTGAGCTAGTACTGGAACAAACCCAACAAGGTTCTTGCAGTGAAGTCTCGGTAAGTACTGAAGGGGTTGAAGAATGAAAAAGAATTGAATAAGAAAAGGGTGAAAACAAATAGCCCTCCATATATTCAACCTTAGGGCAGAAACCGGGTTCAATTCATATGCTACTGATGGTAACATCGGTATTGAAGACAAGACGTCATGGACCCAGTGACGCATTGCACTCCAACTTTCCAAACCACTCAAGTTCCTCTTAAAAGGACTTGTTTTATTCCCACGGGGAACCGACATTATCTATCGACTTTCTCTTAGAGATTGTTGATATTGAAAAAGGAGACCCTCTCCCTAGTCTCCGATATAGGATCCAAATATGCACAAAATTGAGTCTAGAGCCACGAGATCATCATTAAATCTCATTAGGACACTAAATTAATGAAGACTCTCTGTTTCACTCAATGTGGAAAGCGAGATTATATCTTGAGTCTTACGCATTATCCTTGTGGTATTGCCAGAACATCCGAGTGATATGTGAAAATATTCGCAATGAAGATGGAAAGCCTTCTGGAGCCAACATCAAACAAGCTCCTGGTAGGTGGCATGTGAGATCTATTATATAGATCAACCATGTGACAACTGAACAGAAACAATGGGGCGATTCAATCTCTTGAATCAATCCTGGTTCAGGTTATGGATTGACGGATACCTTTGAAAAACCGGTCTTTGTGCGTAAAAACTCTTTTCTTTGGCACATCGACCGTGTACTAATTTTTCAAATCAAAAGGTGTTTTTATGATTGATAATTGATTTTCAATAAAACCTTCGTTGTATTGCAAAAACAATTTCTATTGAGCAATGCACGATTGTTTTTCAAATCTCTTTTCATCAATCAGTGGACTTAAATTCGCTGGTTCACTCACTCCGTGTTGTCTTCTTTGAGACGTTCCGGTTTGAGAACAGCTAGAGCAACTGCGAAACCCTATCAAGGAAATTCTTCGGATTATACCGATCACAGCGTACATGTACTGATCAACGGGAACCGTGGGCCGTGTACCTCAATTCAACGAAAGTGATCAAAGACACTTTTGTACGCTTTATTGCTAACTGTTGTATGCAGGTACGCCCGACGTTTGCAGCTAATCCGAATGATGCGGTCAATCCTTAGCCGCATGCTCACACCACTCATTCATCTCGAAAGAAATCATGTTATGTGCTTCAATGACTCTGATATTTTCACTCCATGCTTCTGCTATGCTGCTGCCAATATCATGAATCAACGAAAGCTTCCGCCACTCTGATGAGAAGATATCATGATCCAGAATGTGAGCATGTCGGTCCATAAGTCACAACACCACAATGGAAGAGCTAGAGGTGTATTATTGCTGATGATCTCAAAAGATGGCTCAAAATTATTATCACGTGGATCAAGAAATACCTCCACTTGGATTAACCAAACATGCAATGAGAAGAATCAATGACTATGAGCTTCGGAGCAATGTACTACATCAAGAATGCAAGAACAATTTTTTAATGTAATATCTGTTTGTATTCAATGTAAGTTTAGTACATGATTGAGGTGACCTCCCTTAGGGGGAGATTGTTAGGAATTAGAAATTCCAGGTATTAAAGAGTCGGTCACCTCAAGTATATGTAGTCGTTAGAAAGCTCATAGTCGTAGTTATTTTAAGTTAAGTAGTATTTAGTTAAGTAACACCATGGAAGACGGACGGGTCTTTACCCACTGAATGCCTGATCCACAGCCCATTGTGTGGCGTTTTATTGTAAGACTATAAATACTCTCTACCCTCCAAGGTAGAGAGTTGGAGCTCATAATAAGATTTTTCTTTCTCTCACTAAGTTCCCTAAACCTCTAACTTTCTCTCTCTAAAAACCATCTTGTACGCCACTTATGATTATGGTTTAGTGTGTTTGTGAAATCCAATTTGTAACAATCTTAACCTCGATGAAGTTGTAACAAAGGCAATAGAAGCATATATTAATGATGCGGTTGAATGGGCAATGAAGGCTCCATTACTTCAGCGATTTAAAGACTTGCTGATCTCTGACATGAGATCAGTTCTCTCAGAAAGAATGTATGATGCAGGAGAGCATTTACACAATACTCATAAGAAATTATACGAGGCTCTCGATGAATCTATGAGGCATGATGATTATCAGCAGTTTGTAGTGGATGTTCGTAAAAGGGAGGCTAAGAAGAAAAGAAGGAATGTTCTGATGGAATCAAAGGATATGTCTGGAGGCCCCAAGTCATCACCACCTCCTCCACCTCCTACTGGTGGATCAGGCACATCTGGAGCTGGTGGATCCTCCGGTACAGCCACTACTCACAAGGCAAACCCACCTTCACCTCCACCAAAAACTCAGAAACAAACCGGAACTTCAAGTGGTCAAGGATCTCAAAAGACTTCTACAGCATGGACCACCGTTGACTCCAGGTTTACACCAACCATCTCCTCTATTCCTAAAGAGCAAATGCTTAATGAAGAGTCTTTCGTTGCTCAAGAGTCAGAATCAGAAGATGATGACGCTTCTACCAAGCACATCCCCAAAGTTACAGAAGAAGAAGATTGGTTGGAAGCTTATATTGAGGGAAAACGCATCAAAACGTCTAGAGCTGCACCTTCAAAGGACGTGACTCAAAGCTGGCTCACCCAAGATAAACCTCAAACTCCTGAACCTTCATGGTTCATTCCCGAGTCTGATTCAACAAACCCTGACAATAATTGGGCTACAACCATTATTTCCAACTATGAAGCTCCAGCAGAAGACTCTCTTCTTCACTTAACAGGGGATATGGGAAGCTTTATGAAGTGGTTTTGTGAGAAGAAGGGAATTACATCAATCACTCTGAAACACCTTGAAGGCCCAGCTTTTGAAATCGTCAAAGGCTTCCACTCGGATGCTAATCAGCTTCAATACCAGATGGAAAAATGCTATAAAATGCTGAATGATCAAGTTAGTGAGCAGATCAATCGATTTGATGTGAACAACCCTCTTCCTCTCGGTGGTGAACCTGGACAAATGACCATTCAATCTGAGTTCTTCTTCAACCATGACCTGGATTATCTATGTGCTCGAACTACTGAAAGAAGACCAGCTTTATCGATTTCGAAGATGAAAGCTGCTACCTACACTGATCAGGGTCTTGAACAGATGGTACCGGATCAATTCTGGGCAGACAAAGAACAAGAGTATGACATTGCTACCTCATATGGCATTTCTCATTAGTGGTTCAAGAAGAAGAAATTCTACATTGATATACATGGTGCTAAAAAGAGTCGCAGAGCTGTTCGATCCAAGCTGCGTATTCTAAGTGTTGTGAGTGTAGAGATCTTCTCAATCTATGGCTATGATTACCTGAAGAAGATTGTTCTTCGAAGAGCATACTTGAAAGAGCATATTATAGAAGAAAACGACTTCAAACATTTGATGCCAAATGACTTTGAAGACCTCTATCTTCGAAACCTCCAAGGACACCTTGACCATCTACCTATTCGTGAGAAGAAGGCTCTCTCGGCTGCTGTCAATCTCTGGATCAGAGGCTTGGTCATTCGACAAAGAGTTGGGGATTTTCAGCTAGGAATGGAAAGCTACCAGACTCGGGTCAACCTAACAAGACTGCAATGGGAAGCCTCAGGACATGAATTTCATCACGAATATAAAGTGATTGACACTCCTAGAGCCATCATCTTTACCGACAGATATGGGTCACGTATGCTAATGAGACTGTGCGAGCTTTTCAAGTTCAGTGATGGAACTCTCAAGATGGTTGAAGAAGAATTGAACTCGAGAGTGAAGCAAATCAAACTTGATCTGAAGCCGTGGAACAAAACAAGATTATGGTCTGAACAGGATTTGAAGATGTGTGAAGACTTCATTGTTGCGATCGGACGAAGACTAAAGACTAGAAAGATTTATCGCAGCCTTGAAAGCTTTGTGGGAGGCAAACTTCGTGAAGGTCATTACAAGCTGCTTTAAAGAACTGAATGAAGACATCTTCCGGGAGTAGTTTCTATTTTGTATTTTGATGTGTATAATGTGGTGTGTGTACTATGAACAACTATAACTATAATGTATGTTGTAGTGATAGGTTATGTATTGTGGTTCCCTTTTTATCTAAAAGGGAACTTCAGTGTAATCCACTTCAGATCATATAAAACCGGACACATTTTTCTCCAACAAATTTTGTTTCATACATATTTAAATCACTTGAGATCCAAAATCTCAAACGATTTGAAATTTTTGATCGGGGGAGAAAATGTGATATAAATATGAAAGATGTTAAAAGGTGACCATTCTTGTCTCAAAGTGCATACTGCTCTCTAATATGTGCTAAATTTTTTTCGAATCTCGAAGCATATATTAAGGGGGAGCATTTCAAAACAAATATAAACTTTCAAGGTATAAAGATTTCTATGTTTCAACATAAAGTACCTTGATTGACTTTCTAATGGTTTCTTAATGGCTTTTGTAATCGTGGTTGTACTTCAAACGAACTCTTGCCTCTATGTGATAAAATGATTTCAAATATCCTATGTACATATTGAGGGGGAGAATTTTCCAAAGAAATTCAAATGATTTTTTCTACGGAAATTGTGATAAAAAATTATTTCAAAGAACTCTTGCCTCCATGTGCTAAACAATTTCAAAATCATATGCACATATTGAGGGGGAGCATTTCTAAATGATCAAAACTATTAAGGTACAAAATGCTTTGATATTATATCACAAGTACCTTGATTGTTCTTCCAAATGATTTTTCAATTGGTTTCAAGGAAGAATGAACTGTACCAAAAGACCGACCATTTTACTTTATGCATAGTGTTATAAGGATGGTTAGGTTAGGTATTCGTTCTCACGATCCCACTAGAGCCGGAAGGATCTACCCAGGGACAATCCACTAGATAGTGTAGAGTCCTTAGGTATTGAAATCGGAAGAGTGCGGACTGAGACAGAGCTAGTACTGGAATAAACCCAAAAAGGTTCTAGTTATGAAGTCTCGGTAAGCACTGAAGGGGTTGAAGAATGAAAAAGAAATGAATGTGAAAAGGGTGAAAAGAAATAGCCCTCCATTATTTCAACCTTAGGGCAGAAACCGGGTTCAATTCATATGCCACTGGTTGTTACCTAGGTAACACCGGTATTGAAGACAAGACGTCATGGACCCAGTGACGCACTGCACTACATCTTCCCAAGCTACTTAAGTTCCTCTTAAAAGGACTTGTTTCATTCTCGCAGGGGAACCTACATTATCTATCGAGTTTCTCTTAGAGATGGTTGATATTGAAGAAGGAGACCCTCTCTCTAGTCTCTGGCATAGGAACCAAATGTGCACAATTGAGTCTAGAGCCATGAGATCATCAATAAATCTCATTAAGGACACGATCAATGAAGACTCTCTGTTTCACACAATGTGGAAAGAGAGAATATATTTTTAGAGTCCTACACATTATCCTCGTGGTATTGCCAGAACATCTGAGTGATATGCAAACATATTCACAATGAAGATGGAAAGCCTTCTAGAGCCAACATCAAACAAGCTCTTGGTAGGTGGCATGTGAGATCTATCCAATAGATCAACCATGTGACAACTGAACAGAAACAATGGGGCGATTCATAATTTTGAATCAATCCTGGTTCAGGTTATGGATTGACGGATACCTTTGAAAAACCGGTCGTTGTGCTTAAAATTCTTTTCTCTAGCACATCGACTATGTATTAATATTTCAAAATAAAAGGTGTTTATGATTGATAATTGATTTTCCTTAAAACCTTCGTTGTATTGCAAAACACTTTATTTTGATTTATACACGATTGTTTTTCAAATCTCTTTTCATCAATCAGTGAATCTCAAATTCGCTGGTTCACTCACTCCGTGTTGTCTTCTTTGAGATGTTCCAGTTTGAGAACGGCTAGAGCAGCTGCGAAACCCTGTCAAGGAAATTCTTTGGAATTATACCGATCACAGGCAGTACTTGTACTGATCAACGGGGAACCGTGGGCCGTGTACCTCAATTCAACGAAAGTGATCAAAGAAACTTTCGTGTGCTTTATTACTAACTGTTGTATGCAGGTACACCCAACGCTTGCAGTGATAGAATGGAGAGGTCAATCCATAGCCTCATGCTCACACATCACATTCATTTCAAAAGAAATCATGATTAGTGCATCAATGACTCTGATATTCTCACTCCATGCTTCTGCTACGCTGCTGCAAATATCATGATTCAACTAAAGCTTCCGCTACTCTGATGAGAAGAAATCATGATCCAGAATGTGAGCATGTCGGTCCAAATGTCACAACATCATATGCGGGCAACACAACAATGAGTGATGCTGAGATTAATTGTGGCTGATGATCTCAAATAAAGCTCAGAGGTCATCATAATGTGGATCAGCTCTATAACCTCCACTTAATGTACATTATAGTTGGATTATGACAATATCACCATGAAAGCACAAAGATTGAATATTTTGATGAAGTGAAGTCTACGAGCTCAAGACTGAAGATTAATTGGAATGCTAGTATGCTAAAATGTAAATCATGGGGTGACCTCCCTTAGGGGGAGATTGTTAGGAATTGGAAAATCTATTGTAAAGTATCAGTCACCCCAAAATATAATCTAGCTTAAGTTAGCTTGTAGACACATCTTTTATTACGTTATTTGTTAGTTAGTTATTAGGATAGTTTAGTCTAGTGCAACATAGTGGATGAAGGACGGGTCTTTACCCATTGTATGCCTGATCCACAGCCCGAAGGAGGGCGTGCTTCTTTGTATAAATAGCCCTCTCCCCACAAGGGAGAGGGTTGGATGTTCATTTGGAATCTAACCTTCTATGTGTTTCTCTCACTAGAACATCTCTCTTTCTCTCTCTAAACATTGTATACGCCCATATGTTGTTGGTTTGATATGTATGTGAAATCCTATATCTTACAAACTAAGGGTTAAATAATTGTAAGCCCCCGAAAAATTTCATTGTACTTAAGACTTTGATCAGATATAAAGCACGATTTACATCATCATGAAATTTTCTACTTATCACATTTGCATATCATTTGACATATGCATGATCAACGCAGCTTGAGCGTTCAAAAATATACCGTTGTGATCCAAACGAAATTCCCCATGATCCCGATATTCTTAAAATACTTAATATATATATATATATATATATATATATATATATATATAAAATTTAAAAATATAAAATAAATAAAAATAATAAAATTTGTATACATATAATTAATTTGGACCGGGCCTAAGCCCAACACCCATTTCCATTTGGGCCTCGCCGTGCACCAAGCCCAACTCGTTATGCATTTTTCCTTTGGGCCTTTACTTGATTCGATCCAAAACATGCCCAAGCCCAATTCTTTTAATCTTTCTCTTTGGGCCTCATAGCTACAAATCCACACCAAGCCCAAGTCACAAATTTAAGATTTGTGCTAAAAATGTGTTAGGTTCCCATATATGCAACACAAGCATCAATATGTAGAAATAGAGAAGAGATAGATCAGTTGAACAATAATCAAACACACACACACACGTATGAACTATGAATGGTTAGGCGTAGAGAGTGGATGAGAGAATAAATTGAACAACCAACCCTCAAGTGAGGGTTATTACAATGTATTTATAGGAGAGGGAGCTAGGGCAACACTCCTAGTCCCTTCCTTTTCCTTATTGGACTTGGGCCTAGGCTTATGGGCCTTCTACATAAGCCTAAGGCTAATTACTAACATAAAGGCCATATTAAGCTAACTATTACATATGAATCACTAACACTTGAATTAGGTTTAGGAGTGATTCCAACAATCTCCCCCTAAGTGTTGGTGATGAAAGAATGCTGACGGTGAGGGTGCTAATGTAATAGTAGCTTTGACGTCTTCTGACATTCTTCTTTCTTGTGAGAAGAATTGCCTTGATTCGAACAATCTCCCCAGTGTAGAGAAATTGTTTCTTTTGAAGTATTCTGCTTTGACGTCATCTTTGTTCTTTGATCTTTGTTCTTTGTGATGGTAGTGACAGTATGTTGTTGTTGTTCAGATCAGGTCAGCTTCGCTGCTCCAGTGTTCCCACGTCTTTCTCCAACATGCTCACACGCTCTTTAACGTTGGATTACAGTTGATGAAGTTCTTTAAGTCTTTAAACTTTGTAGATTCTTTGTTGACGAAGATTCATTCTGACTTTGTGTTGCCTTTGATTATGAGAGAACTTCCATAAGTGATGATGTTGGTATGAGCATGTGGAGAATCTGCACGATCAGTCCGCTACAAAGCTTCCATAAGAAGTAAACATAAGAAAGGTTAGTAATAAGCGGATACCGGCACTTACAAGTTCAAACTTCGAGAGTGTTAACAGCATAGTGTGAAAACACAACTCTAATTCTCACAAAGGCCGTTCCTGAACCGGAGTCCCACAAGTGAGATAACGCGATGTACCGAAGTACATCTACGGTTCAGATGAGTCGCTGAGGTACACCGAGGCATCACCCCACGACTGTAGATCGTTTAAGACACACTAAGCGTAATCCACGGGGAGTTACCGAAGTGACCTGCTGTCAGGGCTGTTTGATGTTGACCCTGGCAGGAGTTTCCATTCAATCACTGAGGATCATAATTGTGAACCTCTCATAAATGTTCTTGACAGATTGCTAAGATCTGTGTAGGACTCGATAACGTACCACTGTTGTTCTTATTGTTGAAAAACAAGTGATGAAATGTCAAGTGTACCTAAGAGATCTTTTGATGAATCTCGTGGCTCTAGACTCAATAGTGAGTTTTGGTTTTCCTGAGCGGAGACTAGGGAGAGGGTCTCCTTCTTCAATACCAGCAATCTCTAAGAGAAAGCCGATAGTTTACATAGGGTTCCCTGTGAGAATGAAACAAGCTTATGTTGAGAGAAACTTGAGTGGCTAAGAAGGTTTAGTGCATGCGTCACTGGGTCTATGACGACGTTTAATCTTCAATACCGGTGTCATCTAGTGACAACCAGTAGCATATGAATTGAACCCGGTGTCTGCCCTAAGTTGAGTAATTTGGAGGGCTATTTCTTTTCACCCTTTTCTTTGCATTTCTTTTTAATTCTTCAACTCCTTCTTTCTCCGATTCTCATTTTCTCCTTTTTTTATAATCATACCTAAGGACTTCTAATTCTAACTATTGGTAGTGTCCTTGGGTAGATCCCTTCGGCTCTGGCGGATCATAGGACGGTTATTCCTAACCTTAATCACCTTATAACTCCATTGGCATAAAACCATTTTCATGAAAATCTCTCGAAGTGTTTGTGAATGAAAACGCTTTGTACCATTGTGAGAGTTTTATCTTTTAGAAATACTCCCTCCACACGTGCTTAAGTGTTAAGACAGAAATCTGCACGGTGAGAGAAGAGCGCGCACTTTTGAATTGATCGACTCAAGATAGACAATCCCCCGCGAGACACGATTACGTTGCATAGTTAAAGAGTTACATTGTCAGCTTTTAGGTGACAACTAGCTCTAATAACTACATTGAAGGTGTGGACAAACCTCGAAAGGTTGTCAAACCCGTCAAAGTTCATGTCTATCAAGAGCTTCTCGAATAGGTACAATTTACTTGGATAAGTCTTTGGAAGAAAAATCTTTTCAATGTATGACTGTTCAGTTCCCGTCAATTCATGGGTTGAAGTCTTTTCACATGAGGATTCAACTAGCAAAACACAATATATTTCTTATCACAAAATTTTTCTCCCCCTCAAAAATGGCATATAAATGTTATTTTTTAAGAAATGTTGAGAATAAATATGACCATTTTGAGTTTTGTGGGAAGATTACACAAAGAACATTTTGTGAACAAAGTTTGTAAGTCAAATACTCCCCCTCAACAAGTGATATAAACAGTTGAGGTTTTGAAAATCATAAGGGGAAGTACTTGTCCTTTTGAGCAAAACCTTGAAAAGTGAAAGGTTTGATAGGTTTTACTCAAAGGTAAGAAGCTTTCGCTCCTTTTATAAGGATTGTGGCACTGAAGCGTACCACAGGGTCCTTTCTTGACAAGAACGGGTTGTACACTGTTATGTGTGCACAAGCCATTTTCATATATAATCACACATCCAAATGAATATGAAATTGAAACAAATTAAGGGGTACCAGGAATTTCAGGTAGGTCAGCAAGAACTCCAGGAATGCGAACTGGACGTTGATAGCCTGTGAGATAATGCGTTGACGACCACCTACGAAGCTTTCCAATGTTCTGAACTGGTCCCTTCGAAACAACCTTTCATCAATCATCTTGATGATTCTCTTGACATCCCGTCTTTCCTTTGAATCCCATCTCTTTTGTGACCCAATGCCTTGTTGAATTGCCTTTAACCGATAAGCTAGCCCATCTCTGACATGCTTCAATGTTGAATCTCCAAACTTATGAAGCTCATTACACGCCATCAAGCAGTTACGGTGGAGTGCACTGCGGTAGACAACTCCAAAGGGTTTGCTGATGAGAGTGAATTGAGGGAGATGGTTGATGTTAGGAAGTTCTAGCTTAGGTCTGGTGAAGTTGACACGAGTCTGATATGACTCAAGAGCAAGTTGCAAATCTTCTACACGTTCCTGGATCACTATGCTTCTGATGAAGATGAGTAATGACTTGATGTATTCGCGTTGAATTTCAGTCGAGAATTTTCTCATTCTTCCCTGTACTTTGGCAAGATACAGATCTTCAATATCATTGAGAGACAAATTCTGAAAGTCCGCTTCACATAATGCATAGTCCTTTTCGTCTTATCGTTTAACGACAATATGCTTGAGAAAGGTGTAATCCCATTTGGACGAAAGAGCGACATGCTTAACAAAGAACGATCCCTTGATTACTGAACACTTCATGTTGAGATTTATGAACCTGGCAGCTTCTGTAGTAGATTCGTCGGCGTTCCGGCCAATGGTGAATCCCATACATTGCATTGATGTCATACTCTTCCACACTGTTGTTGAACATGTGGGTAGCCTTTTCTTCAATGGCTATGCAGTTGGAGTATATGGCTGCCGGGAACGGAAGTTTCAGTGATGTAGCGTATTTCCTTGACACATCACTACCATGTAGAATAAATTCCAAGTCGTTGTTGAAGAAGTATCAAAATGGAATCTGAGGTTGATCTGGTCGACCAATGGTAGGTAGAGGTTTGGTCCAATCTGTGTAGTATGGAGCGTTGTCTTTTCTGGTGTAGTCGATGTTTACTTCAGGGTTGAGCCAATCAATGTTGTTAGACATGGCTCGTGCTATGTTTTCAAGGTGATATTCAACCTCGATAGCGCTTTCCGAGCTGTCTTTGAGTATTTGGAATGCTTCATTCTTGATTCGTTTCAACTCTGATTTCGTCATCTTCTTCACTCGGAAATTTTCTTGCAATAACTTTGCATGCTCCAACGTACTACCTTCTACCATATCTTGGTCGTCAGTTAAGGCGGGTGTAGCAGCAACAAGTGTGGGAAACCATTCGTATTCGGTGTCATCGTCATCTAGCCGTGAAACGACATCAGCCTTAGTCGTCTTCTTCTTCTTCTTCTTAGGCCTAGAGGAGGATGCAGGTTCCTTTTGTGCCTGGGAGAGATGGGTTGTTGTTGGGGGCTCAGGGATTCCTCATCGTCACCACCCGTAGACTCAAAGTGATCACCAGTTTTCTGAGTCTGGGGTGGTAACTCAAAATCCTAAGGTTTTTCAGTAGAAGAGCGAGGAGGAGATCGTTTTGGTGGTGAGGTCCTTCGAGTGGAGGTGGCATTGAGGAAGATTCACCAGACTTCTTTGGACGTTTAGGTACAGAATCCTTGTCCTTATCATCGTCATGTCTTGTCGTTTTGGTTGACTTGCTGATTCTTTGCATGAATACTTGAGTTGATAGTCTAATAGAGTCTCAAAAAACTTAGCTTCATCCGAAGTGAAGGTTCCAGCTCTTTTTGACATTTGCATCACTAATTTAGTAATCAATTCAGCTTCAGAGTAATCAGATTCTTTGGCCATTGTATGTTTGACCAATGTAACGATGCTAGGAGTAAGTAGTTTGGAATATAACTCCCTTTTCACTTTAGGAATGGTGTCGAGAAGGAATTTGTGAGTGTCTTCTCTTGCCATCTTCTCCAATTCCTTTTGGAAATCTCCACTGATAAACTTCGTGTTCCCTTTCTTTCAACAACTCGTTTATCCCGTTTTGAAGAAAGTTGATTCTGTCAGCGAGTTGATTCAGCTTTTTGTTGGTTACATCCTTCTTCCGTACTTGCTTGACAGCTTTAACAATCCTTGTTTTAGCCCGGGATAACCAAGAGTCTGTTGGTTTCTTCACTAATTTGCATGTGGATTTGGTTGATCTTTTGGATGGTGGTGGTGAGGAATTAGAAGATGAGTCCGATGATGAGATGTGAGGTGACTCTGGGTCCTTTGGAGGATCAGAAGTTTTCTCCTCGGAACGAATTGGACTTGTTAATACAAATAAGCCTTAAAAACGTTTATTTATATTTTACGATCTTATAATGTTTTGTCGATAACAAACGTAAAATCATATTAACGAAACAAATAAAATACGTAAATGGTTTGAACTAATAGTTTCTAACATATTCCCATTTTCACATAAAACACTAAAACAAGTATAAGTGTTTTTATGATTTAGATACATATGTACAACAACTAGTGTTTACATATTGGGTTAACATATACTTAAACTAAGTATACTAAAATGGGTAAAAACATGTATATACTAAATAAGTAAAAACTAGCTAATGGTTTTAACCCATAACCCATGGTTTTATATATACCACTTAACCAAGTTCATTGTATCCTTAAGATACATTGTATCTAGAAAGAAAACCATGGATCAACCCATAACCCATGACCCATGACCCATAACCAAAAATACCCATGGGCAAAGAGGAGTGGACCACGGATCCCTAGCTTTGTGCTAGCCGGATCCCTTGTGGTAGGGATCCGTGGGATCCGGGGAACAGTAGAGGTTTTTCCTCTATAAATAGTGAGCCATTTCTTCATTGTTTCTCACCCCTTTCAATATACTTTCTCCCTTGAGTTAAATCTCACTAACCTTAGATCCAAGAGATCTATGTTTGTAGTTTTGTTTTTGTGTGATCTTTTAGGTTCCTCTTAAAGGCAAGATCACCACCTTTGAAGTCGAGCAAGCTCAAGTCCATGAGTTGCCATGCTTCCTCATCATCAAGGCCACTGAAGTCTTCTTGTTGATGATTCCTTTCTTTCTTCAAAGAAGTGTAGTGTTGAAGACATTAGTGAAAGATGTCTTAAGAGTCAAGATGAAGATATTAGTGAAGGGTATCTATCGTCTATAGGATAAAGCACTTAGGTGCTTGGAAGTCAAGACTAAGAAGCATTAGTGAAAAGTGCTTAGAAGTCAAGACAAAGAAGCATTAGTGAAATGTGCTTAGAAGTGAAGACACAAGACATTAGTGAAAGGTGTCTTGTAGAACTAGTCAAAGGCATTAGTGAAAGGTGCCTTAGATGTACATTCGATATGGTGTGTTTCGATGTACAAGATAGACTAGTATTAGATCCAAGGATATTGATATCCTTGATGATGTTGTAAAGGAGTAGATCTCCTTCGGGATTAGTCGTTGGTGTAGTGTGGTAGTAGTTCCTCCATTGCAATGGAACTAGGTGCTTAGCCTAGTACCTAATAAAGGGTAGGCGACGTTGTGAAGGTGTAGTTTACCTAAGGTGTGAAAGAACTAGGTACTTAGACTAGTACCTTATAAAGGGTAGGCGACGTTGTGTAGTTGTGGTTCTCCTTGGAGTGAAAGAACCCGGTGGTTAGCCTAGTACCGGAAAAAGAGTAGGCGACGTTGTGAAGGCTTCTCCGCCATAAGGAGATTGGTGTAGTGATTACGAACTCTCGAGTAGGTGACTCAGGGAGTGGAGTAGGGCAAGGAAGGTGACCTTGTAGCCGAACCACTATAAATACTTGCGTTGTGGTTTTGTGCTTCTTACTCTTATCTTTTCATTACTTACCTTTACATGCTTGTTTATCAACATCCAACACACACATCCAAATAGATTGACATAAGTCTATCTAAATAAATTAAAAGGAAGTTTTAATTGGTAAAACTATTCAACCCCCCCTTCTAGTTTTCCACAATTGGCATCAGAGCTTCGTTACCAAGGTTCTTGAAGTATATTGTACTTTAAAACTTGATACGATCCATGGTTAATTGAAAACTACAATGAAGTTTTTTTTTTCATAAAAGCAAACACCATGTATTTCAAAACTATATGTTTGGATGTTGAGTTGATAACAACATTTTTTTATTTAAATGCACTAATCTTCTTTGTCATGTTGATTAGTCAAAGCTCATACCCACCAAGCTTTAGGACTCGCTTGGTAACAAGAATACCTTTCTTAAGAAGGTATCTTAAACGCAAAGGAGCGGGAATTGTCTAAGTGACATTTGTTGTGTCATTTGTAAAGACATTCCTAAGTGTGCTAGAGGTATGACTTTCTTTTTACTTTGCTTGATAATTAAGTATACCTTTTTAGGTATTTATATGATTATCTTTTGTGGAAATTACATGGTTTACATGAAGCTTCGTTAGGAAGCCTTTTTCTCATAACGTGCTATATTTTCGTCTATAGTCATAGTATATTAAAACTTATGTTTTATTTCTTTTAATCCAATAATAAAACATAACACGAATTTCAAAAATTCCTCCTTCCCTATAAAAACTCCCATCGTCGACCTATCTATCAAATCCTCACCTTTTTCAAATCATCCAATTTCAAAAAATTCCTCTCACTTAAAAACTTCATCTTCCTCCTCATTCCATCTCAACCGAAACCAAGAAGATCCGTCATCAACATGGTTTACATCGCACTCGTGCTCATCGTCATAACACTCATCGCACTTGTGTTCCCTATGATGAAGTTCACATACGGAGACATTTACTTTGTGTTGTTAATCTATATTGGGGTCATATACCCAATCCTTTGTATCATCCTTAGCATTGAAATGCAATATTATTAATGATCTAGATTATCTAGGTTGTTTTTTGTTTATCATTTCTTTTGATTTATATGTTTTATTTCTTTCGTGATACATTAGAAGTCATGTATGCATGCTAAAGGAAAATGTAGGATAAAACATATTTTTCGTGGTATAAAACTATAAAATGTTTACTGTTGTTCGATCCCCGGATCCGGAATTATACTAGCGGATCCCTTTTGAAAAGGAACTGTGGGATCCGTCCTACTGGAAAACAGCTTTTCATGCAAATCAAAAACCTCTTTTCTTCTAAGAGTAATACTCTACATATATGTCAAAACCATAAGTAAATTAAGTGTATTTCTTGTTAGAAACCATTGTTAATAAAAATCTAGTAAAAACATTAGATTATCATAAGTTGACCACAAACACCTCCTTTTATTAACTTGTCATTTCTATAGGTTCAACTATGACGCATGAATATGAGTTTGATTTTTCACTCACTAGCGTCTACACTCCGAACATCTCTCTTGAACCCAACACGCCTGGCAATCATGTCCGTGGGTTCAATAATCTCGAAAACGTCACTTCCATGAAGGACGTATTGTAGACACCTCTCTACAATTCGAAGAAGGTATCAATACCTCCTTCCGAGCCATAGGACTAGAATGCCTTCTTGAAATCAACGAGAAGAAATGTCCAAGGTTCATAATGGAATTCTTCCGTCAAGTCGAACTTCGTTCGTAACGAGGATCGCTCTCTATCTCTTTGGTTTTATATCAAAAACCAAAAGTTCACTCTAACCCTTGGGCATTTTGCTCACATCCTCCGGATTCCAAATCATGGACAATGTGCCTTCACAGAAGATTGGTCTCTTGATTCTCTCTTCAACTTTCGTGAAGAAAATAGTCCATATTGTACACACATACCCTCTCCGGAAGATTTAAATCGCATAATATGCAAACCTCGACCATATTACTCCGATCCAAACATTATCTTTACAAGGGATATCCGAGAAGAGTACAAGCCTCTTGCACTCATCCTACGTGAAAATGTTTGGAGTCTTAGGGGAAATCGAGAAATCCTTCCCGCTTGTTGTGCTCACATGTTGTATTATTTGCTAACACAACAACCTTACAATCTCGCCTACTTCTTAGGCAAATACAAATCTTCAAGGCTCCAAGAATAAACTCATCCCCTATGGAATGTTCTTGACACACCTCTATCATAATGTTATGCACTTCCATCCTCAATTTCAAAGTCCGTTGTGCGTACTTGTGAACAAGATGATGGAACCGCTAAACATATCCCTCATGAAGACTTTCTTCATTCTTGACTCCACCAACACTCATCAATCACTTAATGATCCTCCTAGCGAGAACACTCAAGGAAACCAATAGTATTCCAAAATAGGATCAAATCTCTTGTACTTGTGCTTTATCAATGTAATCCAATTTCCTTCATGAAATAAAACATTTGATACCTTAGTATTTAGAACTCTCTTTAGACTATCCTTGAGATATAATGCATTGTCAAGATCATTGCACACCTTTAGTAAAGGTCTGCTGAGCGATGGACGGATCCCAAAATTACACTAGACGGATCCCTACTCTTAAGGAACCGTGGGATCCGTCGAACAGAAAATGCAATTACAAGCATTGTATTTCAAAAACATTCTTAGAACACCTCACACTAAGCTAAACATAGTCTCTTAAGTCAAATTAAGTCCTTATCAAGATAGGTTAATCTTTCCCATTCATACATAACTCACCAAGGTTACACTCTAAAAACGCTTGTAGATCTACTGTTTCGTTTTAATCCATTACTCTTCCGCTCTTAAACTCAGACCTTATTTTCTACTTGATCCCTCACATCTAGTCTTAGAAATCTTTCAATTATGGCAAAATTGATCATAAATCATCCTCGCCTCCAAATTGATCAAATTTGATCAAAATCTAGTTTTCTCAACTCAAAGCTTCTAGGATATTTTCCAAAACACTATCCTAAGACACAACCTGATCTCTAGGATCATCTAGCTTCAATTGACATTCTAAATCTTTAGTGTCATCCTTGTTCATCCATTGGTACTCTTGAAAGTTCCAAATCCTTCCACAAAAGACAATCATTAGCTACATCATTCATTACCTTCAAGTACTCAAGCATCCCTTCATTTAAAACACTTAGGAGGACTGAAACACTCAAGATGATATAGGTCTTAGATCTTAGAAACATCATTTCCAATCTTTCATAGCTGCTGAGAGACGGATCCCTCTGAGGAGGGAACCGTGGGATCCATATGACAGTATAGGTCAAATCTTGCTAAAGCAATCATTTCAACTCATCTTCCTAACTCAAACACTCCATCTCATCTTAAATGAGTTCCTAGATAAGTACAACCTCTAAAGTTGACTCTTGTGCATGTCAATCATCACATTCCAATGAATCCTAGTGGCTTGAAGCTTAAATGCACTTGCCAAATCTCTTAGTTTATAAACCACCTTGTTAGGACCTCCATAGTCATCACACTCATCCTAACTTTCAGCTCTTGCAAACTCTTGAAATCATCTCATCATGAGGAAAACCCCAAGTAGTAACTTATCCACCAAAGAACCACCCATGAAAAGAGCTCGTGTTATACACGAAATTTCCTCAAACGAATCATCTCCGGTCAAGCCGACAAATGATAGAATCCTTCATCATCCAATCAAACCAATTTCTAAAAGGTTAGTACCCACAAAACTACCTTTGCCAAACACCACCATACCTCCTAGGCCAAACAATATCATCTCCACCAAACCATCACCATTGGTTCCTAGAGCTATTTCATTTACATCCCCACTATCATCACCACACCTCTACAATTTAGAGGACTTGCCTCCTAGGACGTCTCATCCGCTTCCACCGACAACATTCTCCTCATTAGGAGGAATAATGGTTCAAAATCAAGGTGTTGAGTCAACACTTGCTCCGGCTTCCTTCTCGGCGTTTTCATCATATAATCCCATTTGGATTATGACAAATCATCAAAGTCAACCACCCGACCATATGGAAGTTGACACTTCTCTACCACCACCATCATTCTTGGTTGAGTCATTCTTAAATGCACCTCCACCAATCCCTCCATCGTTTGAAGCTCCACAAGTCGCTTCACTTGATCCTTCGAATCAAGCCATTTCATTTCATCCACCTCCACTACCTAGCCATGACAAAGATTGCTATCATTGTCAACATGTTGAAAGTTTGATACATGAAGTACGAGAAGACCAACGTTTCATGTTCTATCATCTCCTCGAACGTTTGGACGAGATTAAACCTAAACAAAACTTGAGCTAGAAGATTATAGTGGTGTCTTAGCTTCAAGCGTTAGGTGATCTAGAAATTCCTAGTCATGTATTGTCTATTTTCTTGTTTTTAGAGTCATGTATATCATAACTCTTGTTTATTAAATGGAATTACATGCTACTTGCTATATTTCTGAGTATGTGAGTATACTATATAATCCATATCTCCTTTCGGTATTAACATTTCTTGTTATACCAATCTTTACTGACTTTATTCATCTAGCGGACGGATTCCTCATATTTGCCTAGACGGATCCCTACTAGGAGGGAACCGTAGGATCCGTGAGACAGACAGCATTCTTTCTACTAACTTGAATCACATTTGCAGGAAATTGTGAATTATACTTGATTTCTAACCTTTGTTTTGTAGTTATTCAATTTACATATGAAGACTTTGACACCCTAAAGCTAGGGGAGCTTTATGTCAAAGCAATACATTGCAAATTACTTGCAATACTAGGTTTACATTTTGTGACATCCATTTGCAAAAATTGCAATCATCAAGGAGGAGCACATTCGTCTCGTAGACGATATCTTTTGCAAACTTATTTGCAAACAAACTAGATTAGTATTACTTTCTTGACGCTCTTACATAGGGATGGACTCATCAAGGGGGAGTAAAAGGCAGATCCTTTCCGTTATTTGCTCTCTGTCTCTTTTACTTTTCATTCACATTTTTTTCTTAAAACAATGTGTTGCCTTCCTTCAAACACTTTTGTTTCGACAAAAGGGGAGAAAAAGTAAAACTACAAATTCAAACTTTTACGAATTTTAGCTTTTCCTTAAAATAATTTTATGTTTTGTCATCAACAAAAAGGGGGAGATTGTTAATACAAATAAGCCGTAAAAACGTTTATTTATATTTTACGGTCTTCTAATGTTTTGTCGATAACAAATGTAAAATCATATTAACGAAACAAATAAAATACGTAAATGGTTTGAACTAATAGTTTCTAACATATTCACATTTTCACATAAAACACTAAAACAAGTATAAGTGTTTTTATGATTTAGATACATATGTACAACAACTAGTGTTTACATATTGGGTTAACATATACTTAAACTAAGTATACTAAAATGGGTAAAAACATGTATATACTAAATAAGTAAAAACTAGCTAATGGTTTTAACCCATAACCTATGGTTTTATATATACCACAACAAGTTCATTGTATTCTTAAGATACATTGTATCTAGAAAGAAAACCATGGATCAACCCATAACCCATGACCATGACCCATAACCAAAAATACCCATGGGCAAGAGGGCGGACCACGGATCCCTAGCGTTGTGCTTGCCGGATCCCTTGTGGTAGGGATCCGTGGGATCCGGGAACGATAGAAGGATTTTTCCTCTATAAATAGTGAGCCATTTCTTCATTGTTTCTCACCCTTTCAATATACTTTCTCCCCTGAGTTAAATCTCACTAACCTTAGATACAAGAGATCTATGTTTGTAGTTGTGTTTTTGTGTGATCTTTTAGGTTCCTCTTAAAGGCAAGATCACCACCTTTGAAGTCGAGCAAGCTCAAGTCCATGAGTTGTTATGCTTCCTCATCATCAGCCCTTTGAAGTCTTCTTGTTGATGATTCCTTTCTTTCTTCAAAGAGTGTAGTGTTGAAGACATTAGTGAAAGATGTCTTAAGAGTCAAGACGAAGATATTAGTGAAGGGTATCTTTCGTCTATAGGATAAAAGCTTGTGGTAGGTGCGGAAGTCAAGACTAAGAAGCATTAGTGAAAAGTGCTTAGAAGTCAAGACAAAGAAGCATTAGTGAAAGTTGCTTAGAAGTGAAGACACAAGACATTAGTGAAAGGTGTCTTGTAGATCTAGTCAAAGGCATTAGTGAAAGGTGCCTTAGATGTACATTCGATATGGTGTGTTTCGATGTACAAGATAGACTAGTATTAGATCCAAGGATATTGATATCCTTGATGATGTTGTAAAGGATAGATCTCCTTTGGGATTAGTCGTTGGTGTAGTGAGGTAGTAGTTCCTCCATTGCAATGGAACTAGGTGCTTAGCCTAGTACCTAATAAAGGGTAGGCGACGTTGTGAAGGTGTAGTTCACCTAAGGTGTGAAGAACTAGGTACTTAGCCTAGTACCTTATTGGTGCGGCTTGATTACATCTTTTATTAGTCAACCACTTGTGAATGGTCAACCATAAAAGTCAACGACTCGAACAAAATGCAATTAAGTCGAGGAGTTTAGTGTTTCCCAGGGTCAGTTAAGTCCCAACGGTGTGTAAACGTAATACAACGAATCGTGATCGGGTGAATATTGAACAGGAAAAGGTTATGATTGATTACACTAAGGAAATTAAATCTAATAAAGTCTTTGAAGTCATTTTAATTCTATATTTAAAATGCGATTAACGTTTAAAACCTAAACGTACGTTTAAATAAAATTACATTGAGCGTACGAAATAAAACGTGAAAATAAAGAAGTAAAATACCTACGGATATGGAAAATACATTTTTACAATCCTAATGATGCAAGAAAATTATTGGAAAAATAAAATTATTTTTATGACTATTTATTTAATGTATAATTAAAACTATTTTAACTATTTAATATACCTAAAATATAAGAAATATGAAATAAAGCTAGAAAAGTGAAATTATGACTTAGAAAAATCTAAAATATTATAAAACTTATTTTAAAACTGAAAATTATATTTATTACACTTTTTGTCTATTTATTATGAATTATTCTTTATTTATTACTAAAACTAAGTTTATTAAAAAGTATTAAATGAATAAAGAAAAATCTGAAACTTTATAAAAAAATTCTAAAATAAATATAAGAAGCTGAGAAAAATCTAAAAACTATATGGCTTTAACAAAATAAGGTAATAAGCAATTTAAGCTCTAAATAAGAAGCTATCACTTAGCTTTAAAGTGGAGCTTTTGGTTTTCTTTTAGGACTAACTAAATCTGATATTATACATGTTTAATGAAAACAAAATTTTACAAACTAAGAAATAAGCAATTCATGGGCTTATGACTCCCACAGTTAAGCTTTTGGCTTAACAGTTGAATAAAGCTCAGTAAGCTTGGAAAAAGCTTTACAAAGGAAACAAAAGAAAAGTAAGATACACAAGTCCAATGGACAAGTATGAACAAGATTTATGCATTGGAATGGTGCACAAGTGTGAGCTTATGGTTTAGACAGTTAAGCTTTTTTTAGCTTAACTTGGATGGAGTGAAGGCTTGAATAAGCCTGGTATAAGCTCCACACGAGTAAAGGAAAAATAATATATGTACAAGTGATATGAACAAGTATAAGCAAGCATGTGTGGAATTCACCAATAAGCTTGTAATAAGCTAATAAGAAAATCCAAATTACACACATATCCAAACACCCCTGCATACTTTTTGAATGACAAATTAAAAGGGGTATAAGCAATAAGCCAAATTAAGAATTGAAGTAGCAAGCTGGGTTGGTTGGCTTTCAAAAAGCCCCAAGCTCAACCTGTGAGGTCCACAGATTAGCTTTTGAGGAGCTTATCCTCCCAAATGGCTGAGTATGCTGGTACACTCTCGGACATGGGACAAACAAAAAGCTTGTTGCGACCACTTAATAAGAACTGCGGGGAAAATTAAGCATAGGATCCTAAAGTTGGGTGGATGAAATACAAAAACTAAACCACACAAGCTTATGACCAAAAATGAGCTTTTAAAGCTGTTGGTAATGGTGTATTCGAGTTCTCGGTGAACTTGTTGAGAATGGGCAAACAACAAGCTCTAAATTAACTTATCAAATTAGCTCATGAGAGCTCAACAAACACTGAAACACTGAGTATGATAGATTAGCCTCACATAAGGGCAAAAATCACAAGCTCAAGCTCAATGAGGAGCTATTTGAGAGCTTAGGAAAACAACTCCAACTACACAGGTTTGCTTTTGTGTAGTGAGTAAGATGGGACAAAAAGGTGGGTTGATTAAGTGGTTAATTAAGCAAATAAGATAAAAATAAGCATACACATAACAACTAGGCCACAAGGGCTACAAAAGCCAAGTGCACAAGCTTGGGCAAATAATGAGACTTACTGCAGAGCTCATTAATTTGACTGACTAAAGTACGTGCGGAACAAAAACTAGTATAAAGCTATAAAATAGCTGAGTTAAACATGACATATAAAAATTAACAAAAATAGAATAAAAAAGATTAGCAACAAAACTAAAACATCCTAAAAGCACAGATTATGAAATTCAATATTAAAGCCTAGAGAAAATTATCTAGTTAATTCAAAAAAATGACAAAAGAGGAGAAAATTTGACTTTTAACTAAACTAAAAAAGTTGACTAAAAATTTGAATTTAAAAAACTTAAACTCTTTGATTTAATATGTTACATATTAAGCAATAAGAACATGAAATTAACAAAGATAAACAAGATTTAAACAAGTATGCAAGGTTATGAGTTCTAACAATCTCACAGTGCTCATAATGAGATTGTCAAGTGTCAAATTGACTTTCTACCATGCTACACCACTTGATTAAGGTTTCACTGAGGTAAATAGGCCATATGAGGAGTTCATCAAACAAGAACAACCACAAACACAACCTTAAACAAAGATTCACTATTAGATCCAAACAACCCTTTAATGGGTACATTGTCAGTTTTGAAAGCAAAAGATAATGTAAACCAATTCCATCAAATCCAGAGGAACCAAAGTGTCAAAATGGACCTTTTTAAGCCTAAACAAGTAGTCACACAAGTCTAGGTCTAGGATTGTCAAAAACTAGCATATTGACAGTTAAGTGCAATATCAAAACAATCAATCCAAAACATAACAACCTAATACAAAGCTATAATATCATTAACAAACAATAAAGAAACACAGAAACATGAAAATTATAGCATCTAAAATCTTTGAAACAGTAAAATGCAAAAATGGTAAAAATGAGCTTACAAGTGAATCTAAGCTGAAAATGAGAACCATGGCCACAGAACACATCCTAAGGCTTTCCACAAAGCTTCTAAAACCAAAAGGCAATCCACAATTAACCTTGCTCCATGCAGTTCACCAAGATCACTTTATTATTTTTTGGTTTTCATTTGTTTTCTTGATTTTTAGTGTTTTCTGAATTTTTAAATACTAAAGGCTGAATTAAGGTTTCTAAAAGCTTTAAGCTTTTGTCATGAGCTTATATGAGCTATAGAGTCCATTAAACAACACGGTAACATGAAATTAAAAACATGAAAATTAAAGGAAATTTAAGCAAAACATGAAACTAGAAAATTTAAAAATTAAACTGGAAATAAAGTTTCATTACACTAATTTGAGAGTTGATAGCAAAAACAGGGTATGTGAGGTGAAAGAGATGTCGATGGTGTGGGAAATGCATTAAATGCATTGTGGCAGGTGTAGAGTAGTGTAGGAGATGGTAGGGTGGAGTAGGTAGTGATTTGGTGTGATGAGGTGGTGAAAACCGGAGGTGGAGGAGTGGTTTGGTTTTTAGAAATTTTGTGAGGTAGGAGAGGTGAAGTGGGTTTGATGAGGTCAAAACGGTTTTATTTATAAAAGGATGGAATTGGGTTGTGGGCTTTTTTTATTTAAAGGTGGGATATTGGGTTTGGGTTTTATGAAGTAATAAGGTCGGTTGGTTTATAGTGTATAGAAGCCCAGGACTAAATTGTAATTTCTGAACAGGGACCGATGTGACAAGCTTCAAATTTCCTTCAGGGACTATACACCTTAGTTAGATAAACCAAGGACCTTTGTTGTATTTATTACAATTTAAAACACCCAGGGGACCTTTTATGATATTTTCAAAAGTTGAGGGGGTGAAATTGTAATTTTCCAAAAGTTATCAAAAGGTTCCAAATTGTAAGTTATGAATAGTACAAGGGTATTATTTGATAAATTATATTTTTTAAATACCCAGGGACTAATTTTGCCATTTTTGTAACTTGAGGGGTAAAAGTTGCCATTTGTAGAAAACTTTCATCCAGGGACTATTTTGAACATGTTTGATTATCCAATGACGAAAGTTGACTTTTCTTCCATTTTAAACCTTTAGGGACTAGTTTTGCCAATTTGTGAAACTCCAGGGACTGAAAATGACAATTTTGTAAACTTTGATCATTTTCACTTGTTTCTATCTTTTTGTACACAGGTCACATAAAACACATCTCAATGATATTTGTAACATATATGGTCATTTGTTGTTTTTGTGGTTTTTGTGGGTTTAAATAATATAAAATATATGTGTATTTAGACACATATCATACCTTATAGTGGTGACCTTGTGTAGGTGTGGTTCACCTTGAGTGAAAGAACAGGTGGTTAGCCTAGTACCGAGGAAAGAGTAGGCGGCGTTGTGAAGCTTCTCCATATAAGGAGATTGGTGTAGTGATTAGAACTCTCAGTAGGTGACTCGGGGAGTGGAGTAGGGCAGGAAGGTGACCTTGTAGCGAACCACTATAAATACTAACGTTGTGGTTTTGTGCTTCTTATCTCATCTTTTCATTACTTACCTTTACATGCTTTTTTATCAACATCCAACACACACATCCAAATAGATTGACATAAGTCTATCTAAATAAATTAAAAGGAAGTTTTCATTCGTAAAACTATTCAACCCCCCCTTCTAGTTTTCCACAGGACTGTTGAGAAGAAAATCATCATAGTCATCTTTTTCATTTTAGTCTTTACTGCAGCCTGAATCCTAGCTTCCTCTTCTGCTTTGGCACGACGCAGCCTCTTCATCATCTTATCTTTCTCAGACTTTTTCTTTGGTTTCTCAATATTAAGGTTGATGGAATCCTGTCTGCCATTGTTGTTGTTCGTGGGTGATGGTAGTACCAGTTCCCTTATCGGGTTGATTAACCGCATCAAGCTGGTGTGGTATAGCACCACCACTAGAACCTCCAACCCACGAGTTTGATCTTTTCTGCTGGCAAGATGTTTATATCTGATTTCCTTCAACTTCCTTTCATATTCCTTTTGCTCATCTATTGGTTCTTCTTGAGCTCTCTTATATGTTCAATCACGGTCTTCCCTACCTTTGTCGGCATGTTGCACTGGGAGTTTAGCTCTTTGATTGAGTAACGTCGGTTGTAGTTTAAGTAAGACCTCTTCGTCTGTCAGTTCTTTCGCTTTCATCCACTAGCTGTCTTTGCGGTTAGGGCTTGGGGTGGAATTGGAACACTTCTTTAGAAGGAACTTTCCTCAGTGGAGGTTTCCTCATGGGGAACTTCCTTTGAATCTCTGTGCTTGTAACACTCCCTACACTCCCTCTTCTTGTTTTCACGGTAGGTGTACGAAGACTTATCATCGAGAACCAACTTTACCTTCATCTGCTACCGATACCTTTTGTATGAGTAAAGTCTTTTAATTGCATGAGAGAAGGTGAATCAAAACGGCACAACACCTTGTTTCTTTGTTGTTGACTCCTTGAATCTGACCGTTAGAGTAGGTTCATACAACATGTCGTGATTGTTGGGGTCATTGAGTCTCTTGGGGATGTGAGGATTGAGTCCAAGAGCTCTTTGGATCAACAGTTTTGTATATCATGATATAGGGATCTTTGAGCCAAGCTTCTTGAGAAATGTCATCATGTGATCCCATATCAGAGCCGACTTCAATGTGCTTCATGTTTGACCAAAGCCCAAAAGATTTGCAGTTAAGCTTGGATGCTCATAGCTTTGTCACGACCAGAAACAGACTTGGTGATGATGATGTAGAGAGTTCTCCAAGGTTGAGGAATATTCTTAAGATCCACATGTGAATGCTTAGTGATTACTCCCGTAGCTTCGTCATAACCAATATTGATCAGAGAACGTAGAACATTCTCTTTTAGTTGGTGTGGCATTGAGTTCGGTTGGCTCGATGATGGAATGAGAAGAAACAGCCGTAAGTCTGCGGGTGTGATGGTGACTTGTTTGTGGTTGTTGAGAGTCACATCACGGCGATTCGTCCTTTGATCTTTTGCATTGTATTCCAGAACTGATGAATGTAGATCTCGGACCCGAGCGAGAGTTGGAGGCATGTTCGATAAGGATTTCTTCAGAATATCACAACAATCAAGCAAAGAGGACTCTGAGCAGGTGAGATTCAAAGTCAACCGAGGTTGTTCCTTCCAATCTTCATCGGATAGCCATTGGGAAGATATCACAACGGTGAGAACATTTGGTGCATCCACATTCATTTGAGCGTCCATGTGATCACGAAATATATTTAGCCAAAAGAACCAACATATCGAAAGACATAATGTTAGTCAACAGAAGGTTTTTTTTTATTGTCTAATTGAATGGCAAAAGTTGATGATTGTTCTGAGTCAAAGTCACTTGTTTGTCAATAGTCCAATGATATGCGTGATAAGTTTCGTGAGTTAGTTAACTTTAAGTTTTAAAGTTCATGTTATCACTTGTTTTTCACAACATATTAAACGTTTAAGCTTATTAGTGACATTATTGGGTTCGTGGCGTTATGATTTATTTATTTACAAGTTTGCACGCGTAACAATTCATAATGAAGGTTTAATCAAGGCTTAGGCGTAGAAACGGTAGCTTATGCGTAAAGCGGAGGTATACGTGTAAACGCAAGCTTATGCATAGGATCCTGTCTTACGCGTAAGAAATATTACGCGTAGGAAAAGGGGACCTTATGCGTAGAGCTTACGCGTAAGCACATATAAAACCTTAAGCGTAGGCTTACTCGTAAGAGTAGACCTTATGCGTAGAGTCCTTTTTTCGCATATCCTTCACAGGATACGCGTAGTCCCATATGTAGAACCTTACGCGTAAATGCTACGTAGATTTCTCTTCATAACATGCTACTGGCGTAAGGTGATCCTTGTCGTGAGATTCTAATTTTTACGTGTAGCAAACCTGAAATAACATCATCATAGCATCAATATTAACGCATACATTCATTCAATAACAGATTTAATCACGAACACTCATTTAAATAGTTAGGCGTGCGTAGCCTAAAACCCTAAAGTTCAAGAATTACGCGTATGAAATCTAGCCATAGGATTTGCACTAAATTGATTCTGGGAGGTCTTAGAGGCATAGTAAGTTGTCCTATCCAAGTTTTAACATCAAATTCAAGGCCAATCAAGAATACCCAATTCTTATGAACATAAACCCTAGTTTTTATGTTTGTGAATCATTAGTGTTTCTGGGCTTAGATATGATCAATTTAACTTGAAAACAACCTCATACAACAATCTTTATCACCAAAAACGTTCACATATGAAAACACCCAAACCACGCATAAACCCTAGTTATCCAGAATTAATCAATTCGTGTTTCTGGGTAAGTTTTGATGATCAAAATAGTTTCAATGATGTTATATGAAAGTTTTGACACTATCTTTTTCACCACAAACACTCAAACTTGATTTGGTGTTCATACGCATATGCGTAGAACACTAAATCTCATAAAGGTGAAGATTTAACCGTTGGTTTTTCAAGAAAATCAAAACCTTTGTTTAAAATCTTGTTATAAACACAGAAACACTTACAGTTTGATGATCGAAAACACGGATTAGTGGAACGATTTTTATGCGTAGGATTTGGTTGTTGAGATATTAAATGTGAAGAGTTAATGAGGTTGGTGGGGTGTTTTTGTTAGAATAACTTTATGCATTTGACAGTTTTAGCCCCTCCACCTTTTCCATTTTCATCTAATGCCTTTAACTTCCATTTTGGTTACCAAAGGAGTGATATTTGGAAAAAAAATTGACGACACTCCCCCTCGACTTAAGAAATAATGAATGTTTATGAATTTTAGTCCGAGGAGTGTCAATAAACCAGAAAAGTGACCACCATTATTTAAAGAAACAACCGGGATAAGATAACATGCAAGTACAAGGTTTTATGAAACTGAAAAATATTTGCTTTCTCCCCCTCGACACTTGATCGGAAAAATCTTGAATTTAGAAAGATTTGAGTGTTGTGGGAAATTCTTGCAATGTTGAAAGAAATATAGATAGAAGAATATTTTTGTTGTTTTATCTAATTTTATATTTTTGTATTTTGTTTTGAAAATATTTACAAAAGAGGTTTTGGTGTTTGACTGGTTTTTAAGAATGTTTTAAGAGGGCATCCAGTTCCTCTTGAGTCAAACACCGCATACCAATCGGTGGACCAACTCATTAAACCTAGCAGGAGCTAAGGCTTTGGTGAGATGATCTGCCAATTGGTATTCGTACCCAAAATATAATTCAACATACCCTGTTCCATGTGGTCCTTGATGAAATGATATCGAAGATCGATGTGCTTTGATTTTGAATGTTGAACTGAGTTACGAGATGCATATACTCCGATTGTTCTGCAGTATCGGGATTACTGTCAAATCACGTAACCATAGTCTTTGAGTTGTGTTCTCATCCAAATGACTTGAGCACAACACGCCGACATGGCTACATATTCTGCTTTGGTTGAGGACAACGATGTACAATCCTGCTTCTTCGATTGCCATGACACGGTTGTCACCAAGAAATTATAAAGCTCACGAAGTACTTTTACGTGAATCTAAGCATCTGCGTGATCAGCGTCTGGCGATTAGTTCAAAACCGAGAATCCTTGGATACCCATTCCCAAATTAATGGCTCCCTTGATGTATCGGAGGATTCTTTTAGCCTTAGAGGTGGGTTTCATTGGTCTCGATACTTGGGAGCAAAGGTAGACGGCAAAACAATATCGGTCTGCTAGCTGTTAGGTACATGAGAGACCCGATACTACGGATTATTTGGTAGGGTCCACCAATTTCCCATGTAAATCAGTCTAGCTTCTTGGTATGAGCCATTGGTGTGGCATAGGTGTCACAGGTTTGCATTCCAAATTTGTTTAACAATTCCAGGGCATATTTGGACTGACTCAAGAAAATACCACGGGGTGATTGATGAACTTGCATTACAAGGAATAATGTGAGTTCACCCATCATTGACATTTCAAAATGTTTTGTCATAAGTTTTGCAAAAGCATTTGAGTATTTTAAATGTGTTGAACCAAAAATGATATCATCCACATAAATTTGAACAATTAAGATGTGTTCCCCGTGATATTGTATAAAAAGTTGAGATGCGACCAAACCTTTGGTAAACTTATTGGCAATAAGGAAGGATGATAACTTATAGTACCGCATGAGGGGCTTGTTTGAGACCGTAGAGAGCTTTCTTCAATTTGTAGACATGATTAGGGAACTCTGGATCAACGAATCCTTCTGGTTGGTACATGAACCGTTTCTTCAGTTGTCCATTAAGCGGTTTTACATCCATTTGAAAGACCGTGATGATTCATGTGAGCAAATGCGGAAAAATCCGAACGACCTCAAGGCGAGCAACCGAACAAATGATTCTTCAAAGTCAATACCCTCTTCATAATATAACCCTTAGCCACAGGGCGTGACTTGTTTTCTAATTACGGTTCCTTGACATCCAATTTGTTTTCCAAATCCATTTTAGACCAATGACGAAGACCCTGTTGGTCTTTCAACCAGTTCCCATACTTCAAGACGTTTGAATTGGTTGAGTTCTTTGCATGGATTCAATCGGTTGTCCTTTGTCATTGCGTCTTTAATGTTTTAGGCTCAGTTGGCTGACAGTGAGTGCATAAATGCAGTTCACCATCTGTGTGAAGACGTTGTCTCGGTCGGCCGGTTGATTCGGGTTGCCAATAATATTCTCAAGGGGATGGTCTTTTGTCCAACGATGTGTGGAAGGTTGATGTTGATATACATTATGCAGATTTTGAGGATTCAAATGGTGATGATTCATAACATCAGGTTAGCTTGATTTCATTGTGAGCGGGTTAAAGATCTTTGTCAAAATCATGAATCATCATCGGTACGGATTGCAAATGGTTTGGAAGCGGTTTGTTCAACTGTTGTTGTAGATTCAACTGGTGGTGCTTCTTCAAGAGTTGTTGTAGCAAGTGTATCGGGTATAGAATTATTATCGGGTTGGCAGTGGAAATAGCAGATACACAGAGCACGTTCATCAATATCGTCACTGAAGAGAGGAGCAAATAGTCTTTCCATTTGTTGACGAGTAAGCTGAGGGCTTGTTTCAGCTGATGATGGGGTTTGGGGAAGTTTAAGCGGTTGTGACCGGGTTCCAAGCTGTTATACTGAAGCCATTTCATAAGTTCATCAAAATTAGCATGAATCGTTTCCATAACTTGTTTTTTGTCGGCGATTCAGATCCGGTAACCTTTAGAATTCTCACAATCCAATAAAGAATCCATAATCAGCTTTCTTTGAGCTTTCCAAAGTCATCACGATCATTATTCGGATAGCAAAGGGATCCAAATACATGAAAGTGTTTAAGATTCGTTTTTCGGTTGTGGAGAAGCTCAAATGGTGTTTTTGTTTGGCGTTTGTAATCATTGAGCGATTCTGAGTGTAGCATGCAGGTTGAGACAGCTTCACCCACAGTATCTGGAAGTCTAGCATTTAATTAACATCGTTCGGCGACTTCCACTAACGTCTGGTTTCGTCTTTCAACAACTCCGTTTTGTTCTGGTGTGCGGGCAATAGATGTTTGATGCTCAATTCCCACTTTCTCATAATATTCTTGAAGAGTTTGATTCATAAATTCAGTTCCTTTGTACGTTCATTATTTGTCGGACGGTGTTAAATTTGAATTTTCGTGAGAAAGGTGATGATCATCGTGGAGCTTGATCTTTACTTCGAAGAAAATAAACCCAAGTCCATCTTGAGTATTCATCAACAATTACCAAGATGTAGCGTTTGCTATTAATCGTGCATGCGCGCATCGGGCCACACAAATCCATGTGAAGAAGATGAAGCACATCTTTGAGGCGTGTTCCACCTTTGAAGGAAAATGAGCACGAGTGCTTTTCCCTTGTTTACACACTGAGCATAGGTGATCTTTAGAAAACCGGAATCACGGGAGACCTTCAACAAGTTTGTGTCGAGCAAGGTTGGTTATGGTTTGAGAGTTTAGATGTGAGAGCAGCGATGCCATAGCCAAGATTTTGTAGATGTAGCCTTTGAGTAGACATATATGGGAGATGAAGCAATCATGTCTTGCATGAAATAGTGTAGAGACTAGATGGCGTTGGCAGGACATAAATCATTTCCTTGTAGATCACGAATGAAACAAGTTTTCTCTGGCGACTTCCAAGTCTCCATCAAAATTGACCAACGAGAAAGAGATTGTGACGAGGCCTTCCACAAAATAAACCCTGCTAATTTCAATATTGCCATTGATATAATCTCCGTAGCCCATGATAGATGCAAGTGATCATTCGAATCTGACAGTGCCAATGAACTTTGCAACAAAGTTTGATAACAGTTTAAGGTTGCTGTCATGTCGGGGAACATCCGCTATCAACAATCCAAAGGATGATCGTATCACTGCATTACACAGCGACGGATGGAATAGAAGTAGATGTGGAACCCGATGAGTTAGAGGGTTCCTCGTGAATATAGTTGAAATACACACATCAATGATTTTAGGCATCCATTTAAATCCTAGTGTATTATGTATCCATTTATGCCATCTCCAACTAGTCTTAGCTTTAGTCTTAGTGAAAGTACTAGGTGGTACTACATTCCTTGGAGGTGAAACTGGAGCTACAGGGACATCAATGCGTTTCTTAGAATCTAAAGAGGCGGTTTACCTGCACGGACTTAGAAGCAGATGAGTGGGCCTAGAGGTATTTCGAATCTTAGGATTCCGTAAACGAGACAAGATAGCCTTAGCAACACATTTATCATGACAATCAGAGAGCATACTTTTACGACAAATAACACAAGAAGCATCAGACTGAATATCAAAAAGTACTTAAAGGTTCAGCATCAGTTACAACACTTTTTCTATTACATTTGCTAGACTTATATCTAAAGTGGGTGCAGATGGAGTCTTATTCAAAGTCCTATGGTGTTCTTCTACTTCAGCATTATGTATTTGTCTTTTCTTAGGTAACTTCTATTCTTCCTTGTATTGCTCCTAGGCTTTGAAGTGCGGACGTTGGGAAAAAGAGGCAACTATTCTGTTTCAGTGAGGGAAGCGCATTAGTAACTTGTGTTTTGTCAGGTAGTATTCGGGTTCATGTATGCTAAGTGTTACGAGGTCAATTCTTTTAATGATGCTAGGCTGAACTTGTTCATACTTTCCTAACATTTCCTTAGCAATGATGTGTGCAAAATCTTGATTTTTAGAACGAAGATTTCCAGCAAAATTCATGACTTCATTAGTGTGTGCAAGATAATGATCAAGTTCGTTTGATGCTTCATCACGAGTCTGTTTGAGTAAATTAAATATGACACCATATTCTGTTAACTTTTGCAGTTCATGTTCATATTTTGAGATTTGACACTTAAAAGACACGTTTTGATCATCCAGTTGGTCAATTTTTGGATTAAGATTTTTTCATGCAACTTGCGATTTTGTTTTGAAAAACAAGTTGTTGATCGTGAATATCTTTTTGACACCAATTAAGAGGACGTTTTGCATTTGAAAGTTCGTTTAATAATCGTACATTTGCAACTTTTAAGACTCGATTTGAAGCACATTATCATTATTCACAACAATTTCAACGAATCAACCGAATCACAGCGAAATATGATCGAGATGCAAATCAACAGTTGTAATAACACAAGATTATTGATATCAGCCACGGATAACATTTTCCAAGAGTCGATCAACAATTTTTTTAAGCAATAATTTCTTTTTCGCGTTTAGTATTTGAAATCGATGTTCTGTTTTCTCAAAGTTTTTCATGAGACCAAGTTCCTTGTGAAAATCCCTTTCCAAATATAGTGCACAATGTTTCAAATTTTTGACATGGGGTAAATTCTTTTTACGAAAATGTCTCTTTGTTCTCGTGCCAATGGTGAATGAAAATGTTCAACTTTTATTTTAGATTGAAATTCAATCTCACGTTCCAAAAGTTTGATGTCAGATAAGAAAGTGTCAAAATATTTGATAACACGACAACTTTAGGCTTTAGTTTCATCCACTAAGTGAAGGTAAAGGACCATTTATTTGTGCACCATTGTGTTGGGGACTAACTTGGTGTGACAACCAAAGGTGTGTTTGAAGTATCTTGTTGTGTGACAAAAGTTACGGCTTTCAAATAGTTAAATGGTTTGTTATAAATGAAATTTTCCATTTTTGACCGACTCTCGTCATCTGCATCTAATTCTTCCATGTGATTATATTCCACAACAGTCATAATTGAATCATCAATTCTATGTTACACGTAAACTTGAGGATTTGGTTTGATGCTCTTGTGAAAACTTAGGTTTGTAATAAGCAAGATTCAGTCCATATCCATTTGGATTTGGTTTGAAAGAAAATTTTTGAATCGTTGTGATTGATTCACCATGTTTATAAACAACAGTTTTAAACTCTTTGATTTTGTTTTGTAAGTCGACAATTTCTTCAAGATAGTCATCTATGCGTTTCGTTGAATGCTTTTTGTACTCAGAGAACTGTTTTTGACAAGTTAACAACTCAGCCTTGGCTTTTGAGTTTCAAAGTAGGCGTTAATTTGTTGTTTATGTTCATGTTTCATTTGTTCTATTTGAGACAACAAAGCATTCTTCAAAGCGGCTAGATCATGAATCTGTCGTTCCAAAGATTTTTCGTTTTGGTGTGATTTAGCAAAAGCGACTTCAAAACCTTTTTCATGGTTTTCTTGAGTTTTGAAAATGTTGATTTGTCGAATTAAGAATTCATTATCCCTGGTTAACAGTGCATTTTC
>OU343216.1:170865599-170921829 GCA_910596185.1 Chrysanthemum makinoi | reverse complement strand
AAAGTCAAGGATAGAGAAGTTGTGAGAATAAACCCATAATGAGAAAGGGTAGAATATATGTACCTCAAATGTGTGTGCGTAAGAGTAAGGGACACAAGCAAGCTCAACATCCACGCTTCACTAAATCTACATTAGGACATATCATAAATCACATATGTGTTCCATTTATAAATCATGCTTAACTTATCTTCCATTTATACTTAGTTTCAAGTTCATAAGTTTCTGTCTTTTAGTATTTCAAATCTGGACCAGACTTTAGCGATTTTTATAAAATATTTACTTAGCTCAACTGAAATCAAGAAAATTCCCAGGGGTTCTTATATGAGTTAAGAGAGTCTCCAAATATTAGGGGATTCAATTTCCAAGTCAAATGGCCTATGGAAAATCATGAGTCCAGACCTGTCCAGAACTCACCTAGATTTACACACACCAAAAGTATAGACCAAACAAACACACTCACCCTACTCCACACCTCAAACAAAAATTTACAGGTGTCACACAATATATAAAAATAATAACCACCAAAGGAAAAGTTCCAGAAACTCATATATTTAATACTAAAAATCAAATACTACATCACAAATTTAAACTCGGAAATTCAGATTCAGACACCTTAACTCCAAAAATGTAAAAATAATACTTCCATGTATGAAAATGATGCAAGGCTTATATTTACAGAAAGATATTTCAAATTACAACAATTTAGGCTCAAGAATCACTCAAAAACATGCAAGTATCATCAGATAACACCTAGATGAATCCAACCTAAATTCTGGACATCTTAACAAGCAATCATAACCAAGCAACAAACAAGTCACCAATCATCACTTAAGCATGCCAAACATCACAAAACTCATCATACATCATGTTTAGGGTTTAATAGCATGAATTCTACAGAGGTTTCATCAATTTAACTAATGAGCATAAAATCAAGCATTTGACATATTATAAGTCCATAATTTCATGTAGAAAGCTAATAACAAGTCCAAAACATGTAGTAAACCTATCCATCATCCACCAAATCATATCCACAAGGCAACCATCATAAAATATCAAAAAATCACAGAAATAAAAGTCTAACCACCCATATCACACAATTCCCCATCCAATCTTATAAGATTACAAGTTCTAGTCAAATAAACATCACCATAACCTTCACATAAAATCATGAACTTCTAAGCTATCAAATTCATCAATAAGCATGTTATCACCCATCATTGAAAGTTCATGTACTCATTCAATATGACATATAAACATGTTATAAAAGCCGTTTCCAAATTCTCATATCCTAGGTATCATTTTTAAAGCTAACATGTCCACATAAAATCATGAATTCATAGTTAGAGTTTAACATGAAAATGGCTTATAAAACTTCACAATGATTCCAAAAATGAGCATACACCACTTCTATAAATCTAATAACATATAAAGATCATTCAATATTCATACCCATAATCATTTACAACATAATCTCATAAATTATCAAGCTAATACTCTTCATAAAATATGACGCACACTACACGAAACCCCTATTCCAAACACACCATACACGAGCCAAACAAACCCTAGGTGTGTCAAATTGAGGAAAACAAGAGCCAAGGATGAATTCAAACCAAAACAGCCTCCATTGCCCTAGAATTCACGACCAAAAAGGCAACCCTTCAAACCAAGAACCCACGAACAAAAATCCATGTTCACAGCACCTTGTGCTCGCCCTACGAATCTCCCTACTTTGCTTGGTGGTCGAATAGAATAAGGAAGAAAAGGGTGCCGCCATTTTTTTTTTTTTGTGATTAGGGTTTTTTGGAGGAGCGTTTTTTTGGTGTGATACGTAGGTAAAAGAAAAAAACGGGAAGAAAAAAAATAGGGGTTCGGTTAGGCTAGCAAGGAGGGGAAACAATGGGCCAAATCCAATCTTTAGGTGGGCTTGAGTTTAGTTAATGTTATTTAAGAAATTTTCGGCCCATGTACAAATATTAAAACGTGTAGTTAATTTTAGACGCAAGCGTTAAGTATTTTAATGATATCGTACATTAAGTTTGGTAAACATTTACTAGTTAGGTTAAAATTTTACATTTAATGAGCTTGACGGATTTTTCATATTTTATAAATATTAAATAGAGGGCTAAAATAGTCTTTTCACGCGTTTTAGATTTTTAGGGTTTTACATCAATAGTGCACTTTTAGTTTCCTATGCCAGAGACTAGGGAGTGGGTCTCCTTTTTAAATATCAACAATCTCTAAGAAAGAGTCGATAGATTATTTAGGTTCCCCGTAAGAATGAAACAAGTCCTTTTAAGAGGAACTTGAGTATCTTTGGAAGTTTTAGTGCAGTGCGTCACTGGGTCCATGACGTCTTGTCTTCAATAATAGTGTTACCTAGGTAACCACCAGTAGCAGATGTATTGAACCCGGTTTTTGCCCTAAGGTTGAATTAATGGAGGGCTATTTCTTTTCACCCTTTTCTCATTCATTTCTTTTTCATTCTTCAACCCCTTCAGTGCTTACCGAGATTTCATAGCTAGAACCTTGTTGGGTTTATTCCAGTTCTAGCTCTATCTCAGTCCGAACTCTTCCCATTTCTCACTTATCTCCTTTTTTTCATCATACCTAAGGACATCTACACTAACTAGTGGATTGTCCCTGGGTAGATCCCTCCGGCTCTGGCGGGATCGTGGGAACGAATACCTAACCTTACCATCCTTATATCTCCATGCATAAAGTAAATTTGGTCGGTCTTTCGGTATTGTTCTTCTGCCATTGAAACCAATTGAAAACCATTTGAAAGACAATCCAGGTACTTGTGATACAAGATCAAAACATTTTGTACCTGAATCGTTTTTGATATTTTTAGAAAAGCTCCCCCTTAACATGTGCATCAAATATTTGAAATTGTTTTAGCACATGGAGACAAGAGGACTTAAAAATCTTAGATTAAGAATGAAGGATTCAATTCTTTTATCAACATTTTCTAAAATTATCATCATCACATTCCCGATCAAATTTAGTATTTTAAATACTTTGTTAAAGATATTTTGGGAAAGGATGTGGTTTTCTTAAAGTTGCTCCCCCTCAATATGTGCATCGAGATTCGAAAGGGTTTTGCACATATTAGTGGGAACATGTACTTTGAGACAAATCAATCACGTTTTAATCCCTTATGGTATAAGATAAATGCTCCCCCTTAACATATGCTTGGAAAACTTGAAATCGTTTGGCATATGTAGGGAGGAGATCTTGTTAATCAATTTCAAAACTATTTATCGAATTATCAATTTAAATCCAATTTAAATCACAAATTCTCCCCCGATCACAATTTTCAAATCCTTTGAGATTTGTGATCTCTATTGATTGAAATTATTTTTGAAAGGTTTTGAGGAGAATTGTGACTTGCTTTTAAAACTTTTAACTGATAAGGATCAAATTTTGAGACTTTAAACTCCAATGATTAAACATGCTTAAGTGTCTTATGAAAACACAACATTAGCCTAGGTCTACATCCAATGGATCAAAAACATTGTTTATTTGATTGTCCAAAATTAGACCTTGCTCGAGTACGTGCCAATTGATTGAAAAATAACTTTTTGATATGATTGAAATCATTCGCCCCCTCAATCAATGACATAAGTTGTTGATTGAGTGTTAGAGATTTTGACAAATGATAATCTAGATGATTTTCAAAAATATAGTCCGAGTTATTTTCAAAGCTATTCTATTTTCATTCGATGACAAATATTTTTCAGAAGAATTTTTAGAAGGAAAAATATTTGTGAAGGAAACATTTGTCTTTTTGGTGACAAACATCTGATTTTATAATCAGAGCATGAGGTTTCAAAAATTAGATTAAGCATGGCTCTATTCTTTCTTTTAAAACGGGCTACTGCCTGAAATGACAATAAACCATCATTTTCCTCCATCCTTTTTTTTTTTTTTTTAAGTTTATGTACAATCGAACTTCATCTAAAGACCCGTGCCATTCTTTGAGTTACAAATCAAAGTCCGTAGATGTTATCAAAGAATAGAAATAGATATGAAAAATAATATTTTTGAGCTTTTTCAAAGATTTTCTGATTTTTTATGGATTTTTGAAATTTTATATTTTTCTATTTTCTTATAAGGGGTTTTATAATTTTGTATTTTGATTTTTAAATAAGTATGTAAAAGAATTTAGATGAAGAAAAGCCTTTACTCCTCGTTTTCCTCTTGAAGTCGTTTGAGTGTTTCCAGTTGTAGACTCTTGAATCCAAGTCGTGGAAGAATAAACTCAAAACGTTCTCTAGGAAGAGCTTTAGTGAAGATGTCTGCCAGGTGATATTTAGTTCTCATAAAATATAGTTCCACCACACCTTTCTCTACTTGCTCCCTGATGAAGTGATGTCGAATGTCGATATGCTTTGCTCTTGAGTGTTGAACGTTGTTGCATGAGAGAGTAATGGCACTTTTTTTTATCACAATACAGAGGGATCTTGTTGAATTCAAAGCCATATTCAGATAATTGGGATTTCATCCATAGGATTTGAGCACAACAAGATGACATGGCTATGTATTCTGCCTCTGTAGAGGATATAAACGTACTCATTTGTTTCTTCGAGGACCAGCTTACAAGATTTTCTCCTAAGTGAGCTTGCGACCCGAGGCGTGCTTCGACGTGTATCTTGACACCCTGCATGGTCTGCATCTGCATATGCTGTTAGTGACATATTAGTCTCCTCCGGATACCAAAGTCCTATATTAATGGTTCCTTGGAGATACCGAAAGACCCGTTTAACCGCTTCAAGGTGCTTTTTGGTAGGCTTAGCCTGGTATCTAGCACACATGCATACAATGAATAGAATATCAGGTCTCTTGTGAGGTACATCAGGGATCCAATCATGCTTTGATAATTGGTTTGATCAACCATGATCCCTGAGTGGTCCTCATCCAGTTTTGTGCGCTCCACCATGGGAATGTCAATAGGGTCACAGGTATCAAATCTAAATTTCTTTAAAATTTCATTAGCATATTTAGATTGATTAATAAAAATGCCTCCGGGACTTTGTGAAATTTGTAATCCTAAGAAAAATGACATTTGTCCCATCATAGACATTTAAAATTTGGAGCCAATTTCCTTTGAAAAACGGTCACATCATTAAAGGTCGGTGAACAAAGCCATTCCAGGAATCCATTCCAACCTCCATTTCATTCCATTTCAACCATGATAGATTATAAGTCAGAATATTCACGGATCCACAAAACCTTAGTGACTGACATAAACGATTTCTTCCAGATCTTCATTAAGAAAGACAGTCTTTACATCCATTTGATAAACCACCATGCTAAAAGAAAGAATAGAGCCATGCTTCGATACGTGCAACTGGAGCAAATGATTCCTCAAAGTCAATACCCTCTTCTTAACGATATCCTTTTGCAACAAGTCTAGCCTTGTTCTTCAGTACATCACCATGCTCATCAAGTTTTACTTTGAAGATCCATTTGAGAGCAATGATCAGAGCACAGTCAGGAGCAGGTACCAATTCCCAAACATCAAGACGATCAAACTCGTGAATTTGTTCTTGCATTGCATTGAACAGCTGTCTTCGAGACATAGCGGTTTAACATCTTCGGTTCGACCTTTGATAATATGGAATTGAAGAAGCACCATAAGGCGTCAGTAGCAAGTTGTTTACGAGTGGATACCGGATGATAAGGATTCCCAATAATGTTGTCTAATGGATGATCATGTGTCCATTTTTTGAAATGCTCGTGTGGTTGTGGTTGAGGAACTGATGTAGCAGAGTTGGGGTCCCCCGATGAAGATGGTTCAGATGATGGATCAGGGGCAAATATGTTTTCAAAAGGTTTATCTTCTGGAGTGGAAAAGGGGTTATCTCCATCCTAGTTGCCAGAAACATTTCCATGATGTACACTCGAGGATTGAGGATTTGATGATGATGAAGAGTGATCTGCAGTAGGCGCTTTTTGACTCAATGACATAAAAACTGAAGGATTATCTATGTTGACTGGGTTAGGGGCTGCCACTGTTGATGGAGTAGACTGATCATTAGCGATAGGTTCATAGTATTCATCAAACATCGGATCAAACAATTTCTTCAAATCATCTTCAGAAGAAGGTACATATGGAACTGCTGGTGAGGGGTTTTGTACAAGAGAAGAACTAATGGGACTACTTAATGAATGTTGTGATGCGGGTCCAGAACTTGTTGTCCCGGAGCCATTTTCCTGAACAGCTCATCGACGTGGCGTGAATAGTTTCCATGATATCTCGAGTGCTTTTGTTGTAGATTCGGTAACCCTTCCTGTTTGGTGCATAACCCACAAAAACTCCAATGTCCGCCTTAGCTCTTAATTTACCTAAATCTTGACCATCATTCGTTGGATAGCACAAAGCACCAAACACACGAAGGAAGGAGAGATCAAGTTTTCGATTGTGGACAAGTTCTTATGGAGTTTTTCCATGAGTGGTGTCTATAAGGGAATGATTTTGGGTATAGGAAGCAGTGGCAATGGCTTCATCCCAGAGAAACATTGGAACCTTTGAGTTAATTAGCATAGTTATTGCAGCTTCCACAAGGGTCCGATTTCGTCTTACAACTACACCGTTCTATTGAGGAGTACGTGGAACATTTCTTTGATGGCTGATTCCAATGCTTTCATAAAACTGACTTAGTTCTTTGTTAACAAACTCAGTTCCATTGTTCGTTCGAATAATTCTAATAGTCTTGTTAAGTCGAACCTGCATCTGTTTGATAAGTTTGATGATGACATCTGGAGTTTCATCCTTTGTCCTCAAAAACTAAACCCAAGTAAATCGAGAGTAGTCATCAACAACGACTAACACATATTTCTTCCCATTTATCATTTGCACTCTCATGGGTCCGCATAGGTCCATATGAAGTGTATGTAGAAATTCCATAACTGAGTTTGCAGGTTTGGGTTTATGGGCATATTTCTTGCTTTTTCCCAATTGGCATGCTGAACAAAGGCGATCCTTTTCATACTTTAATCTGGGCCAGCCTCTTACGAGGTCCTTTCTAGAAAGATCATTAATGGTGCCGAAGTTCAAGTGATTGAGACGACGATGCCATAACCATGACTTTGTTTTGAAGCCTTTGACAACAAGCAGATTGGAGAAGACTTCATCATGTCTTCGATAGAAATGGTGTATAAGTTTGTACCACGTGTGCCTCTTAAAAGTTCCACATCATCAATCTCTCTAACGAAATAAGTATGTTTTCTAAAGGCAACTTCTAGATCAGAATCACAGAATTGACCGACAGAAAACAAATTATGACCAAGACCTTCACATAATATACCGGAAATTACACTATCACCAACCACATAATCTCCATAACCCATAATCGCCCCAAAATGGTCGTTCCCGAATCTAACAGTCCCGATAAATTTACTCACGAAGTTCATGAGCCGCGAGCAATCTCCAGTCATATGCTTGGAACAGCCTGAGTCTAGGTATCACAGAACAATTTGAACGACCTGCAGTTGAACACAGACAAGAATGGATGACTGGACAATTGGGATCCCCATGCGAGAATGGGTTCCACTTTGTTAGTAAATGAGATTGGAACACCCACATCAGAAGCAGAAACAATGATATCATTAGAGATAGATGTCCGGCTAGTAGTAACATAGATCTATTCAAAGTATGTTCACTTCTTAAAGGTATAGTTCTACCAGTGGGTATCCATTTCCTAATGGGCATTGATCTAGATAATTTAGGGCATAACTCATTAAGATTGAATTTACGGCCAGTAGGTATCCATTGATAACCTACATTACTAAATTTTCTTCTTGTTGGTTTCCAATGTTTTCTAGCCCTCTTCCACCTTGGTTTTCTGACCTTCTTATCCTTTTTCTAGTGTTAACATTTTTTACCGGAGATTTGACAGCATTACTCAAATCATTCACAACACCTTCATGATTAATACCAGAAATTACGCATTCATTACATGTTTTGCAAGTAGTAGCAGAATTCGAATTAATTACATTATGCTTATAGCTAATACTAGAATCAACACGATTCATCTTATTCAACACAAACTTATAGTTCCTAGGGTGGTCTTCTACTTTCTTCCATTGATCACTCTTAGCTTGCGAGGTCCTATCTTGCTTTGTATTTCCTGGAGGCTTTGACCCGCTTGCTTTTGTATCACTGATTACTCCTATAGAGGGAATGATAGGAACATTAGTTGGTTTTGCTACTTTTTGCATTCCTGATCTAGAAGTGTTGGGATCTGAAGTACTTGCAGGCACATCAAAGTTCACATGCTTGACTTTCGGCACAGAACAAGGCATATCATGGGTTGCATGCTTAACACTAGGCATAGATCAAGGCATAACAACTTTATCTTTCTTACAAAAGGAATTAGGGCATGTTGCTCTTAAACATTCTAAAAGTTCCTGAGATCATTTGGCATACAAGCATGCATACCTAACTTCACTATCAAGTGGTTTATTTATGCTATCCTCTTCGACAATCTCACGGAGACATTCTAGACTATTCTTAAGGTACGAAAAATATTCTTGAGACATAAGTTCGTTATTTCTAAGATGAGGAGGAATATACTTTACAGTCACAGCATACTTAGAATCCGCAGATGCCTTTGACACAACATTCTTATCACAGACAAGTGGCATTTTCCCTTTTACCTGACTCTTCAGATTCTCAATTTCCTTTTGTAAAGAAGTTATTTTTTCATTGTTCTTATCACGAGTGACTTTCATTGAATCATATAACTCTTTGAAGTGTCGTTTAACCTTTTCATTTTCTTCCAGAAAACTCTCATTTTCTTGTTGTAAAACATTAATGATGTTTTGAAGATGAAAGTTTTGAGAATACTGAGAATCTTAAGGAGGAGGTATTTGGGAGCCATTCACATTATTCTTTTCACCTTTCAATTGTGAAATTTGGGTTTTCAATCTTTTGATCGTGTTATAATGAGCTCGAATTTGTTCATCACGTTTGCTTATTTCAAAAACTGCATCAAACTCAGGAGTATCCAAAGATGTCTTGATATTTGAGGTTTTAACATTTTCTTTGAGATGTTGATATTTTAATTACAAAGCAAGATGTTCAACTTCCAACTTAGAAAAATGTTTTACCAAGTTATCTTGATCATCCTGTTCAACTTTCTCATGCAGTTTAGAATTTGTTTTTTCAAGCTCAATGACACAATCGTGGGAAACTTTTAGAGCAACAGATAATTCATGAAATTGAGAAGCAGTAATAGAACAATTTGTAACAGCGTAAAACACATCTTGAGCAATACATCCAGAAATCAAATTCTCATTTAAGGTATGCAGATTCTTCCTTTCAATTTCATTATATTTCAATTCTCGTTCATAATCACTGACCTCAATTTCCATTTCATTAAACATTCTTTTCATGTCTTTCACTTCAGTGTCAATTGCCTTTTGAAGAGACTCAAATTGTTCTTTTAGTTGCTTAAAGAAAGGCATGACTTCTGTCAAATAACATTCTTTTGTTTGCTCAAAACCCCTTTCCCCTTCTGTAATCCCAGTTGGTGTGATTCTCTTCTTACATGTTTTTTCAAAGTCACCAAATAGTTGATAAACGACATATAAGTTGACTAAGGTTTTGCTTTGTGTGGGAAGAGTTCTAGGCACTAAATGCATAGGTGTATTTAGGGGATACATAGTGGCTGGAGGCAATCTCCTACAAGGGGAATTCTTTTCAATAAAATCATCAGTTTTTTGCTTGTCCATATCCTTTTTCCAGAACACTTGTTCAGGGGTCAGCTGGGTTTGAGGTCTAAACTTATTAAAGGCAATCCAGTTTTCCTTAGCATAATTCGGTGTTTTAAAAGTGATATTTTCTTTTATGCATGAGGGATTCTTAAGTTTTTCATCTAATTTTTTTCTAGTGACTTCTTCTAATTGCCTATCTTCCTCAGTATACTCAGCACAACTAGGTTTCTGTCTAGGCTTAAGAATCTCATTACCATCATAGATTACCTTTTGAGCTGCTTTTGCTTTAATGCAAACCTCATGATTTGGTTCTTGTATCAGTGCAACACTATGTTTATCACTTAAAACTCTATTCTTAGTGATCATGTGAGCAGTCTAAATGGTGTTCCCTTGTATGTATAACTTAATTTCTAGTTTGTTCTTCAAAGTTTTTAGGTTGGAAAATTCAGTTGGAAGTTTTGATTCCTTAGCATTAAATTCCTGTTTAAGCACTTTTACATTTTCTTGAAGTTCTTGTTTTTGCTTAACAGTTTTGTTGATCTTTTCTTTTAAGGAATCTAACTCTTGTTTTAATATTTCTTCCCTAAAATTACTTTTTCTGATAGTTGTACGCATTTGGTCATCCATTTCCTGCTCACGAGTAGTCAATTGAAACTTAGCACGTTGTTCATATATGGCAACTTGTTCCTTATAGGTATTCAGTTCAGAGATAATAGAATCATCAGGGGCACATGCAGTGTATTCATCAAGAACATAATCATTATTGACTGCAGAAGATGCATAAGTTGGTACAGTCACACTTTCACTTTGTATCATATATTGATCATATGGGACAACATTGCTATTACCCATATTTTCAATATTTGATTCATTAATTTCAGGTGATTATACCTTGTCATGTATCTTTTGCACATCAACTTCATCGTATAGTTTTAATACCTCTGATATGATTGATTCCTTGGAGGGACTTGCTTGTTGTGGAGACGGGACCTTTGGAGAGACCATTGGTGAAATACTAGCCATGAAGATGGTCTGGGCAGTAGGTTCATCATCGACATCAGAGTCAAATGCATCACAGTCTGCCACTTGAAACACATTTGGATGATTGTGACCTATTCCCTACATTGGCTGCTCATCCACATCCGCATCATAAGTTTTGGCATTTCCCTCAGCAAGAAATAGCAATTCTTCCTCATCCAATACTGCTCCATTATCTTGAGCTTGCACCAGCAGCCTTTTGTCCTTGAAGTACTCTGCATTCTGTAGACGTTTTGGAGATGTGCAATTCCTTGCAATATGTCCTTCACCACCACATTTGTAACACTTTATTGGCTTTCCTTGACCTTGAGTCATGTTCCTTCCTCGATTCTGATTGCCCACATATCCTCCACCTACTCCAGTATTTCCATAACCTGCTCCAGCCATTCCTTGTTCATTCAGTCTTCCTTGCACATTCTGCACCACTACCTTTCCATCTCTAACAGTAGCTTGATTTTGGGGATTGGATGCTGTTCTGAGGTTATTGTTGGTGTGTGGAGTGAGGTTCAGATTTTGTTTAACCATAAGAGACAGTTGATTGATGAGATTTTCCATGAATGTGTCTGAATCTGGATGCTTATACCCTAGATCTGGAATGAGTTTGTGATTACCATTACCAGTTGGTATGACTTGAGATGCTTTGGTGGTTGTTCCTACATTAGTGTAGAATCAGGTTGAATCACTTGACGAGCTTGCATCACCAGAATTGGATTTGAACTTTTCTAAGATCATTCGTTCAAACATAGCATGTTTCTCATTCTGAAGCAAATAACCATACAATTGCTCGTAGTTAGTGTGCCTCAATCCTTTGGTTAGCTTGGAAGTGACAAATTTGTGCCATTCGGGATTCATGTTGTTCACAAACTTTGAATTGAGCTGGATATTTGGCATAGTCATTTTGATATTCCTCACGTCATTCACAAGCTTATGGGAACCTCACGTAGTATTCAGTGATAGTTTCCCCTGGGTTCATCTCAAAGTTCTCAAAATCATCATACAGTTGAGACTCTATGTCTTCTTTAGTCACTTTAGAACCAGAGATAAGCATCTTGACATTGTCCCAAACTGCCTTTGCTTCAGTGTTGTGATTGATCAGCTTGTAAATGTCCTTTGGTAGACCCTGAAGTATAATGTTTGAAGCCCTAATATCAGCATTGTATCTCTTTTTCTCCTTTTCATTAAGCTCATCATACGTCTTTGGTCTATCCAATCCCAATACAACAGAACCATCAGCAGCAGTTTCAAGAATATCTCTGGTAGTCTCAACTTGATACGGTCCTTCATCAATAGATTGTTAGCTTGTATATTCGCTGGATTACTATGGACTCATTTAATATGATTAGTTGTCTATTATTGTGTAGCATAAATTATGGGTAATTATCTATTTACCATGTATATCTCTTGTATGACACTATATGTACTCGTGGCTATTGTGAGGAATGGCAATCAAATCAGAAAACATTATGATCAAATATCTTTATATATTTTACATGGTATCAGGCCTAATCGGTCCTACCTCAAAACCCTAAACAAAACTACTTTCGCCGCCGCCTCCGGCCGCCGGCTACACGCCGGACGTTCGGAGGGCTCCCTTTAAACCTTAAACTCTGTAAGCGCTATGTTAAACCCCACCCATGCTTTGATGTTTATTTGTGAGGTGGATCTTTATGTTTTTCTTGGGAAAAATACGCCCCGTTTGTTCGGAAGGTTCTTTGGGGGTTGAAGTTTTAGAACCAACTTTCGTTTTCTCATCTTTTCTTTCATTCGTTTTAGTTGTAGGGGATACTTTGGGTTATCCCGTTTTCTTATCTTTTTTTTTTGTTGGTGATTTGTGCTAAAGTCATAAATCCACACATTATTATTTTGTTGTTTGCTTTAGGTCCGCGAGCACATGTGTTGGTGATTTGTGCTAAGGTCACAAATCCACACACTATTATGCTAATGTCTTGTTTTTTTTCTCTTTTCTAGTTTTTCTACTCAGTATGCAAACATTTTCACGAAGGGATTGCGGGCCAACCGCTTTTGAATAATTTCGCTCTAGCCTGAGCGTCCGGTGTTCTCCCGCTCTGACTGCGGGGGAGTGTTAGCGTGTATATTAGCTGGATTACTATGGACTCATTTAATATGATTAGTTGTCTATTATTGTGTAGCATAAATTATGGGTAATTATCTATTTACCATGTATATCTCTTGTATGACACTATATGTACTCGTGGCTATTGTGAGGAATGGCAATCAAATCAGAAAACATTCTTATCAAATATCTTTACATATTTTACATAGATTTGAGGATGTCAACCCCATTTTCCTTACCCAAGCTGTAGGATCTTAATATTTATTGTGTTAGATGATTCGGGTGGTCTTGGATGATGGAAATACATGATAGCCATTTTAGAGAGAGAAAGGATAAGAGAGGGTGTTCTTGGTAGAGACTTAGTTTAATAAAAAGTGAAAGGTTAGATTAGAAGCACCACCCCTTCCAAGGATGGAAGGGGTATTTATAGTTCTGACTTCCGCGACCTTTGACTTGTGGATCAGTATCTACGGTGGGTAAAGACCCGTCCTTCCTCCACGGTGTTACACTAAACTAAACTACGCTACAAACTAACTAATTAACTACTAAATAACGTAAATAACTACAAGTCTATGAGCTAAAATATGCTAGACCATAATTGGGGTGACCGACACTTTAATATGGAATTTCCAATTCCTAACAATCTCCCCCTAAGGGAGGTCACCCCATGAAATACATTTTGCATCCTAGCATTCTATCTTTGTCTTTAGTTCCAAGCTCGTAGACTTCAATTCTTCAAATTCCTTATTCTTTGTGCTTGTGTAGCGATTCTTCAAAGTCAGCATAATTTTGTACTTTTAGTGGAGGTCTTTGAACTGATCCACATCTTTGATGATCTTCGAGCTTTCATTGAGATCATCAGCCACAGTAAATCTCTGAATCACCCTTTGTTGTGTTTCCATCATGTGATGTTGTGACTTTTGGACCGACATGCTCACATTTTCTAGATCATGACATCTTTTCATCAGAGTAGCGGAAGCTTTATCGCCCATGATATTTTGCAGCAGCGTGGCGGAAACATATATAAAAATATGAGCCAGGTCCTGTAGAATATGCACAAGTCATGATTTCTTCAATTAAGTGTGGATCTTTGTGAGCATGCGGCTGGATTGACTCCTCAATTACGTCGGTACAACCGTCCAAATGTACCCTGAAACAACGAGTTAGCAATAAAACACACGAAAGTGACTTTAATCACTTTCGTTGAATTGAGGTACATGGCCCACGGTTCCCCGTTGATCAGTACAAGTACTGCCTGTGATCGGTATAATTCGAAGAATCTCCGGCAGGGTTTTAGCTGTTCTAGCCGTTCTCAAACGGAACGTCTCAAAGACAACACGAGTGAGTAAACCTCGAAGTGAGATTCACGATTGATGAAAAGAGATTTGAAAAACAATCGTGTACCGCTCAATAGAAATTGTTTTTGCAATACAAAGAAGGTTTTAAAGAAAATCAATTATCAATCATAAACACCTTTTATTTTGAAATATGAGTACACAGTCGATGTGCTAAAGAAAATAATTTTAACGCTGCGACCGGTTTTCAAAGGTATCCGTCAATCTATAACCTGAACCAGGATTGAATCATAATTATGACTCGCCCATTGTTTCTGTTCAGTTGTCACGTGGTTGATCTATTGAATAAATCTCACATGCCACCCACCAGGAGCTTGTTTGATGTTGGCTCCAGAAGGCTTTCCATCTTCAATGTGAATATGTTTGCATATCACTCAGATGTTAGCAATACCACAAGGATAATGCGTAGACTCATAAGATATAATCTCTTTCCACATGTGTGAAATAGTGGTCTTCAAGAATTTAGTGTCCTAATGAGATATTGTGATGATCTCTTGGCTCTAGACTAAAATAGTGCACATTTGGTTCCTATGCCGAGACTAGAGAGGGTCTCCTTCTTCAATATCAACAACTCTAAGAGATAAAGTCGATAGATAATTCCCCTATGAAACAAGTCCTTTAAGAGGAACTTGAGTAGCTTGAAAGTTAGTGCGGTGCTGCATCACCTCGGGTCCATGACGCTCTTGTCTTCAATACAGTGTTACCTTAGTAACCACCACTAGAGCATATGTATTGAACCGGTTTACGCCCTAAGGTTGAATTATTGGATGGTTATTTCTTTTCACCCTTTCTCATTTCATTTCTTTTTCATTCCTTCATCAACCCCTTCGGTGCTTAATGAGACTTCATTACTAAGAACCTTGTTGGGTTTATTCCGATTTCAGCTCACCTCAGTCCGCACTCTTCCCATATCTCACTTTTCTCCTTTTTCAATATACCTAAGGACTCTACACTATCTAGTGGATTGTCCTGGTAGATCCTCCGGTTCTGGCGGATCGTGGAAACTAATACCTAACCTTATCATCCTTATATCACCATACATAAAGTAAATTTGGTGGTCTATTTGGTACAGTTCATTCATCCTTAAAACCAATTGAAAAATCATTTGGAAAACAATCAAGGTACTTGTGATACGAGATCAAAGCATTTTGTACCTTAATAGTTTTGATCATTTAGAAAACCCCCCTCAACATGTGCATATGATTTAGAAATTGTTTAGCACATGGAGGCAAGAGGACTTTGAATATTTTCTAAAAGATGATCAACATCACTTCCCACGATCAAATCATAGAAAAGTCATTGAGGAAGGATGATTTTCTTGGTAAATTCTCCCCTCAATATGTGCATAGGATATTTGAAATCATTTTATCACATAGAGGCAGGAGTTCTTTGAAGTATCCACGATCACAAAACCATTAAGAAACCATTTGTACTCAATCAAGGTACTTTATGAATCACTTTAAAAAGCTTTCGTACCTCGATAGTTTATTTGCTCCCTCAATATATGCGAGATTCAAAGCTTAGCATTATGAGAGAGAAATGCATATTAAATCAAATCATCACCTTTTATCAAATTTCATTATTAAATCACAAATTCTCCCCGATCAAAAATATCAAACCCTTTGAGATTTTGGATCCCAAGTGATTTAATAAGGTTTAGAAAAACATGGGAGAATATGTGGCCATGTTTAAATACTCATCTTGTTTTTTGATAAATCCTCCTCCTCAACATGTGCATTGTGTATTTGAAATCGCTTGGCACATGGAGGCAGGAGTGCCTTTAAAGGACTAAAACCAATTCCAGATTTGAGATTTAAATCACGATCTCTCCCCCGATCAAAAATTTCAAACCCTTTGAGATTTGTGATCCCAATTGATTTAAATCATTTAAAAGATTTTGGGGAAAGACGTGCGAAAAATTTAATTTTGAAAAATGACTGATAAGGAACAGCTTTTAAGACATTAAAGATTGTTAGTGTCACGTATGATTGTTTTAAGAGATCTTTAAGTAAAATAAAACAATTTCACAATCAAACAAGAAAAGAAAAAATTTCATTTTGAAAGATCTTGATTCTAAAGAAAAATCATACCATGACATAACATTAAATCTTTAGATCACCACATTAATTCGTACAAACGGAACTTTTGTGAAGAAATATCGTTTGAAAATATTTTATTTTAAATCATCTCCCCTCAATCCATGCATAAGTCAATAATTGAGTGACTTAGGTTTTGATACAAAGAAGTCCGGTGATTTTCAAAATTTAGTCCGATTAATTTTCAAAACAATATATTCCATTTTCAAAACAATTTATTCAAATTTATTCAAAATTGTTTAAAAATGGTATTATCCTTTTCGCACAAAGATATTAGGTGGAGAGAATCATAAGTTGCTTTTGTTGATGTTGTTGTAGGCTTGGAAGAAAATTGTCTGCCGATGCAAGGAGACTTCTTCTTACGTTGCATTTTGAATGCCAACCGAGGTCAAATTAAGCTCCGTTTCTTCAATCACTTAGAAGAAAACCATCTGCAGATGCAGTGAGACCTCTTACGTTGCATATATGCCAACTCTCCATAGAAGTCCAGTTAAGCTCCGTTTCTTCATATGTCAACTCAAGATATAGTTACCATTTCCTTTGACCATCCAATCATCATCAATAGTGGGATCCGGATCGGGAACATTCTTATACCAATATACATGCATACGTTAGTGAACATACATACAGATATATGGTGGTCGACATCACCCAAACAACAATCGACTAATAAAAGTTAATTCAACATATCAACTCAGGATCATATAAGGTATGGGAATAATGTGTTTATCAAACTCTAATCATCTAAACCTAACAATCACATCCTAAAAACCTAGTCCTTCAACGTAGGCAAATATCATTTTTAATTAAGCATATGAGGATAATTAAGAAAGCTCGTTAGAAGATATAGATTTGAAAACATTCTCCCCTTCAATCAATGACTCATTTTCTAAAAGGTTTAAAAGCCGAGTCATTAATTGAGTTTTCAATTTTATAAAAACTCAAGCTGATTGATTTTCAAGCAACTCTTTTACCACCAATTTTTAATACAACAAATATTTTTTCAAGATATTTACACGGAAAAACATTTGTGTAGGAACAAACAGCCTTTGACGACATGCTTTCCTCAATTGTTTTGTTTTAGGATAAGTGCAACGAATTTTGAAAATTTGTTTAGCGTTGCACTTTCCTTTCTTAAGAAGACGGTTGCTATCTGAAATATAGAAACCATAGTTTTAAGAACGAGGTTAATAATAGCAAGCCATATTTTGAGACATGTTTTAAGAGAAGAATATTTATACCTCGCCGAACTTCATCTATGGTCCCGTGCCATTATTGAATGACATTTCTAAGACCGTAGATGTTATCGATACAAGAAGACATGTCTTGAAAAACATATTTTTGGTATTTTTGAAATTTTCTGATTTTTATGGGTTTTTTTTTTGAAGGTTTTATTTTCTTTTTGTTGGTTTATTTTTCTATTTTGATTTTCAGATAGATATATACATAGATAGAGTAGATGATATAATTTAAGAAGATGATGACGGGTACCGAGTGCGAGATAAGGATATCGAAGCATTGCGCCGTAGAAGATAGAACGTCATCTCTTAAACTTTCACCACCAAAGCTTCCGAGGCTCCTGAATTGAAGAGGGTGAACCATCACGAAAGTGAGACTTTGGCAGACTTCCCCAAACCGAAAGATCCATTAGATGAGCAGATTCGGCTCTATTTCAAGCTTGCTTAGCCAGTGCACAGAAGCACACCATTGTCATAAATCCTACGCTCCTTTTAAGACCGATAATCACCGAGATTCTTCGTTCGAGGTTATATCATCCAATAGAATCAACGAACGTATCATCCCACACATAAATAACTCTTCTCAAATTTCATTCCACTCAATGGCGTCAAGCAATCCATTCCAAAAGGTGTCAGAGAACACTTCCCCAAGTAGTTGAATTGATGCGTACAGTCTCTTAGACTAGAGCTCACGAACCCAATACACATGAGGGACAAAGAAACTTCCCCAATGTTACCTTTGGATCGATGATTGTGAAGTAGCAGATATAAGTCCAATAGCCGAAGAACCCTAACCCCGATGTATGGTAAACAATGGCTTTCTCTCCCCGGAAGATGATGCGTGTATGAAGCTCAAGAACCCGGTGCACCCAATGCCCAAAGAGAGAATAACCGATAACATTGAAGAAGCAGGCCGAATCATCGATTATCTCTCATGAGGACTACCATCTCTGCGGATTTCAACTCCGAATAAGTGATTATATCTCGAATCACTGATTAAGCACTCAAGTGAAATAACCGAACCGACAGGCCCCCAATGTACACAATCTCTCTCCCCTGATGATTGTGATAACATCAAAATCATCACACACTTTTGTACCTCTTTCATCTTCGAAACTAACTCTCTTCCATCACTTCCCCACATAGTTGGAATATGAACACTAAACGCCTTGATGAGTAAAACCTTGAGTTTCTCTGCGGTCATGACATTTGTTTTCCCGTGATATCTTCAATCACTTAGAAGTATTAAGTTCATCAAGTTTACTCGCCATGAGTTAAACCTTGAGTTTCTTTACGGTAATAACATTTGTCTTCCCGGGATATCTTCAATTACTTAGAAGTATTAGGTACATCAAGTTTACTCTGCGCTTAGGTATGTGTCTCCTTCCCCTTGCGGTTTTGATACTTTAGAATCAAGCAAAACTCATTGTAAGCTCATGTACTAGAAATCATTTGAGAAGAACATCCTTAGCTCAGATGTATCTTGAGAATCAACTTTGCATGAATGTGAGCAAGTCTAATTGGGGATTAAATCTGACTTTTCACTCTCCCCAATTAGTGCTCTCCCCTAAACCGACAATCTGTTTGATAACAACCTAGATTAAGAAGAAGTCTTTAGATCGTTAAATGCAACTCGTCTTTAGTCTTCTAACATGTAGCGAAAATGTAGAATGCATAGACTCGACCTTCTTCAAGATTGTCCAGTTGAGGATTAGATAGTTAACATCTTCACTCACCAAACACAAGAACATCACCAAAAGCATCCCAATTAACTTACATCTTGCAAATCCCCTTAATTAAGATCCCTCCCAATCAAACAAGAACAGAAAGATATTCATCAAGGAAATCAGAATCACGCAATGTAACACACAAATGGTAACACCAAACAAACAATCACATCAAAAAGAACGAAGGTTGTTCGGAATCATCATGTTGATGTGTACGTGAACATTAACCGAAGCACTTTGTCAATAAACTCATATCAACTTGTGAAGATGTCAACTAACGGCTCTTAGAAGAAACGCCATGTAAAGATGACCCGATAAGAAGAAGCTCGGTTCTTACATGAGTTTAGAGCCGTTTGACCATTTATCTATTCTCAGATATCGATCAACCATGCAGAATTATCATACTTCTTCTCCCCTCAAGAATTGCATACGGAGATGCCATTCTTGATTAAGCAAGTGAATATCTTCAACAATGTAGTCTATTCACACTTCTCCCCCGCAAAATTAGCACAAGATGTCGCCATCGTCATTATAGTTGAGCAAGCGGAATAAGAAAACAATCAATCAAGAGTCCGGTTCACTTGATAATTGAAAGCACAAGGAAAAAGTATGAAGCATGTTGATGAGAATGGTCATAATGAGAAGATTTCTCTTCTTCAAGATAATGCGACCTGAAGTATACATTTCTTTTCTTTAGGAACGAGGCATGAACGTTGTGTTCATACGCGATGTGAACATTATCTCTCTCTTTTCATCTACTCTTGGCAAACTTGTAATCACCCCATTATCATTCAGTAGGCTATTTGTCGTGACGGTGATGGATAAAACCCGATATAATGAATTTGACCCTGAAGTAAACTACCCCGAACTCATGACTTAAACTTGCACATATGTAAAAAAGAGCGGTGCCGAGACTTCATCCTCCATTGAATCTCTAAGTACTCTATACTCTTCATCCAACCAACCATCAAGTAATAGACGTACATCACCTCTTGAGAATCCACAATTCAATGTGACACTAAGCACTACAACGTAACTCCTTAAAGTGATAGTTATTTTGTAGTGGTAAGAGCCCAATTCCCCAAGTGGTAAAAGAAAAGGTAAAAGACACCCAACAATAACTAGATTTCCAAGTCTTCATTTTTGATAATAAGCTCGAACAAGGATAATGAAGAATCTTCATCCAACCATCCCCGATACCTTCAGATACTAAGTACACTCGCCCGTGATATTTTACTTCAACCTCAAATAAATAATACTGAATTAATGCCGTTGTCACATCTTCAATGCTCAACTCTAGCCTTCTTTGACATTTAAATGAACTTTGATAATGGTATCATCCCGACCATGGTTAAATGAGCATAACCCCGTAAAACTTTGAAGTAACCAAACCGCCATGACGTAATATCCAAACACGATCCAATTCATGAAGTACACCCTTTTATCCTTCTTCAAACGTAAACCGAAAGCACCAGATCAAATAAGAGATCTCGAGATACACTTTCCTTTCTCCAAGATGGTTCCATCATTACGGGATTTTACAACTCTATGGTTTAAATCGAGAAATAGTTTCTTTCGTGGGATTTTACAAAACCAAGAATAAACCGCAAGATAGATCCGAAAATGCACTTTACAATTACTGTGATGTTTCCATTGCCACGAATTTTACAAGTCTATGATTTAAACCAGAAATAGATTCTTTTCGCGGGATTTTACAAAATCAAGACAAAACCGTAAACAATGTTAGCTTGAATGAGTTATAACAACCTTGGTTTCGGTGAATATCTATTTTAGGGGAACATGCAGTGGTTCATCAGCGGTTCATTATCCAACATCAAGAAACTCATCAACCATCCAAGAAACACTTTGGTAAACACAACATTCACGCATTCATTTAGGCTATTGTAATGACCACATGGAGAAGTAACCCGATATATCAAACTCGAACATGACGTAAAATTCCACAGATTTCTTACTTAAACTTGTACTAATCCTCGTGAACAAGAAACGTGTACCCAATGTACAAAACCTCTTGACATTCTCAACTGAGTGAGACACCGAAGTGATGATTACGCTTGGTTAAACGAGAAAGAATCACAACCGTAATTAAATAGCCAAGTCTTTATCACCCTATATAAATGCCCAAACAAGTCATCTTCGCGGAAGATTAGAAAGAAAGAAGACGAACTGCTGACTCGCGGAAATCTTCACTTCAAACCCAAATAAGAAATATCGTCCAAACAACTCCGTAGTCACCCTCGTTCCAATAGATTTTCAAGCCGAGACAAAATATTCTTTGTGAAAATGCATAGAACAAAGTATCAACCCTCATACCACAACATCAATCATCATCATACCAAATCTCATCATCGGATCTCATCATCAAAACTCAAAACATCCAAATCTCATTATCACAAATCACAACGTCAAATTGCATCATCAACTTTCAACTCGCATTCCACAAAACAAGTCACATCAAGAATGCATTCCGCATTCCATTCAAAGTAAGAACGACTCAATTCATGATATAACACGATTATGGACCAATAATATCCGAATCACATTACTCAAACAATGTCCAATCCTACCGAATGGATACCGACAACAATCTTCAAGAATGTGAATTGACAACTTATTCGAATCATGAATGAGGCCTGTTAACAACGCGTGAACCCAATATCACATTTGAGATATCCTAGTTGTAATGCTTTTTCATAAGTATACATTTTCAAGATACCCCATATGGATTATGCACCTAATGATACACGCTCCATATATATTTCCCAAGTGTTGCTCAAGCCCATGTGCATCAGATCCACCATTACACCACACCACCCAACAAAGTTGAGAGTAACAAAAGATCATTACCACTCATCCAAGTCCAAAGTCACAAGCAGCCCATACAATACACCAGTAATAAATCTACCCGAAACATTAGGTATAAAACGCAAGATATCTCAACCTTAAATCCCTAATATTACTTAATCACCAAACCCTAAAATCTCTCTCACCATGGCGCCTCTATCATTTCTTCAGCAAATAAAAACCCTAATCCCATATCATAAAACATTTTGCCCCTGTTGTTTATCAAATCGAATAAAAAAAACAATCTTCCCTTTAATTAAAGTACCAATACTTGAGCGCTTTGGGAAGCTTTCATCATAGCACCTCGCCAGTGGATGGCTCGAGGAGGTGACCTAGTACTACATAGTCACAGTGGATGGCACGAGATGAAAACCTTGGGCGACACAACCATAGGGATGGCTTAGAGTGCTTAGACATGGTTTCAAGGTTCAAAAAACGCTCATAGGTAAGTATCTTCCATCTTTGTTAAAGTAGAACGAATCAAGAGAAACATTTAACAATCTTGTTAGATGCTTTGTCTTAAACATTCGGATATTCAAAAGGAGTGAAACTCCTAAATAGATCTATGATGTAACGTTCCTATGTGAATAGATTAAATGATATCTATGAGTATGAAGTACCACTCACATAAGGAACAATAACTGAGATCGATTTGTTGTTGATATGAGTCTTTGAACATGAACCTATGATGTATGAAACTGAGGTCGTGAGTCCATTAGCTTTGATTCGGGTCTGAGATTTGTTTATGAAAATGGAACGAGAATGAAAATGATGTTTCGTTTGTATAGTGATCGCTGTGATATAGAATATGGTTTGTGGTCAAGTGGTCACTCTTCTTCTTCATCCTTTCTGTAAGTCAAGTCGTTAGCAAAAGACATGACCCAACTTGCATCTTTTTAACGAGTTGACAACAAACTGATGGTCATTGAATTTGGACAAAATGACAGAACTCGCTTGCTCAAGAAAACATTTTATCAAATCGCATTCAATAATGCAAGCAAGCAACTCGATTCAAAATGCGAGTTAAAGATTTACACAACTCGCATACTTTAAACAGCACAACACGCATAGTATTTTGACTCAAAAATCAAAACTCACAACCGCATACATGGCAAGTCGCTTAGTACACAACACACAACTCGCACAAGGTTCACTGAATATGGACATTTTGACAACTCGCTTCATAGAGACATATGCAACTCGCTTTTGATAAAAGACGCTTAACTCGCATGTATGAATGACTCAGAAACTGCACTAAAGAGAACCATTTTTTTGACCCATTTTTGAACAAGAATTAACAGATGACACACATATTGGTACAAAGTCATAAATTTTACTACTGTTTGGACCAACAAAAATGGACACAAAAGGCAGTTAAAGCTTTGAAACAGTTATTGGACTTTGACCAAATAAGAGGATACCATACACGTATAAAATCATAGCCACAAATATAACAAACATTTTCCAGATTCATAAACATAGTAAACATGTATTGACAACCACCATAAATCAATAAAAAGCCACGAGTATCAAATAAACCGCATTAATGAAATTCGCACCAAAACCACATATCAACCCACATCTACAAATCGCTTCAAAGAGACCATTCAAACACCCAAACAACACAACCTCGGCTCATGCCAATTGTGGATCTTGATATTTATGTTGTTTAATGATTCGGGTGGTCTAGGATTGTGATTAAACAAGAAAGCCATTTTAGAGATGAAGAGAGTTGAGAGGAGGTTCTTGAAAGAGAGTTGCTTAAACAAATGAAAGGTTAGATTCAAGAAGCCACACCCCTTCCATGGATGGAAGGGGTATTTATACTTACAACTTACAACCTCCTATCATCTGTGGATCGCATACAGGGGTAAGAACCGCCCTTCCTCCACGGTGTTGCTCTAAACTAAACTACGCTACAAACTAACTAATAAACTGCTAAATAACGTAACTAATAACAAGTCTACGAGCTAACTTATGCTAGATAATATTTGGGGTGACCGACTCTTTAATTATGGAATTTCTAATTCCTAACAACTTACTTTCCACACAAAAAGCAACCTATCATCACTATTCTCATTCTGAGACATTTTCACAAACACTTTGACTACAACCCACTTGAAACATATCAACCCATCATGGCTAGATCCCAACAACGATACAGAGGTATTCGCAGAAAGACATTGGGGTTCTTGGGTCTCCAAAATTCGCCACTCATCCTGTTTGGTACGGATACTTTGGTTTATCCGTTTGTTGCCTGCCGCACAAGATGCTTCCGCCACTTGCGTGGAATGTCTTCATCAACAATTATTTACTTGCTTTAGTTTATTGTTTATTAGCTTTAATCTCCAGTTCGAGCTAAAAAATAATAATAATAATAAAAACGGATAACCCAAAGTATCCCCTACAACTAAACAACCGAACGTAAAATATGAGAAAACGAAAGTTGGTTCTAAAATTTCAACCCCTAAAGAACCTTCCGAACAAACGGGGCGTGTTTTTACAAAGAAAACATAAACATCCAACTTTTTTTTTTAAAAGTAAAATAACAAAAACAATAAATGATAAAACATAGTGCATTACTACGCATGTCTTATATGTTATTTTCTTTTTTTCAAAAGTCGTGTTCACTTTAAAAAGCTACCCTGCATGTCTTATCTCATTTTTTTCAAAGTTTCGTGTTCACTTTAAAAGCTACCCGATCCTCTAGTGTTCAACCCGAACACAAACAACTTATCGATGTCATTTTTTATTTTATTTGGAATAGATAAAAGGGTGTATATTTGGTTACTTACCACACAAAACCACAAAGTGAGGTAAAAGAACAAAAAGAAAATATAAACTGATGGAGATGAAGAGAACTTTGGATGTGCATTAGGACACCAAAGTTGTTAATGATGTTGTTGTTGTTGTTGATCTTGAGTAAATTATGTTGTTGTGGTGGTGGTGTGTTTGCTTATCATGGATTTTTGGATTGGGATTTGGTAATTCACGGGTTGAGATGTTGGTGGGTGTCGGTGGATCTCTGGGTGGGCTGGAGTCAGTCAATAGCCGCTTTAGGAGCTTAGAATGACTGCGCGTGTTATTAGGATTATAGAGAAGAAAGCGAAAGAGGTTAAGGTTTAAAGGGAGCCCTCCGAACCTCCGGCATGTAGCCGGCGGCCGGAGGCGGCAGCTGAAGAGTTTAGGTTTAGGGTTAGGTATTCTTAGGATCGTAACCCTCTGATACCATGTAAGAATATATTATTGAATAATCTTTATTGATTGATTTGCTTTGCCAAACTTTACACGATACATATAGTGATACATGAGCAATCTAGAAACTGGGCCAAGCCCATTACATAATATTGCAGCTAACATGTAAGAATATATTATTGAAGAATCTTTATTGATTGATTTGCTTTGCCAAACTTTACTCGATACATATAGCGATACATGAACAATCTAGAAACTGGGCCAAGCCCATTATGTAAGATATAATAATATGGAATAATGTTTATTGATTTTCTTGATTGATTGATAATGATTACATGCCAATTATATACCACAAGTCGTTTATTCTAGAAATGGACTAATATGGGCTTAATGATGAAGGCTAACATGTAAGAATATATCATTGAATAATCTTTATTGATTGATTGATCTCAAAGATACCTAGAACAAGGTTTATATAGCTGGACATAAATCGGTGCTACATGTTTACAAATGGACATAATAATAGCTAACACCCTAGATTCTAGCTAATCAACTTTACAGCTGGACATAATGATAGCTAACAAGCCCAGGGCTTGGCCCAGTTTCTAGATTGTTCATGTATCGCTATATGTATCGTGTAAAGTTTGACAAAAACATAATCAATCAATAAACATTATCAATCTTACATGGTATCAGAGGGTTACGATCCTAAGAATACCTAACCCTAAACCTAAACTCTTCAGCTGCCGCCTCCGGCCGCCAGCTACATGCCGGAGGTTCGGAGGGCTCCCTTTAAACCTTAACCTATTTCGCTTTCTATAATCCTTAACACCGCCTACATTCTAAGCTCCTAAAGCAGCTATGTCCCCCGCCCCAACTCCACCCGCAACCACCGAGATCCCCTCGAACACCACCAACATCTCAACCGTGAATTACCATATCCCAATCCAACAAATCCATGATAACGCAAACACACCACCACCACAACAAGCACAATTTACTCAAGATCAACAACAACAACAACAACAACAACAACAACAACTTTGGTGTCCTAATGCACATCCAATGTTCTCTTCATCTCCATCAGTTTATATTTTCTTTTTGTTCTTTTTCATCACGCTGTGGGTTTTGTGTGTACCGGGTAACCGACTATACACCCTTTTATCTCCAAATAAAATAAAAATGACATCGATCACTTGTTTGTGTTCAGGTTGAACACTAGAGGATGCGGGTGGCTTTTTAAAGTGAACACTACTTTTGAAAAAAAGGAAATAATAGATAAGACATGCGGGTAGCTTTTAAAGTGAACACGACTTTTGAAAAAAAGGAAATAACATATAAGAAATGCGTAGTAATGCACTATGTTTTATCATTTTTTTTTGTTATTTTACTTTTAAAAAAAAAGTTTGGGTGTTTTTGTTTTTATACGTAAAAACACACCCCGTTTGTTCGGAAGGTTCTTTGGGGGTTGAATTTTTAGAACCAACTTTCGTTTTCTCATCTTTTCGTTCATTTGTTTAGTTGTATGGGATACTTTGGGTTATCCCGTTTTAGTTGTAGGAGATACTTTGGGTTATCCCGTTTTCTTATTTATTATTATTTTTTTTTTCGTGTTGGTGATTTGTGCTAAGGTCACAAATCCACACATTATTATCTTAGGCACCAAGATTGTCACAGAGTATATGACCGGTATTAATTCCCGAGACGATTTTTGTTAGTGTCGAATCCGGGTATCAATTCCGAGACGACTTTTGTTGGTGTCGAATCCAGGTATAAATTCCCAAGACGACTTTTTTGGTGTCGAATCTGGTTCTTATTCCTCGGTGACGCATGTTCAAAAAATAAAAATAAATAAATAAATAAATAAATGAGGCAACATTGAGCCCCACCCAGATTTTGATGTTTATTTAAGAGGTGGATCTTTATGTTTTCTAGGAAAAGCACGCCATGTTTGTTCGGAAGGTTCTTTTGGGGTTGAAGTTTTAAAACCAACTTTCGTTTTCTTTCATTCTTTTTAGTTGTAACGATACTTTGGGTTATCCCAATTTCTCATCCTTTTCTTGTGTTGGTGATTTGTGCTAAGGTCACAAATCTACACATTATTATTGTGTTGTTCGTGCTTTAGGTCACGAGCTGGTGTTGGTGATTTGTGCTAAGGTCACAAATCCACACACATTATTATGCTAATGTTTTGTTTTTCTTTTCTTCTCTAGTTTCTACTTCAAACTGAAGCTTTCGGATTTCACCGCCGAATCATGGGAGTGTTAGTCAATGATCATTAGTATAGTACACTCTTAGACATTCCCTTAATTTATGGGATTTAATTGTAATAGGTGTATTCCGTGATTTATGGGATTTACCCATAATAGCTTATGTAGTCCTTTATATTGTAGCCTTTGATTGGCAGTGATGGACACACAAAAACATTATCAATCAAAATCATTCAATAATATTATCTTACAGACAAATTGGTAGTATTGAGAATAATACTCCAAAATATAAAAACTTGAACACTCTTTATTTATGAAATATTTGGAAAGCTGGTGCATTTTCTATTACATCTTTGGTTTGCTTTTATAGACCAACTTTCACCAACTTTCATGCCGTGGAAACATATATAGTATGAAAACTATTATTCAAAGATAGCATGAGATCTTGTTTCCGTAAATCAATTTCCACAATCTTCACATGATGTTGACATCTTGAGAAAGCAAATTGCATATTTTATTTTGACAAAGCATGCCTAAAAACATAGCCATACTATTCTTTTCTCATACTTGAATAGTTAGGCTTGTCTCCCATTATTTTCTTTTCATTTATTGTCAGCAAAAACACATTAGTTCACATTCTCCCCGTAATGTGTTTTGGCTGAACTCTCAACTTTCGTCTGAGCTCCTGAAACTTTTCTTGTGGAAGTGCTTTTGTGAAAATGTCTGCTAGGTGATCATTCGTTCCACAAAATTCGAGTTGCACCTCTCCGTCTTCAATTTCTTCTCTGATAAAATGATGTTTCAAAGCGATATGCTTTATGCGGCTATGATGAACCGGGTTCTTTTTCATGATTGCTATTGCGACATGCTATCGAAAAATTGTTGTAGGCTTCAATTGATTTTCCAATGTCTTCAATTGCTTTTCCAATGTCTTCAAAAATTCTTCAGAGCCAAATTGCTTGTGATGTGCTAGAGCCGCCGCTATGTACTCGTCCGCTGATGATTGTGCGATCGTTTGTTGCTTCTTGGAGCACCAACAAAACACACCGAACCAAGTGAAAATATATATCCGCATGTACTTTTCATGTCATCTCTACATCCTCCCAATCACACCACAAAACCATGCAAATTTATATCTGATTTTTCAAACTTGATTCCAAAATCTTTTGTGCCCTGCAAATATCTTAAAATTCTTTTACCAACTCCCATGTGAATCGACTAGGATTGCATGAACCTTGAGAGTAAACTTGCGGCAAACATGATGCTCCGGGCCTTGTTCCGTAAGGTATAACAACTTCCCCACCAAACTTCCGTAAATTGTAGCATCCACTTTACTTGAACCATCTTCTTTTATGAGCTTTTCATTGACAACCAAAGGAGTGTCCTTCGGTTTGCATTCTGACATATAAAAAATCTTCAAAATCTTCTCGACCTACTTTTCTTGACAAATAAAAACGCCGCCATCGTCGCGGATATATTTCCATTCCGAGAAAATGATTTAGAAGACCTAAATCACTCATCTCGTATTTTCGCATCATCTCATTTTGAAATCTTCAATCATTTTCTTGTTATTCCCTATGAACACAAGATCATCGACATAGAGCGCTACAATTAAGATGTCATTTTTACCTTGATTTTTAACATACAAGGTCGGCTCGCTCTTGCTTTGATCAAAACCTTTTTCTTTAAAATAACCATCTATCCGGCTATACCATGCTCATGGTGCCCGCTTGAGTCCAGTAAAGCGCCTTTTCTTCAACTCTTGTAAACTTTTTCTTCTTTTCCCTCAACCTCGAATCCTTGAGGCTGACTCACATAAACTTCTTCTTTAAGTTCTCCATTGAGAAATGCTGACTTGACGTCGAGTTGGTAAAGTAACCCACCTTTCTCGGCCTCTGCTAGTTGGATGATTGCTCGGACGTGTCCATTCGAGCAACTGAGCAAATGTCTCGTCGTAGTCAATTCCGGTGTTGTTGTGAGTAACCTTTTGACTTGTCTTTCCTTGTTCCTTTGACGGAGCCATCCTCAGCATTGTACTTGACTTTGTAGACCCATTTGACACCAATAACGTCTTTGTCCAATGGTACGGTTTTGTGAGCTCCCACGTGTTATTCTTTTCAATTCATTCTCATTGTATTATCCTACATGGTATAAGAGAATTAAGATCCATAAACCCTAATTCTTCCGCTACTTCAATCTTCCGCCCGCCTCCCTACCATGCCACGGCTACACGCTGAGGTTCGGAGGGCTCCCTTTAAACCTTTTCTTTTCTCTTCTGTCGATGGTTGGTATATGTTGATTGCCAATCAATTGTTTGTTCTTGTCAACTGTTGGTATTTGTTTAATTACCGCTTGCTTATCTAGCCTTGATCATCTCCATCTACCACTTCCTTTCTTATCATACTCTCTGCTAACTCTCTTAAACTCTCCGTTACACTCCATCGTTCTTCTTCTTTTCTTCTTCAGAGTTCTGGGTTTAAAGTATTATTTGCCATCATCAATATGGAATGTTGATCATGAGATTGGGCTTTTAAAATGATGTGCCAAAAGTGGGAAAGTTGATTGGATTCCACTTGCCACTAATTTTCTTTCGCTTTTGTTGTTCTTGTTACTTTTTGGAAAGTGGAATCATATCACTAGACTAGATCTATGTCTCGACAAACAAGCCGAACTTTGTGTTTGTATAGTTTGGTTTGGAGAGTAAGAATTATGGGTAGGTGGTTGGGTTGAGAAAGATTTATTATTTGGTGGGGAGAGTGGTAATCATAAAGGCAAGAAAGCAAATCAAATAACATTTATTCAATATTCATTCTCATTGTATTATCCTAGACCACCAACATCCTCGCTATGATGGGTTGATATGTTTCAAGTGGGTTGTAGTCAAAGTGTTTGTGAAAATGTCTGAGAATGAGAATAGTGATGATAGGATGATTTTTGTGTGGAAAGTAAGTGGTAATCATAAAAGCAAAAGCAAATATGTGGTGGGGTTGGCTATATTCCGACGCTTCTATTCTTGTTTTGTGATGATAAAAAATAAATAAATAAATAAATAAATAAAAGTTGTTATTTCGAATCCAGGGTATTAATTCCCTAGACGATTTTTGTTAGTGTCAAATCCAGGGTATAAATTCCTGAGATGACTTTTGTTGGTGTCGAATCCAGGGTATAAATTCCCAAGACGACTTTTGTTTGGTGTCGAATTTAGGGTTCTTATTCCCGGAGACGATGTTAAAAAATTAAAAAAATGAGGCAACATCGAGCCCCACCCAGATTTTGATGTTTATTTAAGAGGTGGATCTTTATGTTTTTCTAGGAAAAGCATGCCTGCTTGTTCGGAAGGTTCTTTAGGGGTTGAAGTTTTAGAACCAACTTTCGTTTTCTTTCATTCGTTTTAGTTGTAGGGGATACTTTGGGTTATCCCGCCTTCTCATCCTTTTCTTGTGTTGGTGATTTGTGCTAAGGTCACAAATCCACACATTATTATTGTGTTGTTCGTGTTTTAGGTCACGAGCCTGTGTGTTGGTGATTTGTGCTAAGGTCACAAATCCACACACATTATTATGCTAATGTTTTGTTTTTCTTTTCTTCTCTAGTTTCCTACTTCATCCGAGCCATGATTTCACCGCCGAATCAGCGGGAGTGTTAGTCAATGATCATTAGTGACACTCTTAGACATTCCCTTGATTAATGGGATTTAATTGTAATAGGTGTATTCCGTGATTTATGGGATTTACCCATAATAGCTTATGTAGTCCTTTATGTTGTAGCCTTTGATTGGCGGATGGACACACAAAAACATTATCAATCAAAATCATTCAATAATATTATCTTACATGTTAGTCAATGATCATTAGTTGTACACTCTTAGACATTCCCTTGATTTATGGGATTTAATTGTAATAGGTGTATTCCGTGATTTATGGGATTTACCCATAATAGCTTATGTAGTCCTTTATATTGTAGCCTTTGATTGGCAGTGATGGACACACAAAAACATTATCAATCAAAATCATTCAATAATATTATCTTAGGATAATCACCATCTTTTGTTGGTGTCGAATCCCATGGGTTGTAAGTTTGTTCATGACTCTAATACTAAACCCATTAGACCTGTTGACAATAAGGATACCACACCACTGAGGAGATAGTTTTAAAGTTGTTGGGAAAAATGGGACTTACGGGACATAATCCTACCTCTAGTGTTCCTTCAAATGGTCCCAATAATATCACCAAGTGGACCATCACTTACTATACCACCTTTAATCCACTTAACCCACCACCATTGGATTTGATATCCAACAACTCCCTCTGCCCAACTCCACAACCCTACACCTGTTGTTAACCCACCGCATTTACTCCATCCAACCTACTCCCCCTCTCCACACTTCCCCCACGCACCGCACCTAACCCAACCAACTACATCCAACAACCCCTACCCCCCTTCGCTTATCGTTCATCAAAACCCGCACGCGATCGCCAGGTCCTCCAACTCAACCTCCTGACACTTACATAGAATGTTTTGGGTAAACTCCTCAAATCAAGCAAGATGATTGACAGCACATGATTGACAGTACATGATTGACAAAGACATGATTTGGAAATATTTTTGAGTGTGAAGCCATTTATTGGGCTGGTCAAAAAGGTAGTGCTAGAAAAACAGGAAGCTAAGTTTTTCAAGGACCATATCTTCGTGATTGAAAAACAGGAAGCCAAGTTTTTCAAGGACCATATCTTCGTGATTGATGGACGTACCATAATTTACGTGTGTTTATTTGACCAAGAATCATTTCAATCTCTATATAAGAGATTGCTCAGATTGTAAACAACACACAACACAGCAGTAAATAAAATACTCCTAGTTACCTCGTGGACGTAGGGTCGATTAGACCGAACCGCCTTAAATTCTTGTGTTCTTAATTGTGGCAGTTTGTGAGAATCGAGTGTGTGAGAATTGTGTTCGTATAATAATGCGGTCCGATCCTAACAACTGTATCGAGATTTGGCTCTTGATTGACACATACGATCGAGAAGGTGAAGGGCTTACCCGTTGGAAGATATCGAGACCGTGGTTGGTCGCCATCACCATCGACCTCCATCGAAGCCGTTGATTCACCAAAGCCACCTCCACAGTAAATCAAGACGTGGTTGGTCGCCATCAAGACCGTGGTTGCTCGCTAGGGTTTTCAGACCACCAACGCCACCTCCACGAAACCGGGTTGGTTCACCACCACCACCACCACCAGCGGTTTTTTTGGGAAGAAAAGACCACCGATCATTCTTTTGTTTTGAAGAAAAGGATCAGCGGTGATCTTCTTTTAAAGGAAAAAAAGGAGGCGTGATTATGGGGGAGAAAGACCAGTGGTGTTATCTTAAAAGGAAGAAAAGACCGTGCTTTTTTAGGAAGACAAATAAAAAGACCGGATGTCTTTTTCTTTTAAGAAAAAAAAAGGAAGTCTTTTTTAAGGAAAGAAGTTATTTCTTTTGGTGGCCACAAGTTTTGACTTTGACAAAAGAAGTCCTTCACTTTTTTTAATCAAGATCTTTGCACAAGTTCTTCGCCATTTAACACTTGAAACAGATAAGTCTCGTGTTTCTATTTCATTGCTTCCGCTCGTATAATTACCATTTAGCATTATGAATATGTTTGGTTTGTAGCAATTTGGTAATTTGTTTGTTAAAATGGCAGATGATAGTAAGATCAAGATTGACAAGTTTGATGGCGATGTGATTATGGTTTTGAAAATGCAAATTGAAGATTTGTTGTATCGTAAAGAATTACATTTACCTATACAAGGCTTAACAACCGGATGACATGTACGATGAAGAATGGAAGTTGCCGGACGCAAGCTCTGCGGGTTAGGCTTTCTTTGGCAAAAGAGTCAAGCGATAACATTGTCAATGAAACAACTACGCACGGTGTATTCAAAGCTTTGTCCAACACGCATGAGAAACCATCACTTCAAACAAAGTGTTTCTCATCCAACAATTGGTTAACACCAAGATGAAGGAAGGTATGCGTTCCGCTGTCACACATATGGAACGAGTTCAACTCGATTATCTCTCATTTAGCCTCTGTTGAAATAAAGTTTGAAGATGAAGTACAAGCTCTTCTCCTTCTATCATCTTTGCCCGACTAACGGTCAGCATACCACAGTCACAGCAGTAGTGCATCGGTACTACTAAGCTAACGTTTGATAGCATTCGTGACTTGATTTTAAATGAAGACATTAGAAGAAGAAGTAATGGAGAATCTTCTAGTTCCAGCCTCTCGTTACATACGAAAGTAGAGGAAGAAGGAATGATAGAGGACAAAATCGAGGCGCTCAAGGTCTAGAAAAGGGCCCAAGAACCGAAGGATATTGAATGCTGGAACTGCAAAGAAAAAGGTCACTTTAGAAACCAATGCCCAAAACCACAAGCTGCAAAGAAAGAAGTAAACAATGTATCCTCTGAATAATTAGGAGATTTTCTCATTTGTTGTGTTGAGAATTCAGTGGAATCCTGGATTATGGATTCGGGTGCTTCTTTCCATGTTGTCTCATGCCCAGATATGGTCAAGAACCTACGAAAAGGTAATCATGGCAAAGTTTGTTTGGCCGATGATCAAGTGCTTGATATTACGTATTGGAGACGATTTGAAGACCTCCATGGGAACCACCTTGACATTGAAAGATGTCAGGGTTATCCCAAACTTGAGGAGGAAGTTGATTTCAGTTTGTAAGTTGGATGATGAAGGGCTTAATGTTCACTTTGGGGGTGGACAATGGAAAGTGATCAAAGGAAACTTAGTGATTGCCAATGGAAAGAAGAAAGGCACTCTATACATGGTAGAGATACCTGGTGATGGTGTTCATGCTGTAACCACCAATCCGAGTCCATCTAATTTATGGCACCAACGACTCGGACACATGAGCGATAAGAGATTGAAGATGTTGGCTCAGAAGGGGAAGTTTCCAGACTTGAAGAAAGTTGAAACTAAATTTTGTGAATCTTGTGTTCTCGGGAAACAAAAGCGTGTTACCTTTGTAAAGACGGGAAGACACCAAAAGCTCAGTTAGAGCTTGTTCACTGAATGTATTTGGACCAACACCGTTCATCTCTTGGAGGCAAAAACTACTATGTAACCTTTATCGATGATTCAACGCGCAAGGTATGGGTTTATTTACTTAAAACAAATCGATGTATTTGATGCTTTTAAGATATGGAAATCTACTGTTGAGAATGAAACTGATTTGAAGGTAAAGTGCCCAAGTCGGATAATGGTGGTGAATACATAAGCAAGGAGTTTGTTGACTATTGTGCCAAGCAAGGGATAAAGATGATCAAGACGGTTCCAGAACCCCTCAAATGTAATGGTGTAGCCGAGAGAATGAATAGAACTCTGAATAAAGGGCTAGAAGCATGAGATTGAATGCCGTTTACCTAAGACATTCTGGGGCCGATGCGCTTAACACTACACGTTCTACTTGATCAACCATTCACCATGTACTCCCTTGGATTTTAAATTGCCAGAAGAAATGTGGCAAGGGAAGGAAGTAAGTCTCAAACACCTAAAAGTCTTTGGTTGTAGTGCTTACAGTTTGTTAAATGATGGTGATAGGGATAAACTTGATTCAAAGACCAAGAAGTGCACATTCATTGGTTATGGGTCGCATTTAAATGGGATACTGGCTTTGGGATAGTGAAAAGAGAAATTTAATCCTAAGTAAGAATGTCACCTTTAACAAGCTGAAGTTATACAAAGACGAAACAACAAAAGTCCGAAGTTCAAGAAGTATGTTGAATTTGAAGGTGATGAAAAGAAGAAAGAAGCTTCATCGAAATCCCTGAACTGGGATGATTCAACCGATGATGGGAGCTCAGGGGTAATTCCAAGTAATGATTATGAAAATGAAGAAACCAGTTCTCCAACTCCAGAATCCCCAGTCACACCTCAAGTTCAACCAAGAAGATCTTCCAGAGTCACTAGACCACCAGCAAGATACTCACCATCTGTCAACTACATTCTCTTGAGGTAAAATGGTGAACCCGAAGTGTTAATCAAACTATGGGTTGAAAGACTCATTGCAGTGGGAGCTAGCAATGAAAGATGAAATGAAGTCGCTTGAGAAGAACAAGACCTGGCTTCTAACGAAGCTTCCATCTAGGAAGAAGGCTCTTCGAACAAATGGGTTTTAGGGTCAAAGATGAACATGATGGTACTAAACGGTACAAAGCCGATTAGTATTCAAGGGAAATTTCAAAGAAAGAGGGAATTGATTTCAATGAAATTTTCTCCAGGTGAAGATGACTACCATCCGCTTGTTCTCGTATTGTAGCAGAGTGAAATAGAAGGCTTGCATCAGAGCAGCTAGATGTCAAGACAACTTTTCTACATGGTGACCTAGATGAAGACATTTACATGACACAACCAGAGGGTTTTCATGTTAAAGGCAAAGAAAACTTGGTGTGTAACCGAAGAAGAGTTTGTATGGTCTCGAAAACAACCGCCGCATACAATGGTACTTGAAGTTTGATAACTTTATGGGTAGGATTGGTTACAAGAGATGTGACAATGACCATTGTTGTTACATCAAGAGGTTTAAGGGTTCTTATATCATTCTACTACTCTATGTAGATGATATGTTGATTGTCATTCAAACATGTCGAGATCAAGAAGTTAAAGAGGCAAATGTCCAAGAGTTCAAAATGAAAGACGAGGAGTCGCAAACCAAATACTCGGGATGAGTATTTTTAGAAATAAAGATGGTTCTTTGACACTATCTTAAGAGAAATACATTGGTAAAGTGTTAGAGAAGTTCAACCTTAAAGATGCCAATATCAGAAGCACACCTTTGGGAAGTCACTTTAAGCTTTCTAAGATTAATCACCCAAATTAGATGAAGACAAGAAAGAAATGGCTAAAGTTCCTTATGCATCTACAGTTGGTAGCCTCATGTATGCAATGGTATGCACGAGACCAGATATAGCTCATGCTGTGGGGGTTGTTAGTCATTTTATGTCCAATCCGGGGAGAGAACATTGGGAAGCAGTTAAATGGTTGTTGAGATACTTGAAGGGAACTTCAAAGATGGCATTGCATTTTAAGGGGAAAGATGTCATTCTGAGAGGTTATGCAGATGCAGACCTTGGTGGTTGTAAAGATTCATACAAAAGCACCACAGGGTATGTCTTTACAGTGGGAGGCACTGCAGTGAGTTGGATGTCTAAACTCCAAAGTGTTGCCCTTCAACCACGCAGTATATGGTAGTTGTGAAGGAAACAAAGAGCTTATATGGTTGAAGAAATTCTCAAGAACTTGGCAAAGAACAAGCCGACAGTAATCGCTTTTGTGATAATCAAAGTGCAATACATCTTGCAAAGAACCCTGTCTTCCATTCGAAGACAAAGCACATACACTAAGATATCACTTCATCGGAGAAAAAATTAATGATGACACTCAAGTTGAAGAATATCAAAGGAACGGAAAATTCATTGATATGCTAACTAAGGTTGTTACCTTATAGAAGTTGAAGCTTTGCATAGCTTCAACTAGCCTTCTGTGTTAATTGAAGAGAAGGCAAGGGTAACTAGGATGGAGCTAAGATCAAAAGTTCTTTTACGAAATACAGAGACACACAATAGCTACAGCTTGAATATTGTTCCGGCTTCAAGTGGGAGATTGTTGAGTGTGAAGCCATTTATTGGCTGGTAAAAGGTAGTGCTAGAAAACAGAAGCCAAGTTTTCAAGGACCATATCTTCGTAATTGAAAACGAAGCCAAGTTTTCAAGGACCATATCTTTGTGATTGATGGATAGCCATAATTTACTGTGTTTATTTGACGTTATCATTTCAATCTCTATATAAGAGATTGCTCAGATTTGTAAACAACACACAACATAGCGAAAATAAAATACTCCTAGTTACCTCGTGTGGACGTAGGTCAGATTAGACCGAACCACCTTAAATTCTTGTGTTCTTAATTGTGACAGTTTGTAGAACCGAGGTGTGTGAGAATTGTGTTCGATAATACGGTCGATCGTGCCAACAAGGTTTTAATCATTTTTTTTTTGTCTTGATCATATTTGTACGTACCATGCATATTAGAATAAATATGATATCTATGTTTGTCATGTGCGGCTAAACCTTTTATAATTTCTCCCGGTAAAAGATATATTTGGTTTGATCATGTTTACGGATTATATTTTATTTGTCAAACATTAATTCATATGATTTTATTGCTTATCGTTTATTTGAATTTAATGTTTTAGTATAAGTATTTTAGTGAATTATTGTGAGACATTTTATTAGAGTCAACGATTGTACCAAGCCTAATTAGTATAAGGGTTAAGACGATTTCAGTATGTTAAACATAATTTGTACCCATAATTGTTTATTTAAATAATTATAAAATTAATTGATAGCAAACATTAGTAATAATCCAGAACTTAGTTATATCAATATATCCGAGCCGAGGGATTACTTTTCACTCAATTGTTTACAACTTTGCTTTTATTTGCTTATTGAATTTTTATTTGTTTATTTGCTTTTTAGTTTATTAGTAGTTTTATTATTAAGTCTTAAATCAATTATTTATTTCATAGAATTTAGTTTAATTAGTAATTTAGTTATTAAAATTTCAAAACCAAAACTTTTATTGATCGATCACCCCAAAAACTCTAATTTGCCGGAGGTTGGGAGGGCTCTCTTTAAATCTTAACCTTTGTCATATTTCATCTTCAAATATCAAGTAATAAAGAAAATCCACTCGCACCAATCAATCAAATCCAATCAACGCCAATCTCCAACTTTCCATCCAAATGCAGATCCTCCACAACCACCACCATCCGCCGCGTTTCTACACTGAGGTCTTGCCCACCGACGCCTGTGGTTGACCATTGTTTTGTGAGCATCGTACCTAACGATTTACCATTCGACGACAAGCTAGTTGACGGTGATTCCGCCGTAACGGTAGCTTTTGTGTTTTAACATCATCCGATTGTGACGAAGAAGTTGAAGGTCTGTCGGAAAACGCCGCCGGAAAGACGGCGGAAATCGCGCAAGGACGGTGCGTTTGGACCAGCGTGAGATGTTGAAATCATGACTGATGAAAATCAAACATTTGATGGAGATGATCTATCTGTTTGTCCAACGAATCAACCATTTTCAGAAGGGTGGCGAATTTCGAGACCCCAACCCCAATGTCTTTGGCGAACACCTCTCAGATCGTTGTTGGGATCTAGCCATGATGGGTTGATATTTTTCAAGTGGGTTGTAGTCAAAGTGTTTGTGAAAATGTCTGAGAATGAGAATAGTGATGATAGGATGCTTTTTGTGTAGAAAGTAAGTGGTAATCATAAAGGCAAAAGCAAATATGTGGTGGGGTTGGCTATATTCCGACGCTTCTATTCTTGTTTTGTGATGATAAAAAAATAAAAATAAATTGTTATGTCGAATCCGTAGGTATTAATTCTCGAGACGATTTTGTTAGTGTCGAATCCGCATCTATCAATCCCGAGACGATCGTTGTTGGCGTATCCCATCGTCGGATAACTTGAGCAACCTTACCCGCGAGATGTGGTCGTGATATTTTGGACCGTGATTTATGGGTGGTTCTTGTGGGTGGTTTGGCAGCATGTGATGAAGCACCGGTATCGGGTGGTTTAAAGACAACTTAAAGTGGTGCCGACAGTGGTGGTGGTCGGTGGTTTGATTATAAGTAGCTGATTTGGTGGGTGGTGAGGACCTTATTGAAGGAACCAAAAGAGCAAAATTAACATAAAAGAGTATTAAAGAGCCGGAGGCGGCAGCGGAAGATCGAGGTTAGGTTTAGAGAATTAAGGATCTTCGCTCTGATACCATGTAAGAATATATAATCGAATGATTTTCATTTATTGTAATTGATTTTCTATTACATGAGAATCGATCAGTACATATAGGGGATATGAGAAACTAGATTGGGTAATACCCACTAATCAAGGACCACTAATCAAGGACAATTACAATAAATGTGTACGCATTATTCTAACATGTTAGCTATCATTATGTCCAAATGTGAAGTTGATTAGCTAGAATCTAGGGTGTTAGCTATAATTATGTCCAAATTGTAAACATGTAGCACCGATTTATGTCCGGTATATAAACCTTGTTCTAGGTATCTTTGAGATCAATCAATCAATAAAGATTATTCAATAATATATTCTTACATGGTATCAGAAGCCAATTAACCGATCCTCCAACCCTAAAACAAAAAATAGCCGCTTTCCTCTTCGAATCCGACCGTTCTTCGTCCAGGTCCTGAGGTGCTCTCCATCACTCTTTTCTATACATAAGTTAATAAAAAAATAAATAAAATCGTTCCTAGAAACACCCAATCCAAAACAAATTCTCTAACCCTTCATTCTATAATCCCTCTTGTCATCCAATCCACATCCAATCCAACCCCATCTCGCACTTTCTTTCTTCGACACCACCTAAATACTTACAATCATTGCCATCTCTCCATCTAAAACCAAAACCGTGTAACATATAGTTTAGATGGAATTCTTGATTTGAATATGTTGTTTTATATCTTTAGTGTTTCGGATCCATCACCTCTGATTATGGATATTGGTGTTATTTCCGGAGTGGTTCCAAATCGTTCTTGCTCAAGAGCCGAAAGTGATGAACAACTAGTGTGTCCCTGATCGAATGGTGGTTATGACTTGATGGGATGAATCTGGATTTATCTTTAGAAGTGGGTTTGTGAATAGATATTAGATATGGTTTGGAGTGAAGTGAAAAAGTGTGTGGCTATGTTTTGTTTTTGGAGGTGTCGGCCATTTGATTCAATCACTTTAGTGTTTTATTAAAAACGGATCTTTATGTTTTTCTATGGAAAACACGCTCGTTTGTTCTGAAGGTTCTTTGGGGGTTGAAGTTTTAGAACCAACTTTCATTTTCTCATCTTTATAATGTGTTAAATATATATATATAAATATATATATATATATATATATATATATATATATATATATATATATCTATATGGATTTTTCTAACTTGTGCCCTTAGGCATTAAAGTTAATAATTAAAGTGACAGGTCCCACAGAAAAGGACACAGGGATCAACAAAAATGTACTTTTTTGTGATTTCACTGTACTTTTCTCAGGGACCCATGTCCTTTTAGATGTTTTGCTTACATGCCTTAGGGCACATGTTAGACAAACCTATATATATATATATATATATATATATATATATATATATATATATATATATATATATATATATATATTGTTTGTATGTTAGTCGATCGTTCGCAGATACCTTTGTTACCAATCGACTAAAGTTGATCGTTGGTACCAGTCCCTAATGTTGACCGTTGGTACAATGATATTACTAAATAACTTAGCCGACCGTTGGTACCAAATAATCGACTAAAATTGATCGTTGGTACGGTTTTGTTACGAGTCGACTAAAGTTATGCTTTTATTATGTTAATGCTTTCTAGTTTTACTACTCCAACCGAAGCTAAGGGATTTCATTGGATCGGGGAGAAGTTAGCTATCATTATGTCTAGTCAGAAGTTGATTAGCTAGAATCTAGGGTGTTAGCTATAATTATGTCCAGCTATAAACATGTAGCACCGATTTATGTTCAGCTATATAAACCTTGTTCTAGGTATCTTTGTGATCAATCAATCAATAAAGATTATTCAATAGTATATTCTTACATGTTAGCTGTAATATTATGTAATAGGCTTGGCCTGTTGCTATTTGGCCCGGTATTTGGCCCATTTCTAGATTGTTCATGTATCGCTATATGTATCGCGTGTAAGTTTGGCAAAGCAAATCAATCAACAAAGATTATTCAATAATATATTCTTACATGGTATCGTGAGGGATTACGATCCTAAGAATACCTAACCCTAAACCTAAATCCCTCTTCAACATTCCTACGTCACGCACAGATGTCTGAGGTTCGGAGAGCTCCCTTTAAACCTTAACCTCTTTCGCTTTCTTTTCTATAATCCTAATAACACCACCACATTTTAAGCTCCTAAAGCGCTTAAGTGACTCCCGCCCCAACTCCACCTTAACCATGAGATCCACCCAACACCACCAACATCTCAACCGGAATTATCAATCCCAATCCAACAAATCCATGATAACGCAAACACACCACCACCACAACAAGCACAATTTACTCAAGATTAACAAAAACAACAACAACATCAGCAACAACTTTGGTGTCCTAATGCACATCCAAAGTTCTCTTCATCTCCATCAGCTTTATATTTTCTTTTTGTTCTTTTACCTCACCAGCTGCGGTGGTTTTTGTGTGGTCGGGTAACCAAATATACACCCTTTTATCAGTTCCAAATAAAATAAAAAATGACATCGATCGCTTGTTTGTGTTCGTTGAACACTAGAGGATGCGGGTAGCTTTTAAAGTGAACAATTTAATTTGAAAAAAGGAAATAAATGATAAGACATGCGGGTAGCTTTTAAAGTGAAACCGACTTTGCAAAAAGCGGGAAATAACATATAAGACATGTAGTAATGCACTATGTTTTATTATTTATTTTTGTTATTTTACTTCAAAAAAAGTTGGATGTTTATGTTTTTCTATGTAAAACACGCCTGCTTGTTCTAAGGTTCTTTTGGGGTTGAAGTTTTAGAACCAACTTTCGCTTTCATCTTTTCGTTCATTTGTTTAGTTGTACAGGATACTTTGGGTTATCCCGTTTTCTTATTTATTATTATTATTATTATTATTTTCGTGTTGGTGATTTGTGCTAAGTTCACAAGTCCACACATTATTATTGTGTTGTTCGCGGCTTTTAGGTCACGAAATAGTGTGTTGGTGGTTTGTGCTAAGGTCACTGAATCGAGATGTCCACACATCCAATGAATAATATCAAAAGATGCATTAACGATGTTGTTGGAACTAGAAAATGGAAGTCTCAATGCGTGTTTCCAAGCCGACATGCATGGCGAAAGAACGGGAGGTTTGTCATTATTAAATTAAATGACATTATATGAAACAAGATGACGTAACACTTTGCTTCCTGGATGTCCAAGACGCCGATGCCACATGTTGACTAACGAGGAGAGCTTGAGGAATAGGAGACGAGCGTGATGGATAAAGATCCCCGTGCTATCACATCGGAGAAGCACCCACCGGCCATGAAATCCTTAACAGAAAAACCAAAGGGATCAAATTCAATAGTACATTTATTATCTCGAACAAATTGACGAATGATATTAAATTTTGACAATATTAGGAGTAATAAGAACATTATTCAAGTGGAGAGGTCGGCTGGGGCAAAATGCTATGCCCCGTATTGGTGACGGGTATAAAATGCTCTCACCAACCGTGACGCATTTGACGGATAAAAACACGTATTAAAAACATTGCTAAGACCGTTAATCAAGAGTTTAGGTGTAGACTCGACACTGTATCCATATTCCATGCCCCAGTGGTTGGATCATGTAGAGTTCCAGTGGCAAAAGCATGAGGTAGTAATGTCGCATGGCCCTGGGCACTAGAGGTATCCCTGATGAACAATGAGCGAGGGAGCACTGGCCGATGTGGAAAAGTGGCGTGGGGCTGGTGTTGGTGGTGTATGGGATTGTGTCACCGTTGAGTTGCGCAGCGTGGAGAGGTAATGAACCAAAACTAGGTGGTGGGTTGTTGTAGTGTTGGGCGGGAGGTGGGCTGGAGGTAGCAAGATAAGTCGAGGGCCTAAGGGGGTATTATGTATCACACGCATTCCTGTGTGGATGCTATTCCCAATCTTTTCAACACACGAATGATAGCCTCTTCACTAGATGCTTGGTCCCTATTTTCAACCGTACGATGCAAAGGTTTTATGTTGGGGTCATGAACAAATTTTCACCCCGCCTATATACATGACCCTCTAGCATGGTTAATACACGGATTTCTATATTTCACTTGTGGATTAGAGGGGTGACGATTGTTACCTTTGTCGGTTAAAATTACCACGGAGAAGATGAAGACGAGTCCCAGTAGTGCACTTGCCTTGGATTTTAACCGCATCTCCTCGGTTACAAGCATAGAACTAGCGGTTTTGAGATCCGAAAATGTGTCTTTGTAGTGCATATACCCGCAAACTTGATTATATGTGTCCGGAAGGCCATCAAGAGCATAATGGGCTGCATCTTCATCCGAAACTTTGGAATCAAGGCTAGTAAGAATAGTCATGATAGACTCAATTTTCTGAAAATAAGCCTCCATTATTAAGGACCCAAGCTTGATGGTCCTTAGTTCGCCTCTTCAATGCCAGGCTGTGACCTCTTTTGTCTTTCACGAGATCACTAATAAAGTCCCACGCCACTTTTGTGGATTTTGGTCGCATTAACCAAACGCTTTTTGTAGAGGATCGATAGTGTGGAAAATATCCAAGAAAGGATTATTTTATCAACTTTTTGTTCTTCCGGTGTGAGAGGGTGGGTGTGCTAGTTGTTGTTCACTTGTTCCATTTATAAACTTGGAGACATCATAGGTATCGCACAATTGTTCAAAAAAGAATTGCCAAGAGCATAGTTCCAATCCTCAAACTCAAGTTTGACGGGTACCGAAAGTATGAAGATGGAGATGAGTGGCTCGCTGATAATTTGTCTGAAAGGGAAACAACAGGAGTTTCATTTGATCCTGTCATGATGAGGTTTATGAGTGATAATGAGTTTTCTGTGGTGTGAATAAATTTGTGATCGAAGGCAGTGGAAAAGATACAGGAAAATAAAAGACTTGTGACCGAATTTGCACAAGTAACACAACGTTTTTGTGGATTGGGACCTAGCCCGAATCACCAACACAAGATTATAGTGGTTGTTAATGGTGGTTTTGTAGAAAGCAGCTGCTGCTAATAGGGTTGTGGTGGGGAGGATCGAATATATTAGGCTGATACCATGTAAGATGTAATAATGTTTATTGATTGATTGATCTCAAAGATACATAGTACAAGGTTTATATAGCAGTAGCCTCTAATCTATGCCCACTAATTATGCATGTAAGATGTAATAATGTTTATTGATTGATTGATCTCAAAGATACATAGTACAAGGTTTATATAGCAAAGAGCCTCTAATCTATGCCCACTAATTATGCTATGACAGCTAATACAATGCCCACTAATTACGCTATGACAAAACTAATACAAAACAAATCTTTATGGGTGACAACCCATTACATATTACATACTAACACTCCTGATCCAGAAGGGCGCAAATCACGAAAGCTGACCGGACAAGTAGGAAACTAGAGAAGAAAAGAAAAACAAAACATTAACAAAATAATGTGTGTGGATTTGTGACCTTAGCACAAATCACCAACACATGTGCTCGTGACTCCAAAGCACGAACAACACAATAATAATGTGTGGATTTGTGACCTTAGCACAAATCAGCAACATAAGAAAAGGATGAGAAACCGGGATAACCCAAAGTATCCCCTACAACTAAAACGAATGAAAGCAAACGAAAGTTGGTTCTAAAACTTCAACCCCCAAATAACCTTCCAAACAAACAGGGCGTGTTTTTCTCTAGAAAAACATAAAGATCCATTATTTTCTTTTTTATTTATTTTTTATTTTTTTTATTATTATTATTTTTAAGTAGCACCAATTTGTGACTGAAACACAAATCACCAACACGAAAACAGGATTGAAAAGTAAGGTTACATGAATGAAAAGTAATGATGGCAGAATGGGGTTAGAGGTAGATGTATCTACAGATGAGGGAGTGGGATACCAGAACAGTGCACCATATATATTATTGCCTTTAAGTTCTTGTGCAAGGTCACAAGCTTTCAACATTCTCGGTAAAACTTCTCATCATACATCATCAAACAACGACTTCACCAACGCACAATTGCTGAGAAAAGGGAGCTCCAGATTGGTGTTATATACCAACTGATATTCAGCGAGATCAGTAATAAGTGATACCAATCTCCTGTGTAGCCTAACATCAGCAGTTGTGTTGCTCAAAATATATAAAACCCTTCATCCGATTTGTGTTATATACCAACCGATATTCAGAGATCGCAATAAGTGATACCAATCTCCTGTGTAGCCTAACATCAGCAGTTGTGTTGCTCAAAATATATAAAACCCTTCATGTCCATCATCATACATTATGACCGGATCCAACGAGCAACCTCAAGTTTCACTCTCCGACAAAGTCTCTGCTCACCCATCACCATCTCCACACGTGTTCCTTCAAACTCGACTTTGATGATTGAACTACGGTTCGTGGCAATTTTTCTTTGAACAACTTTGTGATACCTACGATGTCACTAAGTTCATTCATGGTTCTTCGAATGTGGCTAAGTTGACCGATAATCTCATTGTACCAACGGTCAACATTAGGGACTGGTACCAACAATCAACTTTAGTCGACTCAGGTAACAAAGCGCAAATAACATCGACTAACAAACATATATATATATATATATATATATATATATATATATATATATATATATATATATTTAACACAACATAAAGATGAGAAAATGAAAGTTGGTTCTAAAACTTCAACCCCCAAAGAACCTTCCGAACAATCCTGCGGTTTTTCCATAGAAAAACATAAAGATCCGTTTTTTTTTTTTAATACAAACACTAAAGTGATTGAATCAAATGACCGACACCTCCAAAACAAACGTAGCCACACACTTTTTTCACTTCACTCCAAACCATATCAAATATCTATTCACAAACCCACTTCTAAAGATAAATCAGAGTTCATCCCATCAAGTCATAACCACCATTCTCGCTCCGAGGACACACTAGTTGTTCATCACTCACCTCTTGAGCACCGAACCAGTTTTTGGAACCACTCCGGAAATAACACCAATATCCATAGTCGGAGGTGATGGATCCGAAACACTAAAGATATAAAACAACATATTCAAATCAAGAATTCCATCTAAACTATATGTTACACGGTTTTGGTTTTAGATGGAGAGATGGCAGCGGTTGTAACTGTTTAGGTGGTGTCGAAGAATGAAAGTGCGAGATGGGGTTGGATTGGATGTGGATTGAATGACAAGAGGGATTATAGAATGAAGGGTTAGAGAATTTGTTTTGGATTGGGTGTTTCTAGGAACGATTTTTATTGATTTTTTATTAACTTATGTATAGAAAAGAGTGACGGAGAGCACCTCCGGACCGCCGGCCGAAGCCGACGGTCGGAGAAGGAGGCGGCTGTTTTGGTTTTAGGGTTGGAGGATCGGTTAATTGGCTTCTGATACCATGTAAGATTGATAATGTTTATTAATTGATTATCTTACCATATATTAGGCTGATACGCAAGTCTTTTATTCATCTGGGTTGTTTCTATCTCAGAAGAAATATGCTATGGAGGTTTTAGAGAGAGCAAATATGGTTTCTTGTAACCCTTGCCGGACCTCTGTTGATACTGAATCTAAACTGGGTGATGAAGGTGATCCGGTATCTGACACGACTTTATATCGGAGTCTTGAAGGTTCTCTACAGTATCTCACTTTTTAGCACTGATATCTCTTATGCCACAGTTTGTTTGCCTACATATGCATGATCCTCGGGAGCCTCATTTATATGCTCTTAAGAGGATATTGAGGTATATTCAGTGGTACTCGACTATGGCCTCAGCTTGTTTTCCTCCTCTACTCGACTTGGTTGCATATTCGATGTTTGATCAATGGTTGCCCCACCACAAGAAGATTGACTTCTGGGTATTGTGTATTTCTTGGCAACAATCTTCTCTCATGGTCCTTGTGGAAAACTAGAAGGGGGGGTTGAATAGTTTTACCAATTAAAACTTCTTTTTAATCTATTTAGATAGACTTATGTCAATCTATTTGAATGTGTGTGTTGGATGTTGATAAACAAGCATGTAGAAGTAAGTAATGAAAAGATAAGAGTAAGAAGCACAAAACCACAACGCAAGTATTTATAGTGGTTCGGCTACAAGGTCACCTTCCTTGCCCTACTCCACACCCCGAGTCACCTACTCGAGAGTTCGTAATCACTACACCAATCTCCTTATGGCGGAGAAGCCTTCACAACGTCGCCTACTCTTTTCCGGTACTAGGCTAACCACCGGGTTCTTTTACTCCAAGGTGAACCACACCTACACAACGTAAGCCTACCCTTTATAGTAGGTACTAGGCTAAGTACCTAGTTCTTTCACACCTTAGGTGAACTACACCTTCACAACATCGCCTACCCTTTATTAGGTACTAGGATAAGCACCTAGTTCCATTGCAATGGAGGAACTACTACCACACTACACCAACGACTAATCCCAAAGGAGGTCTACTCCTTTACAACATCAACAAGGATATCAATATCCTTGGATCTAATACTAGTCTATCTTGTACATCGAAACAAACCAAATCGAATGTACATCTAAGGCACCTTTCACTAATGCCTTTGACTAGATCTACAAGACACCTTTCACTAATGTCTTGTGTCTTCACTTCTAAGCATCTTTCACTAATGCTTCTTTGTCTTGACTTCTAAGCACCTTTCACTAATGCTTCTTTGTCTTGACTTCTAAGCACCTACCACAAGTGCTTTATCCTATAGACGATAGATACCCTTCACTAATATCTTCGCCTTGACTCTTGAGACATCTTTCACTAATGTCTTCAACACTACACTTCTTTGAAGAAAGAAAGGAATCATCAACAAGAAGACTTCAGTAGCCTTGATGATGGGGAAGCATGGCAACTCTTGGACTTGAGCTTGCTCGACTTCAAAGGTGGTGATCTTGCCTTTTAGAGGAACCTAAAAGATCACACAAAAACAAAACTACAAACATAGATCTCTTGGATCTAAGGTTAGTGAGATTTAACTCAGGGGGAAAGTGTGTTAGAGAAGGATTGAAAAGGGGTAAGAAATAATGAAGAAATGGCTCACTATTTATAGAGGAAAAATCCTCTGTTCTAATCCCACGGATCCCTACCACAAGGGATCCGGCTAGCACAAAGCTAGGGATCCGTGGTACGCCCTCTTTTGCTCATGGGTATTTTGGTTATGGGTCATGGGTCATGGGTTATGGGTTGATCCATGGTTTTCTTTCTAGATACAATGTATCTTAAGGATACAATGAACTTGGTTAAGTGGTATAAATAAAACCATGGGTTATGGGTCAATACCATTCGCTAGTTTATTACCCATTTTAGTATTTACATGTTTTACCCATTTTAGTATATACATGTTTTTACCCATTTTAGTATACTTAGATTAAGTATGTGCTAACCCAATATGTAAACATTAGTTGTTGTACATATATATTTAAATCATAAAATCACTTAAGCTTGTTTTAGTGTTTTATGTGAAAACGTAAGTGTGTTAGAAAACTATTAACTCAAACTATTTACGCACTCTATTTGTTTCGTTAAAATGATTTTACGCTTGTTATCGACAAAACATTAGAAGATCGTAAAATATAAATAAACGCTTTTATGGTTTATTTGTATTAACAGCCCTCTAAGCGTCAACCAACGCCTTCTCGTTCTAGTGCCGAGGCGAATATCGGTTGCCAATGCCGCATTGTAAACTTGTTGGTTACGGAATTTACTTCGTGAGTTACATACGCCTTTGTCTTCCGCTACACTTGTTTCTTGTGATAACGCGTGAGTGTTGTCTACTTATCTTGTAATCGAGCCAACACCAGCCGTCAAGCACATAGAGATTGATATACATTTTGTTCGAGACTTGGTTGCCACCGGTCAGGTTCAAGTTCTTCATGTACCTTCCCGCTATCAGTATGCGGACATTTTCACGAAAGGATTGCCCTCCTCTCTGTTCGAGGAATTTTGCTCAAGTCTGAGCGTCAGGTGTCCTCCCCGCCCGACTGCTTGTCCTAAGTAAATGGAGGGTGTGGCACGGGGTTCAAGTTTATGGTTAGGTTCTGTGACAACTCGTAATTTCAGGTCATTTTACATACTTTAAAAGTTTCACTATTTCATCGTTTATCGTAAACTATGTTTACGAGTATCAAATTCGCGTAACCTTAACAATGGTTTAGTCTGCTAATTCATGAACAATCATCAGGACATTTCATATAGACTAGGTTTAGTCTACATGTCATCACATCATTATCATCATATTAGTTCACGCATGGATTTGCATTTTTCATTAAACGTTTATTTTCCTACTAAGTAAACGCTATCGCGTAATCAATTATTTTGAACATTTGATCCGATACTTCCAAAAATATTCCTAATATATTTTTATACTCATTTTAAGACTATAAAATTATATTATTAATTTACCCGATGTTTTCAATTTATTTTGTATATAAATTGTTATGTATAAATATTTACTTACGGTTTTGTAAATTCAACACGATAAATATTTATTCACTCAATTCTTGTAAGAAATGTATTTTTATAATTTTTATGACTTCAATACATTTTATTTTGATCCGTTAAAATTTATTTTTAGCTAACGCTACCCTAAATGCTTAAATATGTACACAAGTTACTAATTATTCTTAAATGACAACACTTTTACTTCTACATATGTATATTTAACTACAACAAAAGGCATCTAGTCATTTTTTTTTCTTATGAATGTCAACCAATGTGAATGACTCACATACAATAGGTGTACTAAATATCTAAGTATAACATACACTTATATTAATATATACTAACTTCAACACATAGTCTACAAGATATCAAAGGTGTAAAAAAATATCTTCTCTTCTCCATCTTGCATACCAACCGGCCATAGGAGACCAAGCACAAGGAAACCATTTTTTCTTCAAGTCAAGTTAAATTTACAACCTAGGCATACTCTTAAGTAAGGTTTTGAAATAAAAACTTAGGGTATTTAGGATAATCCTTGTTCATTTAACCTCATCAAGTAACTTGTCGCGGTTAGAGGTTCTAGCCTCATTTCGTGTACTCACTTTTGTCATCATTAACATTGCACCAGGTGAGTTCCATAGATCCATTTTCAATTGTTTTTATACTACTTTTGGGGAGATACATGCTCATCAACTTTTATGACATTCATGATTATTTGAAACTATATGTTTATCCTGAATGAATGTTTAGTCATATTCTATATCATAAATCACGGAGCTAAATGTCTTGGTATAATCATTGAGCTAAATGTCTTGGTATTATCATTGAGCTAAATGTCTTGGTATTATCATTGAGCTAAATGTCTTGGTATTATCATTGAGCTAAATGTCTTGGTATAATCATTTAGCTAAATGTCTTGGTATAATCATGAACTAATGGTCTTGGAATTATTTGAAACAACACTCATATGTGTTATATCAATTGAATATTGATAGATTAAGTAATGTATTGTTATGTGAATTCATTTGACATCATGCGTTTGAACATAAACTATACATATTTTGGCAATGGGTTGTAAACACACAGGTTGCAAGTTTTGTATGGGCTGAACTTGAACCGAGTGAATTTACAATGCCTTTGCTACATAAACGCATTTTGAAAGGCTTTACATTTCAAGACAAACTCTATGAACTCACTCAACCTTTGTGTTGACACTTTTAGCATGTTTTATCTCACGTATCTAAGGCATTCACTTCATGGCATGCATGTGGACTTATCATAGAGTCGCGTGTGACGACGCGCCCTCACTTAGGTTTTATAAACTTTAAAACATCGTTTGGCTTGTAACAAACTTATTTCCGCACAAGTTGATTTTCATTTGGGACCTATACTTTGTAAACTCTGATTATTTTATTAAATCAAACGATGTATTTTCCAAACGACACCTTAGGTCGTTCAATATAACTGTGATTGTGATGCTATGACAAATAACCCCGTGAATTCCATTCCCACGCAAAAAACGTAATTTGGGGATGTGACAGATTGGCATCAGAGCTTCAGTTATAGAGAACTAGGTTGCATCATTAACCCTAGACTATAACTACATCATCATAGCATCTCATCATTTCATCATAAGTGCATATTCACTATACATGCGATTTCATACGCACATTTTACGAGTTATTTACTTTCATTTCAAAATCGATTGTCACATAGATGCCTTCAAATACCCATCCCATCATACTCACATCACATTGACATGGAGAATGCCCTGTCATTCCCTATCACAAATTTTATATCAGTTGACTTAACACCGATAACATCGATGATTAGACCGAACCCTTTAGGAGGACGAAGTTGCACCTACACCATCCGATCACCATTGATTCACTCAGTAGGATCGTGACAATTTTATCATTCTGTTGAGACAGATCGCACATTTGGTAGGACTTATAGGCTTAGTCCTAATGGACCTATTAGGATGCTTACTACAAGGAAGATAGTAGTATTTCATTCACCATCATCTCCTAACTTACCGCAAGGATTTCCATCATTATCGTCATCATTATCATTTAGAGAATCATTCGTACCATCATATCTCATAGACACTACTGGTCATACACTGACTTGCAGCTTGGAGAAGCGTGCATGATTTGACACACCATTATCATTTATCACTAAGACTATAGACACTACACCATCTCATAGGTTTGAGGACTGTGAGATTTCTAGGCTATTGTTTACTAGACCGCCTACTACTCCTACACTTGAAACACTATTAGAACATCAAAGAATAATAAGTACCTTTCTAGCTAATGTAATCTTTATCATTTATTATCTCCACAATAATCACAACCTTCGTTTATTTCATTCCCCATTCCGATTGCCTAATTTTTCAATCATTTCGCGATAATACATCACTATCTTACTAGGGGTTAGGCCAATTTTATTCTTGACCAATTAGGAGACTATTACCACTCTATGAGGTTCTCCCATGTATCCTACAAACCATTCAACAAATTATATTTCAAGTTATTTTGCTACCATTTCATGAAATTATTTCACTTAATTTTATTTCAAGCTATTCTACACTATCTTAGAAACATTGTTTCATAAAGTTTTAAAACAAAATTGTTTCGTTACCACCCTATCAATTGGCTTTCAGTCATTTTATCAACTATTTAATACCATCATGCAACGATTTTCATGATTACTCAAAAATTATTGAGCCATTATCTTACAAAACAAAAACGCTGAATACCATCAAAAACTTCTGAGGAACATAATATCATTTCAACAAAACCAAGCATCACATCATTTGTCCTTGATTATACATGGCCTGATCACCTATGTATAATTTAGGAAGAATTATGACATGAAAACAATCTTCACTCAAAAGTAAAGCTTTGTAATCAGATAAATTGTTCATAAACATTTCTTTTTGTTAACACTCTATAGAAGCCTACGCCATTCATCCCTCACTCAACCGATAAGTTAGAATTTGACGAGTGACCTTTTTAGGAAAGGCTTTCTATACCATCTGTGAGGAGGATTCCTCGATACAAGAAAACAATGAAAGGATTTCGGAATTACCAACAAGGACTTGAAGTAGGTAGCGAGATCTTTCAAAACCTAACAAAAATCTCAAGGCATCACGAGACATTCCGAACCACTATCTTTGGATTAAAAGCCAAATTATATCATTTCAAAAGTACTAGCTAGACCAAGTTACAAGATTTAGTACCGTTTAATACCCACTAAGCAACATCATAGGGATAAACCAAGTCTTCTAACCGAGATCAGAACATTCCATTAAACATGGCTTCAACAATATGTGAACTTCCCTACAATGAGTTTTCCTTAAAGGAAAATTTGGTTAAATTAAGGTTATCAATATAAACTTCCCCTAAGGCATTGTGTTCCCTAGAAATTCCATGTAACCTCACTTCTATATCAAGAGATGCAAATGTGTTTAAACAATATGGACAATAATTGACTCTCCATCTACAAGTGAAATTAGAACAAACATTCTTCGACATGGTATGAGCCGATATCTATTTTCTTGCTAGCATGATAGCAATATAAGTGATGAAATATTTTAGAAGCACTCAATATTGAAACAAGTCTTGAAGATCAATCACTACACCACATCACTTAAATATTTAAGGTGTTGTGACTTTACAACATAGAGCATGGAAACACTTTGATAATCAAACAATAAACATTTTAGTCATGGAGACTAAGCACCTTAGGCAAGTAATGACATTCGCTAGAACTAGAAACGCGAGGAATCACAACTGTTACCTATAATCTATTCTTTTCAATAAGGTCCTTTTCGACAGACTTAACATTTTGAATTTTTGGCATGAGACACGTGGTATCAATTCCAGTTGTACCTATTATAAGCTATTCGATTCACCTTAGGCTTCTGACAATTATATCAGGATTCCCATGGAACCTATTAGGACATGATTACCATCTATTACCCTCAGCTCAATGGTTAGAGCGATAGAACAATTCCAACATTAGAAGATATGCTCAAGGCATGTGTGATTTTCTAGAAATGATTAGGCAAATCATTCTTCATCGAACAAGTTGCTTTACAACAATAGTTAGCACCTGAACATATTGACTACACCATTTGAGGCACTCTATGGTCGAGGTGTCAATCACTTATTCACGGGTCAAAACTCGGAAAGTTTAACTCACAAGTCCATAAGTCATTCATGAAACAACAAAGTGATCGAATGATCAAAAATCGCCATAAGAAACAACATATAGCTAGATAAGCTTATGTCATATACGACGCAAAATATTGGAAGTATGTTCCATAAGTCTCAAACCATTAGAATTTCAAGTTGGCAACAAATATATGTTCAAAGTCCTGTCTTGGAAAGGCGTGGCACAATTTAGAAAAACATTGACTAACCAATGTGACTCAAATACCCTCATCCTTTCACAAGTAACACCGTAGAACCCAATTTGAATTCCTTTTTGGTTTAATGTGACAACTCGTAATTTCATGTCATTTTACATACTTTAAAAGTTTCACTATTTCATCATTTATCGTAAACTATGTTTCACGGTATCAAATTCCAGCGTAACCTTAATGGTTTATTTGCGAATTCATGAACAATCATCAAGGACATTTCATATAGACTAGGTTTAGTCTACATGTCATCACATCATTATCATCATATTAGTTAATACATGGATTTGCATTTTTTCATTAAGCGTTTATTTTCCTACTAAGTAATGCTTATCAGCAGAATCAATTATTTTGAACATTTGATCCGATACTTCCAAAAATATTCCTAATATATTTTTATACTCATTTTAAGACTATAAAAATTATATTATTAATTTACCTGATGTTTTCAATTTATTTTATATATAAATTATTATGTGTATAATATTTCTTACGACGGTTTTGTAAATTCAACACCGATAAATATTTATTCACTCAATTCTTGTAAGAAATGTATTTTATAATTTTTATGACTTCAATACATTTTATTTTGATCCGTTAAAATTTATTTTTAGCTAACGCTACCCTAAATGCTTAAATATGTACACAAGTTACTAATTATTCTTAAATGACAACACTTTTACTTCTACATATGTATATTTAACTACAACAAAAGGCATCTAGTCATTTTTTTTTCTTATGAATGTCGACCAATGTGAATGACTCACATACAATAGGTGTACTAAATATCTAAGTATAACATACACTTATATTAATATATACTAACTTCAACACATAGTCTACAAGATATCAAAGGTGTAAAAAAATATCTTCTCTTCTCCATCTTGCATACCAACCGGCCATAGGAGACCAAGCACAAGGAAACCATTTTTTCTTCAAGTCAAGTTAAATTTACAACCTAGGTATACTCTTAAGTAAAGGTTTGAAATAAAAACCTAGGGTATTTAGGATAATCCTTGTTCATTTAACCTCATCAAGTAACTTGTCGCGGTTAGAGGTTGCTCCTCATTCGTGCATCACTTTTGTCATCATTAACATTGCACTGAGTTCCATAGCCCCATTTTCAACCGTTTTTATACTACTTTTGGGGAGATACATGCTCATCAACTTTATGACATTCATGATTATTTGCAACTATATGTTTATCTGAACTGAATGTTTAGTCATATTCTATATCATAAATCACAGAGCTAAATGTCTTGGTATAATCATTGAGCTAAATGTCTTGGTATTATCATTGAGCTAAATGTCTTGGTATTATCATTGAGCTAAATATCTTGGTATTATCATTGAGCTAAATGTCTTTGTATTATCATTGAGCTAAATGTCTTGGTATAATCATTGAACTAAATGTCTTGGTATAATCATGAACTAATGGTCTTGGAATTATTTGAAACAACACTCATATGTGTTAAATCAATTGAATATTGATAGATTAAGTAATGTCTTTATTATTTGAATTCATTTGACATCATGCATTTGAACATAAACTATACATATTTTTGGCAATGGGTTGTAAACACACAGGTTGCAAGTTTTGTATGGGCGGAACTTGGTCGGGTAGAATTACAATGTCTTTGTTACATAAGCGATTTTGAAAGGCTTTACATTTTAAACAAACTCTATGAACTCACCAACCATTGTGTTGACACTTTTTAGCATGTTTTATCTCATATGATCATTCATTCATGGCATGCATGTGGACATATCATAGAGTGGCGCTGACGGCGTCTCACTTAGTTTTATAAACTTTAAAACATCGTTTGGTTTGTACCAAACTTATTTCCAGACAAGTTGATTTTCATTTGGGACTTATACTTTGTAACTCGATTATTTTTATTAAATCAAGCGATGTATTTTCCAAAAGCGACACCTTAGGTCGTTCAATATAGCTGTGATTGTGATGCTATGACGATAGCCAACCCCAGGACC
>OU343216.1:170836916-170865499 GCA_910596185.1 Chrysanthemum makinoi | reverse complement strand
TAACCTCATATCAAAGAGATCTATGTAGTCTTTGTCTTTTGTTTTTGTGTGATCTTCTAGGTTCCTCTTAAAGGAAATATCACCACTTCTTGAAGACGTGCAAGCTCAAGTCCATGAGTTGTCATGCTTCGTCATCATCAAGACAACGAAGGTTCTCTTGTTGATAGATCTATCTTTCTCCATAGATGTTGGGTTGAAGGCATTAGTGAAGAATGCCGAAAGTGTCAAGATGAAAGCATTAGTGAAAGGTGCTCATCATCCGTGTCAAAGCATTAGTGAAGGATGCTAAGGTGTCAAGACGAAGGCATTAGTGAAGGGTGCCAAGCGTTGTGTCAAAGGCATTAGTGAAGGATGTCGAAGAATCAAATCAAGTAGCATTTGGGAAGAATGCTTAGGTCGTATAATCGATGAGGTGCATCGTTATACATATAAGTATTTGTTTATTTACAAGGATGGTGATATCCTTGATGGTGTTGTAACAAGGAGTAGATCTCCTTGATAATGGGTGTTGTGTCGTGAAGGGTAGTAGTTCCTCCATAATGGAACTAGGTGCTTTGCCTAGTACCTAATAAAGGGTAGGCGACGTTGTGATAGGATTAGTTCTCCTAAGGTGTGAAAGAACTCGGTGGTTAGCCTAGCACCGTATAAAGGGTAGGCGACGTTGTGTTAGGTGTGGTTCGCCTTGGTGTGAAAGAACTCGTATTTAGCTTTGTACCGGAAAAGGTTAAGCGACGTTGTGAAGGCTTCTCCGCCATAAGGAGTTGGTGTAGTGCTTACGAACTCTCGAGTAGGTGACTCGGGAGTGGAGTAGGGCAAGAAAGGTGTCCTTGTAGCCGAACCACTATAAATACTTGTGTCGGTGATGCTGCTTCTTACTCTTTATCTTTCATTACACGTTTTATATATCTATCTATCAACGTCCAACATAAACAACCAAATAGATTGACATAAGTCGATCTAAACAAGTAAAAGGAAGTTTTAAATTGGTAAAACTATTCAACCCCCCCTTCTAGTTTTCCACAATTGGCATCAGAGCTTCGTTACCAAGTTTTTTTTAGTATATTGTACTTTGAAAACTTGATACGATCCGTGTATGTTTGAAAACTACAAAGAAGGGAATTTCTTAAAACAAAAAGTCATGTTTTTAGAAATCATCATATGTTGGATAGTGATAGATCATTCTAACATTTTCCTTTGAGAAGTCTTCATACTAGGATTTGGGTATTTTAGAAGATCATGAAGTATTTCGCGTCTATGGTTTCTAAAACCATAAAAAGGGGATATAGCAAAGGTATGTTTTCTTAGTTACAATTTTTTGTTTAAAACGTGCTAAATTGCTTGTGGACAAAATGGTGATATATGCTTCTATCTTATGATAAGCATAATATGAAAAGTGTTTTAGTGATTTTTTTTTCTTTGAAGTTTCGTGTTTGATATATGTTCATTCAAGCTTGAATAAAGATTGGAATGGGTAATATGACCTCACTAAAAAGTCTACAAAGGATATACCTTTTTGTCGGGTCAAAATATGTATTTTTGTGAATCTGTCAGATCCACGGATCCCTTTTTGGAAAGGATCCGTCGGATCCGTGCAACAGAGAGCAACTTTTGGTTAAATTTCAAAAATTCATAACTAATTAACCGTAAGTCGTTAGAAGTCGTGCCACCTATCGTTTTAAAGGTATTTGAGTCTACTTTCATTGAATGATAGTTTATTTGCCATATTTCATTGAGTATATGTTTTTTGGCTGAATACATATCTCATTTTGATGATAACATTACTTGTTACATCACCATTGCTGAATTTAATCTTCAGCTATACGGATCCCTCAAAATTGCCTAGACGGATCCCTACTAGGACGGAACCGTGGGATCCGTGAGACAGAAAACTAATTTTCTACTAACTTGGATCACATATGCGGGAAATTGTGCATTATACTTGTTTTCTAACCTTTGTTTTGTAGTTATTCAATCTACACTTGAAGCATTTGACACCCTAAAGCTAGGGGAGCTTGTGTCAAAAAAACAATACATTGCAAATTACTTGCAATATTAGGATTACATTTTCCTACTAACTTGCATCACATTTGCAGGAAATTGTGAATTATACTTGCGTTCTAACCTTTGTTTTGTAGTATTTCAATTCACACATGAAGACTTTGACATCCCAAAGCTAGGGGGAGCTTTACGTCAAAGCAATACATTGCAAATTATTTGCAATACTAGGTTTACATTTCGTGTCTTCCCGTTGCATAATTGCAATCATCTAGGGGGAGCACACCCGTCACATAGACACAATCTTTTGCAAAAGTTAGTTGCAAATGAACTAGATTAGAATTACTTTCTTGACGCCCTTAGCTAGGGATGGACTCGTCAAGGGGGAGTAAAGACGAGATCCTTCCCGTTACTTGCTCTCTATCTCCTTTTATTTTCACATGTTTTTCTTAAAAACGATGTGTTGCTTTTCTTCAAACACTTTTTGTTTCGACAAAAAGGGGGAGAAGAAAGTAAAAACTACAAATTCAAACGTTTACGAATTTTAGCTTTTCCTTAAAATAATTTTATGTTTTGTCATCAACAAAAGGGGGAGATTGTTAATACAAATAAGCCGTAAAAACGTTTATTTATATTTTACGATCTTCTAATGTTTTCTCGATAACAAACGTAAAATCATTTTAACGAAACAAATAAAATACGTAAATGGTTTGAACTAATAGTTTTTAACATATTCACATTTTCACATAAAACACTAAAACAAGTATAAGTGGTTTTATGATTTAGATATATATGTACAACAACTAGTGTTTACATATTGGGTTAGCATATACTTAAACTAAGTATACTAAAATGGGTAAAAACAAGTATATACTAAAATGGGTAAAAACAAGTATATACTAAGGTAAAAACTAGCAAATGGTATTGACTCATAACCCATGGTTTTATATATACCACTTAACCAAGTTCATTGTATCCTTAAGGTACATTGTATCTAGAAAGAAAACCATGGATCAACCCATAACCCATGACCCATGACCCATACCCAATGTCTAGATACATTGTACCCTTGGTGAGCACTCAAGAGAATGTCTAGATACATTGAACCCTTGGTGAGCACTCAAGATATACATTGTATCTAGCTAAAGACCCATGACCCATAACCAAAATACCCATGGGTAAAAGGGAGCGTTCCACGGATCCCTGGCTTTGTGCTAGCCGGATCCCTTGTGGGAGGGATCCGTGGGATCCGGGGAACAGTAGAGAATTTCCTCTATAAATAGAGAGCCATTTCTTCCTTTCTACTTATCCCTTTACACACATACTTCCCCCAAGTATACTAACCCTCTAACCTCAGATCCAAGAGATCTATGTAGTCTTTGTCTTTTGTTTTTGTGTGATCTTCTAGGTTCCTCTTAAAGGAAAGATCACCACTTCTTGAAGACGTGCAAGCTCAAGTCCATGAGTTGTCATGCTTCGTCATCATCAAGACAACGAAGGTTCTCTTGTTGATAGATCTATCTTTCTCCATAGATGTTGGGTTGAAGGCATTAGTGAAGAATGGCAAAAGTGTCAAGATGAAAGCATTAGTGAAAGGTGCTCATCATCCGTGTCAAAGCATTAGTGAAGAATGCTAAAGGTGTCAAGACGAAGGCATTAGTGAAGGGTGCCAGCGTTGTGTCAAAGGCATTAGTGAAGGATGCCGAAGAATCAAATCAAGTAGCATTTGGGAAGAATGCTTAGGTCGTATAATCGATGAGGTGCATCGTTATACATATAAGTATTTGTTTATTTACAAGGATGGTGATATCCTTGATGGTGTTGTAACAAGGAGTAGATCTCCTTGATAATGGGTGTTGTGTCGTGAAGGGTAGTAGTTCCTCCATAATGGAACTAGGTGCTTAGCCTAGTACCTAATAAAGGGTAGGAGACGTTGTGATAGGATTAGTTCTCCTAAGGTGTGAAAGAACTCGGTGGTTAGCCTAGCACCGTATAAAGGGTAGGCGACGTTGTGTTAGGTGTGGTTCGCCTTGGTGTGAAAGAACTCGGTATCTAGCTTTGTACCGAAAAAGGTTAAGCGACGTTGTGAAGGCTTCTCCGCCATAAGGAGTTGGTGTAGTGCTTACGAACTCTCGAGTAGGTGACTCGGGGAGTGGAGTAGGGCAAGGAAGGTGTCCTTGTAGCCGAACCACTATAAATACTTGTGTCGTAGTGATGTGCTTCTTACTCTTTATCTTTCATTACACGTTTATATATCTATCTATCAACGTCCAACATAAACAACCAAATAGATTGACATAAGTCGATCTAAACAAGTAAAAGGAAGTTTTAAATTGGTAAAACTATTCAACCCCCCCTTCTAGTTTTCCACAATTGCTATCAGAGCTTCGTTACCAAGTTTTTTTAGTATATTGTACTTTGAAAACTTGATACGATCCGTGTATGTTTGAAAACTACAAAGAAGGGAATTTCTTAAAACAAAAAGTCATGTTTTTAGAAATCATCATATGTTGGATAGTGATAGATCATTCTAACATTTTCCTTTGAGAAGTCTTCATACTAGGATTTGGGTATTTTAGAAGATCATGAAGTATTTCGCGTCTATGGTTTCTAAAACCATAAAAAGGGGATATAGCAAAGGTATGTTTTCTTAGTTACAATTTTTGTTAAAAACGTGCTAAATTGCTTGTGGACAAAATGGTGATATATGCTTCTATCTTATAATAAGCATAATATGAAAAGTGTTTTAGTGATTTTTTTTTCTTTGATGTTTCGTGTTTGATATATGTTCATTCAAGCTTGAATAAAGATTGGAATGGGTAATATGACCTCACTAAAAAGTCTACAAAGGATAAACCTTTTCGTCGGGTCAAAATATGTATTTTTGTGAATCTGTCAGATCCACGGATCCCTTTTTGGAAAGGATCCGTCGGATCCGTGCAACAGAGAGCAACTTTTGGTTAAATTTCAAAAATTCATAACTAATTAACTGTAAGTCGTTAGAAGTCGTGCCACCTATCGTTTTAAAGGTATTTGAGTCTACTTTCATTTAAAAATGATTTCATAAACTGATTCAAAACAAAGATTTACAGAATCATTGGTTTATAATAGAAAGTCATTTTTCGGTCATATCTGTTGCACAAACTTTTGATCTAATTGGAGACGGATGTTCTCATCTTTGAATAACAATGTGTCCTCTTTTGAAAATAAGGTTTTGATCATATTTATAAAAGAAACTAATCAAGCTTGGTATACATGTTTATATTTAACACAAAGCGATGAAAAGAACTTTTGTATGCTATGCTAAATGATAAATTGTCTTCCTTACATTACTTGATTATTTGCTTATCTCAAATAGCTTTTGTGCTTGTTTGAGTGATTAACATATCTGGTTTCCTTACCTTGCTATTCATTCTCTTGCTTGTCGATCTAGTAATTTTCTACTAATCAATGTGCTACTTGAAAGAGTGTTTAGGGTAACATTTAGTTTGTGTAAAAATGTTAGTTTTATAAGGTGAAAAATGTTTAAAACATATAACACACTAAAATGGCTTTTTGATTGAGTTTGTCATGTGTGCAACATAAATGTTTTATGTGCCTATATGATTTCTTGATTTCATATTTTCTTGTATAATTTTCTAAAAACAACAAGAATGTACATCGGATCGTAACCTACACTTGTGTTGATGATGTACTCTTCCGTTTTCCTTTTCATGATCGCTCTCCAAGCTTCATAGTAGGATTGACAACTTGATTATTTCATCCGATATACTCAAGTAAATTATTTTGGGGGGGGGGGGGGGGGGCACGCAAATATAATTGTTCATATCCGAAAGTCCAAACTCAAAGCTTTCCAACAACATATGTTGAACTAGCTCTTCCAACCATTTTTTTGTTATTTACCATATGGACAACTTTTAAACTTATTTTTAACATGACACCTTCGTCACCGTAGTTGTCTCAAGTATAATATTAAACGAAGCAAAGTATCATCATTGTTACTCTTCGATAGGCCATTGTAGGAATATAAATTTTCCTAACTCGAGAATGAATGCTGGAGAACTTATTGCACTAGAAACTCAATTTGACCTAACCGTTGAATTCCTTCCTTGATAGAAGTTGGGTATGTGGAATCGCCCATTAAAATGGTCGTGTTTAGCCGTAATTGAGCACCACTAGTAATAGTCTCATATTCATTCTCTCACTTGGGAAATTTTTACTCCTATGTTTTCCTAAAGTAAGTTTACAATGGAAATACTTTGCATTGTATTAGGATTACTAATCAAACAAGTTGTAAAATTAATTTTCCTTTAGTTAATCACAACCCTGGCCCATCAATCGTTTATCGTTTCTTTGATTGAGAATAGCTACATGACTTCATGGACGAATTTCATTGTATGCTAATCACCATCCGTAATGACTATACATAGTTCATTGCTTCCGTTGGCCAAAACAACCTATTGTCTTGAACACCATCATCTACTCTGCACGCCATTGTTAATACAAATGATTTACTAATCTAGATCGTAAATCTATTTTGAGCTTCTTGAATAGCGGTTGTTAAGTTTGATAAACCTATGTGTTACTTGTGAGCTAGATCTCATTTAATTGCTTATGTGCTATTTCTACATGCTTGGTATATGTGAAAACATATACATTTTTCGTTATCAAAACCGGACCAAAAAGACCAAAAACTAACCCCTAAAGCCATAAATATTTGTGTTTTGTGTTTATGTATGTGCAGGTAACGGATATTGTAAAATGGACAAAAAGAAGACAAACTGGACACAAATGAGCACGAGAATGGAAGGAACACAAGTTACGGGACCAATGATAATTTTATTTGAAACATCGAGGCAAGAGAAGAAAAATTTAAAGACTACACGATCCAGAACGAAGATTGCAATTAATTAAGATGCTTAAAAAGAAGGGAAAATGAATTTGCAGAAAAAAGGAGCTTACATGGAAATTAAATGCAACATTCACACAAAAAGACTCTTGGTCTAGTGGTTGGGGACATGTTTGTCAAGCAAGAGGTCTTGGGTTCTAATCCCACTCTTGTCATATTTAGTTTATTTTTACTTAATGTAGACTTGAGGCCCACGAAATTATCATGAAGCCCTGCTCCATTGAAGCCCAACGCAAGCCCACTCCAAGTGCGATCCAGTATTCAAGCCCAGCTAAAGTCCAAGAGGCCCAAGAAAAATTCCATCACAACAGATCAAGCCAAGTGATAAATTTCAATTGAATGAGATATGCTATCTGCTCAAGTATCCACGTGGCCCCATGAAGTTACACATTTGATTGAAATTACAAATCTCATCACGTGATCAGTGGTATCAATTTACAATTGATAGAATTTGAAAGAAGCCAGCTGTCCAGCGTTTGTACCCCACGCGCCCACCAACAATTTTATGATCCAGCCATTCAAGTGTTGCCACGTGGCCTGCTACCTTGGAAAGATCGAGAATAAATTGAAGGATATAAATTGAGCGTACCGGATCCAGAAGAGGGCGGCTTTCATTTTTTTTACACACAGTCACAATTTATTTTTCACATACTCTTTTTAGTAGCATTTTATTTTTATGTCTTATTTCAATTTTTGTAACTTATGTTTTTAGCTTATTTTTATTTACCAAGTACTTATTTGTATTAAACCTCTTTTGCTTATTAATGAAAGTTATGTTTATAGTTTACTTAAGTGCTTATTTCTTCTTCTCATCTCTTTCCTTATTTTCTTTTTCTTTTCTTACCTAATAAGTTATATTAGCTTATTAGCTTATTATAAGCTTATTTGCTTTTTTGGGTTAGCTTTTTCTATAAGCTTATCCATTAAGCTCTTTTATTTGTTTTTCTTCTATAAAACTTTCTTTTTATACTTTTCATAAATAGTTTTTATTTCACTTATTTTATAAAAAGTTTATATTTCTATAAGTGTTAGCTTATTATGTCTTATTATCTCTTCTCTTCTTCATCCTCTAGCTCGATTCAAACAACAAAAGAGATGCATGAGCTTATTAAGCTCGGCTTATTTTACAAATAAGCCTTGACATCTCTTAAGTTTGAGAGCACTTTTCTTTATTTTTATCTTTTTTATGTAGCTTATTAATTAGATCTATTAGTTTTATCAAGTTTTTTTTTATAAAAAGTTTGCAACTTTTTGAATTTTTATTGAACAATAAGCTATTTAATAGCTTGTTCATTAGATCAAGTCCTTAAATATACCCGATTCACGTTTAATCTTCGGATGGAACAACTTAGCTTCGGGTGGACTTAGACCTAATAGTTTTTGTTATAAAGTTTAAATCTTTTTAATTTTTATATCATTTTTAGCTTATTTATATTTAGTAGTAGTGCTTATTATTACTTATTATTGCTAACCTCTAATAAAGTTCTTGTTTTTCTTTGATTTCTCATCACAATCTACCGCTAAGTTTGATCTTAAGGGTCTTTAAGCATTTTTAATATATAAAGTTTGAAGCTTTAGTAATTTTTAAGCTTGTTAGTGAATAAAGTATTAAACTTTACTTACTAATTAGTGGATAAGATTAATAAAGTTGTAAACTTTTGTCTTCATTTGTGCTTATTTGATGATTTTATTCCCTCGTTTTGTCACCCGGGTTCTACTTTCTTTACTTTTTGAATCTTTACTAGTTATTAATTCTAGTATAATAGTTATGCTTATTTTTATTGAATTAATTTCTATGTGTTGGTTTGCTATGCTTAGTGAGTAGGCTTTTTATATACTTGTTGAGTAGATTATTTCGTGAATTAAGTGCGGTTTTAAAAGTTATAAAATCTATTGGTTAGTAATTTTAAGTTACTTAGATTGAAATTTTGGTTGTTTTGCAAAAGCCGTGAAAATAATTGGTTTTAATTTAGATATTGATATCTTTTATTTAAAAATTGTTTTCAAAGAAAACCAATGTTGTGAGAAAATAATTATTTGTAAAGATATTAATTCATCAATAAATGACTAAATTGAAATAATAAACCACACTTAAGGATCTTGATAATTTGCTTAACAAGTATATCTTTCATCATATATTTCTTATTCGCTTGCTTAGCATAATTTAGTTCGTTACTTTTAGTTGTTATCTTTTATCGTTAACTTTAATTTATTTACTTGCTACTAGTTTTATCATTGTCTTTGCTTTAACTATTATCATTTTAATTAGTCAAAAACCCATAAACTTATATGTTTTTAGTTTAATTTGCATAATTGCTTATTTGTGTTTAGCTTTCTTGTTTTACATGCTTAATTGTTTCTTTCTTATTAAGTTCCAAAACCCAAAATATTTTTATCCTATTCAAATCACTCGACCTTTAAACAACGAATCGATTTTCCATTACACCCTCGTTGGGAGAACGACCCGGGAGTTCCGTACTTCCGGTAAAAATTATATGTACGAAAACCGACAATCAAAATGGCCACGGGCCGAGGTGTGTTAGCGATTTTTCGTTTCGGAGTTTGAAGTTTGGTGTTTGAAGACCCTCCTTCGTGGAGTTCCCTCGCTTTTGTAAATACTTTTCATAAAATTATAAAAATACATAAATAAAATAATCATAAATGTTTCCTAAAGTGTTTAAAAACCCCAAAAAGATTTTCCTTTTCATAATTTGTTTTCCTTTTATGTTTGCTTTTATTAAAAACCCAAAAATATTCTTCTTTACCCTCTGAACCATCAATTCTTTATCTCTTTACCCTCTTATTCGTATAATTCTTCTCGATGTCTTCGTCTTACCATTATGGTTGTCAATGGTGTGGGGGACCTCAAAATGGTGGGGATTGTCCCGGTTGTAGCATTGTGAATACGGGAAACGAGTTTGTCTACGACCAACATCCCTACAATGAAACAACCGATTTCCTTAACCAATCCCCATACCATGAGACAGAGTCATACTGTGTGAAGTACTGTGGAGGTCCTCACCAAGGTTTTCAATGTCAAGCCCAATTTAACAATACAACCTTTGGTTATGAACCTTATCCATATACTTCACCAAACACGTCACAACAATCATCTGTGTGTAGTATTGTGAGGTCCGCACTTTAATCCGATTGTCAAATGCGAATCCAATTGTTTACGAGCAAGTTCCTTATGACTATTCTTATGACCCATCTCCACAATACCAAGAGATTCAACCACAACATCCGCAAATTCCTCAAGATAGTTTCCAAAGATGTATTAATATACTCGAAGAATTTATGGATAAACATGGTATTGAAAAAGATCCTCATCGAGAACGATGAATTACTTGCCAAGATCGAGCATCTCGCAACGAAAGATCTATGTTAGAATTACTCGAAGAAAAACGAAAGCGTTTCTCAGATTGAAAAGTGTTTTGAAGAAATACGAATTGAGGAGCAAGCACTTGAAAGACGTGCCCGATGGCTCGAGACTTACATTGACGATGATGAGGATTCCATCCAAATGAAAGAATATTATGAAGTTTGTCTAGAAACCCCTCCCGCTGAGCCTTTCATTTCCGACTCTTTCCCTTCACTCACACCGTTGAGAGAAGTACGTCATTTTGGAAGAGGTCGATGATTCTATAATTGTTAAACCCGTTGACTCTCTCATAATGGGGATCCTCTTAACACTATTCCCTAAACGGAATCGTCGGTGTGAGAGCCTAGACCCAATCCAGTGAGTCCGAGGATGTATCCATAGTGATTGTGATTCGCTTTTATGTGATTCTCTTGACATCTCCGAGGTTACTTCCGGGATTTTATCAAATCCACTTTTTGAATTCAAGGACGACTATACCTTTTGTGAAGTTAATCCTCTTTTCGACAAAGATTTTGAGTCCGATTCGAGACCACAACGCAGTGGTGGATATTGCTAGCCTCGCAGCACACCACTTGTCCCATCTCTCGTATTTCGACCTTCTCTTCCGCCATGTGATGTTATGCAAGATGAAGAAAGTGATGAATCCGACACTGAAGATATTATGGAGATTGATGAATTGACTAAAGTGGTTGAAGACGATATTCTTGATAATCCGCCTTATGATTCTGATATGGAAGAAATCGACTTATTTCTAGATGATCCAATACCGCCGGGTATTGAGAGTGATGGGTGCGACTCTGATCAAGATGTCCTTTTCTTGAAAGCTTGCTTAATGATGATTCTCCTTCCTCTGTTGAGTCGACCCTCACTTATACCGTTGAGCCCGCATGTGAAGACAAGATTTTCAACCCCGGGATATGCGTTGATGAGTTTTATGCTAAAAATGTCATTCGAGATAAGGATCCTTTCTTGGATGCCTTCGTTGATGAGCCTTTGAGTAACACCTTTCTATACCATGAGCTCCCGACTTCTTTGGAGTATTCTCTTATCGATCCTTCATCCCTTCGTCCGCCCGCAAACCCACCGGATGATGGATCCTTCTTACATGATATGCCTTATCCACCCATTCTTCTCCACCCAACCCACCCAGTCTCATTCTTTCGAATGAGGACACCGTTTGACCCCCGTATCTCTACCACTTCTTCCCAAGGACAACTGACCGGGATCGAGTCAAGCTAGCGACTCGGTGACCAAAACAAGAAGCGCCGTGGGGAGGCACCCCATGCTTATCCTTTTATCTTATTTATGTATTCTAATAAGTGACGTGAGGAGGTTCGCCTCTTCCATTTCTCGTGTTTCGTTTTGTTGTTGTTTATGTCCGTGATTTTCCCTCGATATATGAAGACTCTCGTGCTCGAAGTTTTGTCTTTTCTCCACTCGAGTTTCATGTTTTGATGCTCTTATGGAAATCCGATATCCAAAATCTTTATCGATTATCGTTTATCTATTAGCATAACTAACCAATGGCTTTAGATTTGCGTTGAGAACCCGTACCTTTAAACATTGAGGACAATGTTTCGTTTTAGTCTGGGTGGGTAATCTTTCGATTAGATTTTTGCCTAGCACTTTGCCGTGTACTAGTGCAACTCCGTTTTTCCTTAAAAAAAAGTTAAAATTTGTGCAAAAATTGCGAAAAATTTAAAAATTTTGAAGCTTTTGTTAAGTCTTTTTGATTGAAAAGTTTTGCAGTCTCTTAGACAAGTTTATAAAATGCCAATTCTAGCTCACAAGGCCAAGGATTTGCAAGTTTCCCTGAGTGACTTTAAATATGCATGACTTGATTTCATTAGGCGAAGCATTTGCTAAATTAATATACGTTTTGACACCTTGTTGACTTTCCGCGGAGAGTAGGAATGGATTCCGACTTGACCGGGCGTGTTGAGCCCTAGCTTGTTCCCTTAACCATAGATAATTTAATTATTGGCTAAGCATCCGCGGATCTCATTATTTGGGATTTTAAATTGCGGAGATCGAGAAATGATAGAGTTACTTATGAGTTTAGATGCTAAGCGTGGAGTAGTTGGTTCTCTTTAGAGCCCATCGAAGGTACTTATGGCTTTTTGTTCCCACAAAATTGTTTCACCCCATATTTATGAATAAATAATTAGAGATGTTGAGTTTTTGGCGATAGTTAGTTCTTTATCTTCTTTAGAGAATCCTTGCCCATGATAGTTGGGTACACATCAAGGCTGTCACGTTGTTGCGTGTAATAGACAACTGATTCCGATAGTTTGTTGCTATTGTTTCTATTATTATAAAAGCCGTGGGGTTTGGAGTTTGGCACAAAAATTAACATGAAATAAAGCCCAAATGTTTTAAAATTAAAAAATCCAAAGCTATAAAAGTTGTCATAGACTTCTATAAAGGCAGAGGAAAATCCAAAGTCATAATAAGACTTCTGATAAAACGGTAATCCCGTTGAGTTAGTAGTTGAAAAGACCAAGGGCCTAAATTGCAAAAATGCAAATGTGCTAAAATAGTGTTAAGCCAAACTTCGGATCCGAGAGATGTCTAAATAAAGCTTCGTCTCTGGACTCGTAGATGAGTTGTCTCGTCGCCATAAAAAGGATATTCTCCCTAAATCGTGAAATTAGACCTTGATGGACCTCATTCTTTGCGTGCAATGGTTTTCGAGGGAAGGTGGATAACTAATTAGCGACTTAGCTTCATATCTTTATCGAATAAAAATTATCGAAACGAGAACTTGAAGAAATTCATTTCTCACAAAAATAAAAATTCTAGAGGAAATAGGAAAATGGGAGCAAAAGGTAATTACACAAGTAACTTCCATTGGTAGTGTTAGCATCTAAAGTCATATTTAACAATGATTTCGATTTTACGCTTAGTTTGGGACTTGTGAAAAATCAGGGACGATGTATTCTATCCCGTATATGGTCACTTCACGTTGTCTTTCCTACTGCGGATCCTAAATGTCTTTTGAAAAATGTTGGAGTTATTGATCGACATGAAAGTTCAACAAACCGTCACTCATAATTGAAATGTGCTTAAACGTAATATCTATATGAGAAATAAAAGGTAAACGGGGCGCTTTTAGAAATAAGGGTTTCTTAATCTCTTTTGAGGAATCTTTGCTACTTTTCATAGGTTCAGTAGAAAGAGATTGAAATCTTTGTTTTTAAAAGCGTGAGTTGACTACATTTGTGACACTAAGTAATCTTCTCTGGGTATTTTGGTATATGTGAAAACATATACATTTTTCGTTATCAAAACCGACCAAAAGACCAAAACTAACCCCTAAAGCCATAAATATTTGGTTTTTGTGTTTATGTATGTGCAGTAAGGATATTGTAAAATGGACAAAAAGAAGACAAAATGGACACAAACGAAAGACGAGAATGGAAGGAACACGGGTTACGGGACCAATGATAATTTTATTTGGAGCATCGAGACAAGAAAAGAAAAAATTTAAAGACTACACGTAGCCAACGAAGATTGCAATTAATTAAGATGCTTTAGGAAGAAAATGAATTTGCGTAAAAAGGCTTACATGAAATTAAATGCAACATTCACACAAAAAGACTTTGCCTAGTGGTTGCGACGACAGTTTGTCAGCTGAAGAGGTCTTGGGTTCTAATCCCACTCTTGTCATATTTAGTTTATTTTTACTTAATGTAGACTTGAGGCCCACGAAATTATCATGAAGCCCTGCTCCATTGAAGCCCAACGCAAGCCCACTCCAAGTGCGATCCAGCATCCAAGCCCAGCTAAAGTCCAAGAGGCCCAAGAAAAATTCCATCACAACAGATCAAGCCAAGTGATAAATTTCAATTGAATGAGATATGCTATCTGCTCAAGTATCCACGTGGCCCCATGAAGTTACACATTTGATTGAAATTACAAATCTCATCACGTGATCAGTGGTATCAATTTACAATTGATAGAATTTGAAAGAAGCCAGCTGTCCAGCGTTTGTACCCCACGCGCCCACCAACAATTTTATGATCCAGCCATTCAAGTGTTGCCACGTGGCCTGCTACCTTGGAAAGATCGAGAATAAATTGAAGGATATAAATTGAGCGTACCGGATCCAGAAGAGGGCAGCTTTCATTTTTTTTTACACACAGTCACAATTTATTTTTCACATACTCTTTTTAGTAGCATTTTATTTTTATGTCTTATTTCAATTTTTGTAACTTATGTTTTTAGCTTATTTTTATTTACCAAGTACTTATTTGTATTAAACCTCTTATTAATGAAAGTTATGTTTATATTTACTTAAGTCAGCTTATTTCTTCTTCTCATCTCTTTCCTTATTTTCTTTTTTCTTTCTTACCTAATGTTATATTAGCTTATTACCATTATACTTATTTAGGTTTTCGCTATGGGTTAATTTTTCTATGCTCATCCATTGCTCTTTTATTTGTTTTTCTTCTATAAAACTTTCTTTTTATACTTTTCATAAATACTATTTCACTTATTTTATAAAAAGTTTATATTTCTATGTGTTAAATTTTATTACGTCTTATTATCTCTTCTTTTCATCCTCTACCGATTAAACAACAAAAGAGATGCATGAGTTTGATAGTTCGGCTTATTTTACAAATAAGCCTCGACATCTCTTAAGTTTGAAAGACTTTTCTTTATTTTTAGCTTTTTTATGTAGTTTATTAATTAGATCTATTAGTTTTATCAAGTTTTTTTTTATAAAAAGTTTGCAACTTTTTGAGTTTTTAGTGAACAATAAGCTATTTAATAGCTGGTTTCATTTAGATCAGTCCTAAATATACCCGATCACGTTTAATCTTCGGATGGAACAACTTAGCTTTTACTTAGACCTAATAGTTTTTGTTATAAAGTTTAAATCTTTTTAATTTTTATATCATTTTTAGCTTATTTATATTTAGTAGTAGTGCTTATTATTACTTATTATTGCTAACCTCTAATAAAAGTTCTTCTTTGTTGATCTTATCACAATCTACCTAAGGCCGGATCTAAGGGTCTTTAAGCATTTTTAATATATAAAGTTTGAAGCTTTAGTAATTTTTAAGCTTGTTAGTGAATAAAGTATTAAACTTTACTTACTAATTAGTGGATAAGATTAATAAAGTTGTAAACTTTTGTGTTAATTTGTGCTTATTTGATCGGGTGATTTTATTCCTCTCGCTTTGTCACCCTAGGTTCTACTTTCTTTACTTTTTGAATCTTTACTAGTTATTAATTCTAGTATAATAGTTATGCTTATTTTTATTGAATTAATTTCATGTATTGGTTCTCTATGCTTAGTGAGTAGGCTTTTTATATACTTGTTGTTAGGATTATTTCTAATTAAGTGCGGTTTTAAAAGTTAGAAAATCTATTGGTTAGTAATTTTAAGTTACTTAGATTGAAATTTTGGTTGTTGAAGTTTTAAGAAAAGCCGTGAAAATAATTGGGTTTTAATTTAGATATTGATATCTTTTTATGAAAAATTGTTTTCAAAAGAAACCAATGTTGTGAGAAAATAATTATTTGTAAAGATATTAATTCATCAATAAATGACTAAATTGAAATAATAAACCACACTTAAGGATCTTGATAATTTGCTTAACAAGTATATCTTTCATCATATATTTCTTATTCGCTTGCTTAGCATAATTTAGTTCGTTACTTTTAGTTGTTATCTTTTATCGTTAACTTTAATTTATTTACTTGCTACTAGTTTTATCATTGTCTTTGCTTTAACCATTATCATTTTAATTAGTCAAAACCCATAACTTATATGTTTTAGTTTAATTTGCATAATTGCTTATTTGTGTTTAGCTTTCTTGTTTTACATGCTTAATTGTTTCTTTCTTATTAAGTTCCAAAACCCAAAATATTTTATCCTATTCAAATCACTCGACCTTTAAACAACGAATCGATTTTCCATTACACCCTCGTTGGGAGAACGACCCGGGAGTTCCGTACTTCCGGTAAAAATTATATGTACGAAAACCGACAAATCAATGCTCTTAGTATGTTTTACTTGTATACATGTATGCTTACTGTAGAGATCATTAGCCTCTAATTTCGAGATCTTAGAACAAACGCCATCAAGTATAAAATCGTCCCATGCCGGATCCCTAGTTTGTAACTAGCCTGGACCTCAAGCAAGGATCCGGATCCGAAAGCAAATAGAAGTGGAGTCTCAATCCTTTACACCTCAAACCATGTTCCTAGACTACTTCACACTAGCTGAACTTAATACCTTAGGAACTCTTAAGTCCCTCTCAAGCTTTAGTAAGCTCATACTCACTCATACTCATTAAGGATTACACCAAAGTGCTTTTCGATCTATCGCTTCACCTAAACTCATTACTCTTCGCTCTAGATCACTCATTATTTCTCACATGATCCTCATACCTAGACTTAGAAATCTTTCAATTATGGCAAAATTGATCATAATCATCCTTACCTCAAAATTGGTCGAAATGGATCAAATTCTAGTTCTTCCACCTTAAAACCTTTAGGATCTTCTCCAAGACATTATCCTAAGTCACTATCTGATCACTAGGATCATTTAGCTCCATTTGACACTCTCAAAATTTTAGTGTCATCTTTGTTCATTCATTACTCACTCGAAAGTTCTAATTTCTTCCATATAAGGCAATCATTAGCTACATCACTCATTGCCCTTGAACATTTAAGTACCCTTCCATTTAAAGACACTTAGGAGAACTAAAAAAAGGTATAGGCTTTAGACCTTTCAAACATCACTTCTATCCTTTCCTAGTCGGCTGAGCCGATCCCTAGGATTAGCCTGTAGGATCCCCCATTGGTGGGGAACCCAGGATTCTAGTGACAGATTTATGTCAACTCTTGCTAGAACAATCATTTCAAGCTCATCTTGCTAACTTGAACACTCCACTTCATCCTAATTAAATCCCTGAGATCAAGAAACTCAAGTTGACTCTTGTGCATGCTAATCATCACATTCCAAAGGATATTAGAGACTTAAGTCTTGAATGCACTTGCTAAATCCTTCCCTTTATAAGTCATCTTGCTAGAATCCCTTAGTCATTAAACACAACATAATTCTTAGCATTTAGAAACCTTTTCCTTAGTCATTTCATCATGAGGAAAGCTCCTAGTGCTAACTCATCCAACCAAGAACCACCCAAGAAACTTGCTCGTGTTGTACACGAAATTTCCTCAACTGAATCATCATCCGTAAGAGATAATAAGTGCTAGAATCTCACCTCAACAAACCCAATCAACAATTGCCAAGAGAACAATAATAATTAGCATTAAACCTTTTAGGTTAGAAAATGGATCGATCTATAAACCAAACGCATACCTAGTTCTAGCAAAACGTCTAAACCTTCATTCCTAGAGCATGGACTACACTCCTTCACCGAGCCTCTCTCTCACCCAAATCTCTATTCATTAGAGCATTCACCATCGAGAACTTCCCAATCACCAACTAGTCCATCGTTGGAAACAAGGAACCACCAAGGACTTGATCATATTAAGGAATTTCCATTACCACCACTCTAATTCCTAGTAGAACCTCATCCTAAATTACTCAATGTACCTCCATCATCATTTGTAGAACCTCCTCAAAATATCCTAAGACAATAATTCTCTAATTGTCTAATCCCCAAGGACTTGTTCAAGTATACTAAATGAGTTGCATTTCATGTTTAATCATCTTCTTGAAAGATTGGACCAAATCAACAAGTCTACTCATCCCTAGACTCAGCACATGTTGCCTCTAAGCTTTGGTCACTTATTAGTATTAGTAGAATATGGCTAAATCATTCTCTTAGTTTTAGAGATTTGTTGATCATCTCTTATGTTTTAATGAATGATAGTTTATTTGCTATATTGATTGAGTATATGTTTGTTGGCTGAATACATATCTCATTTTGATGATAACATTACTTGTTACATCACCATTACTGAATTTAATCTTCAACTATACGGATCCCTCAAAATTGCCTAGACGGATCCCTACTAGGACTGAACCGGGGATCCGTGAGACGAAAAACTATTTTTCTACTAACTTGGATCACATATGCATGAAATTGTGCATTATACTTGTTTTCTAACCTTTGTTTTGTAGTTATTCAATTTACACTTGAAGCATTTGACACCCTAAAGCTAGGGGATTTTGTGTCAAAACAATACATTGCAAATTACTTGCAATAGGGATTACATTTTCCTACTAACTTGCATCACATTTGCAGGAAATTGTGAATTATACTTATGCTCTAACCTTTGTTTTGTAGTATTTCAATTCACACATGAAGACTTTGACATCCCAAAGCTAGGGGGAGCTTTACGTCAAAGAAATACATTGCAAATTATTTGCAATACTAGGTTTACATTTCGTGTCTTCCAAGTTGATAATTGCAATCATCTAGGGGGAGCACACCCGTCACATAGACACAATCTTTTGCAAAAGTTAGTTGCGAATGAACTAGATTAGTATTTTGATGCCCTTAGCTAGGATGGACTCGTCAAGTGGGAGAGTAAAGACGCAGATCCTTCCCGTTACTTTCTCTATCTCCTTTTTATTTTCACATGTTTTTCTTAAAACATGTGTTGCTTTTCTTCAAACATTTTTGTTTCGACAAAAAGGGAGAAGAAAGTAAAACTACAAATTAAACGCGTTTAATTTTAGCTTTTCCTTAAAATAATTTTATGTTTTGTCATCAACAAAAAGGGAGATTGTTAATACAAATAAGCCGTAAAAACGTTTATTTATATTTTACGATCTTCTAATGTTTTGTCGATAACAAACGTAAAATCATATTAACGAAACAAATAAAATACGTAAATGGTTTGAACTAATAGTTTTTAACATATTCACATTTTCACATAAAACACTAAAACAAGTATAAGTGGTTTTATGATTTAGATATATATGTACAACAACTAGTGTTTACATATTGGGTTAGCATATACTTAAACTAAGTATACTAAAATGGGTAAAAACAAGTATATACTAAATGGGTAAAAACTAGTATATACTAAGGTAAAACTAGCAAATGGTATTGACTCATAACCCATGGTTTTATATATACCACTTAACCAAGTTCATTGTATCCTTAAGGTACATTGTATCTAGAAAGAAAACCATGGATCAACCCATAACCCATGACCCATGACCCATGACCCATACCCAATGTCTAGATACATTGAACCCTTGGTGAGCACTCAAGAGAATGTCTAGATACATTGAACCCTTGGTGAACACTCAAGAGATACATTGTATCTAGCTAAAGACCCATGACCCATAACCAAAATACCCATGGGTAGGGAGCGCCCACGGATCCCTGCTTTGTGCTAGCCGGATCCCTTTGGGAGGGATCCGGGGATCCGGGAACAGTAGAGAATTTCCTCTATAAATAGAGAGCCATTTCTTCCTTTCTACTTATCCCTTTACACACATACTTCCCCCAAGTATACTAACCCTCTAACCTCATATCCAAGAGATTTATGTAGTCTTTGCTCTTTGTTTTTGTGTGATCTTCTAGGTTTCTTAAAGGAAAGATCACCACTAAGACGCCAAGCTCAAGTCCACGAGTTGTCATGCTTCTCGCCATCATCAAGACAACGGCTTCTCTTGTTGATAGATCTATCTTTCTCCATAGATGTTGGGTGAAGGCATTAGTGAAGAATGCCGAAAGTGTCAAGATGAAAGCATTAGTGAAAGGTGCTCATCATCCGTGTCAAAGCATTAGTGAATAATGCTAAAGGTGTCAAGCACAAAGAGCCCAGCGGGCGGTGCCAAGCCATACAAAGCCGCGATAATGGGCGATGCCTAAGAATCAAATCAAGAAGATTGGGGAAGAATGTTTAGGTCAGTATAATCGGCGAGGTGCATCAAGTACATATAAGTATTTACTTATTTACAAGGATGGTGGATATCCTCGATGGTGTTGTAACAAGAGTAGTATCTCCTCGACACCCGTTGTGTCGTGCTGGCGGCAAGTAGGTTCCTCCATAATGGAACTAGTGTGCTTATCCTACCTAATAAAGGGTAGGCGACGTTGTGATAGGATTAGTTCTCCTAAGGTGTGAAAGACCTCGGTGGTTAGCCTAGCACCGTATAAAGGGTAGGCGACGTTGTGTTAGGTGTGGTTCGCCTTGGTGTGAAAGAACTCGGTATCTAGCTTTGTACCGAAAAAGGTTGTTTAGCGCGTTGTGAAGGCTTCTCCATTCATGGAGTTGGTGTAGTGCTTACTTAACTCGAGTAGGTGACTCGGGGAGTGGAGTAGGGCAAGGAAGGTGTCCTTGTAGCCGAACCACTATAAATACTTGTGTCGTGGTGATGTGCTTCTTACTTTATCTTTCATTACACGTTTATATATCTATCTATCAACGTCCAAATATAAACAAACCAAATAGACATTACAAGTCGATCTAAACAAGTAAAAGGAAGTTTTAAATTGGTAAAACTATTCAACCCTCTAAGTTTTTCATTGAATCATTTGATATACTTGCGATTCAAAAGAAGTTGAACATACCAAGGTCGCTGTTATTTTGTGTTAGTGTGTATGGAATTTCAACTTAGTGAACCCTCTTCTGAATCCCTCTACGCTATCTTTTGTCGTTTCAACTCCCTTTGGGCAAAAGGCCGCACAAGGCTAATTGCTAGATCGTTGAAAACAAAAGGCACCTGTTGGGGAATTTAGAATGGGTCGCTATGTCTGAAATTCCCTACGCGATACATAAAGTAACGTACACCTAGAAATGTTCTACTTCTCTTCAATCCACAAGTATATCAAATTGATCCTTAATTCTTTTTAAAAACAGAGCAATAGTCTATAACAAGTATACCAGACTCATATAAACTTCCAACCTGAGTGTGCTGTGTAATATGCATTAGCAAGCTCGGATCTCAAAAAAGTTAGATAAACACCGAACATCGGATATAATCACATGGTCGCAATATAATGTAATTAAATTGCCATGCCAACATACTGTAAATCACATCATTTGCGTGTCAAATAAGATAATCTGTCATCACAACCTCTTGCATATCACAAATACACACGTGTCCCAAAATAAACCAACTACTTCAAACAATTACCTATGTAAAGGAGTTGGTTAACAAAGTTGCTTGTCAATATGTTATAAACAAGTGGATAAACTTTAGTACTTTGACCCTCCACTCGAAATCCCATTGGCATGTCAAAACCCATTGCTATGACAAAGGACATAGGAATGGGTTTTCGAGGGGAAGCTCAAAGTACCAACGTCTTTTCTACAATTCGTGGATTCTAGAAAAGCATTTCAGTTGGATAATCATGGAGTGTGGCGTGTCATGAACAATACACACTATCGTGATCATCGAGATATTCAAAGACAATTTGAATGTATGAAGTTGCGTATGGCCACATTCTTACTTTCAACTTGACTTTGAATCCACAAGTATATCATATTGTTCCTTCTTCGTTAACTAACTCCTTTACATATATCAATAGTCTATAACAATTATATGACACTCATTTTGTTACGGATACGATGATGAAGCTGTTAGTAAAATGGTTTAGTTGCTCACGGTGGTAGAAAGTTTGCTTACGAAGCTCATAATTTGTAAAGTGGCGAGTGTGAAACTCGTATGTGTTTAGTGTGTTCTTGGGTGAAACTGATGTGTATGAAGATAGAGAATGAGATGAGAAGAAAGAGATGAAAGGGTTTGTAATGATAGTGCTACAATAGTGTAGAGTGAAAGGTTGAGGCACCCTCACAAACCCTTCCATATCTCTCGCCACCATTCCACCACTATCCTTACCAACCTTTTCATCTCTTTTCTTATCATCTCCGACCTCTCTTTCTCACACACACACACACACACGTTTCACACCAAAATTACACACTAAAACACACACACAGCTTATGAACTCTCAGCAAGCTAAACCCTTTTGCACCACCTTTCTACCCTTCGAGATTCAACCTCATCACCATGAAAGTATCTACTTAACCAAGTCATAATATAAAGTAACAAAATATCAAAATATGAAAAAATTAACTTCCCTAAATGCCCCATTGGCAACAATCGGCTTTGACATTGGTGTAAAGCTCCTCCATATACTTGTTTGTTCACCTGCAATCCAGGTTTGGTGATTGAATAGCATGTCAGATCTAGGTTGATTTATGATTCACAAATGATCCTGTGTCCGACATGCCATTCAATCAAAGAAAGCTGAATTGTAAGTAAACAAACTATATGCATTTGGTCAACATGGTGCATCTAAATATAACGTCATGGCTGCAAACAGTACATCCATCTTTGATCATTCATATTTTAGTTTCGTAACATAATACGGAGGCTCAGATCTGTATAAATCAATAGTTTACACAACATCGATACAACACGCCATGGTTGCAATAATATAGAATTGCCGCCACATGAAACGGAATATCGCATCATTTGAATGATTTAATAAGATACTTTTCATCACGACCTCTTACCAATTAACATCATATATACATAATTGAATTGTTTGAAAAAGTTACATGTCTAGTTTACTCACATACATGATACAAATCTTCAAGCCAATCATGGTTCATTGGGATGGGCGTCATAGGGAGAAATGATTATATACTCACAGCATAATATATATTCATGTTGCCATAGGATGCCAACCACAATGAAACATGATTGACCCGAAGATGTTAATCATCTATGTGAGTATTAAAAATGCCATGTGAGTATTAACTAAGGGTTGATAAACACAAAAACATCAGGATATATGCATTAGCAAGGCTCAGATCTGTAAAAGGGTTGATAAACACAAAAACATCAGATATAACCACGTGGTGCAAAATAATGTATTAAAATTGCCATGCTAACATACAGTAAATCACATCATTTGCTTATCAAATAAGATAATCATCATCACATGTTCTTGTGTACTAAATACAAAATACATTGCAGTGTTTTATGTACTAAATGCTTAATGAAATAACCAAAAGTCAGCCCAATAAATCAACTATGTAAACTTATGTGGGCCCATGTCAACTATATGGGAAATGTTCCACCTACACCACATTTATTGACATATTAAGGGTAATAAATATTAAAACTTACCCACCTTATATCGGTGAATTTAAATTAAAGTGGTGTTGGTAAATAGGTTACAAATTTTTATCAAAAATGTCTACAAAAGACTTCGAATAACAATTTCCTGGAACTGCCGGAACAAAAGACTTCGCCAACAGCCGAACAAAAGACTTTGGCCAACAACTTGATGAAGAACAACTTTTACTAGAAATGGAGGAGGCTGCTATTAAGGAAGAAGAAGAACGGGAGAAAGCACAAAGAGAAGTCGCTTTAAGGAGGAAGGTCAGGGAGCGACTTATGCCCGTGATGAAGAAGTGTTAGAGATGGAGGAAGTGCTCGTGATGGATCAAGGAAGAGAACAACAGAACGCCTTCGGGACAGAGAATTCAATGCATTGTATGCGAGTGGGATGAGAGCAGATTTGAAGGTTGCTCGAAAGTATCTTTACGACGATTGTTACGACTCTAACAACTCTCAAACTTGGGATCACCCGGATTATATTTAGTTGTGTCATAGCTTTATTTTTCGGTATTTTGTTTCGTTAACCCAACCAGTTTGCACCATCATCAACTCGCTTTATTCACTTAGTAGCACTTATCTTACAATGGTTTAGTGACTTACTCTACAACAACATCCATCATTTTGTTTGTCAAACTTAATAAGTACCAACAAATCACTAAAACCACAAGAACAATTAATCACCCAATACGTTAACCCTAAAATATCGAAACCCAAAATCAAACAAGAACAATTACGTAAAAGTTAACCCTAAATTAGCGAAACCATAAATTATCGAAACCCTAAACTAGCGAAACCATAAATTAACAAAACCATAAATCAATATATGAAAATACGTAAAATTACTTACCCTAGCCCAAAACGCTTTTCCGATAGACATTAGATCGACACCTGTGGGTATGTACGTGTCGAAGTGTGTTAGCTCTTGCTGAGAAGTGTGTTGAGGAAGATTGTGTTGATAAGTGTGGTGGTTTCAAAAAAGAAGTGTGTTGAGAAGTTTCATTTATAAATGTATAAAGGTATAAAGGTTAAAAAATTGCTTATACCTTTTTAATTTCTTTATACATTCAATGCCATAAAAATACTTTATACATCATAAGTTGCCCAAAGTACAACTTTGGGGACCCAGCTTGCCCAATATTTATGTACTTTTTTAAGAATAAAAAAGACCATACTTTTGGCAAAAGACAAAATTGTCGCTTGCCCAACAAAAGTTGCCTTCAACTATAACTCTAGTACACTTGTACTAGATAAATACAAGGTTGCCCCACAAAATGGGACACATGTTATCTATTTAGGATAGTTGCCCAAATATTCAGTTGGGAGAGTTGCCCATGGGGCATTTTGAGAAGTGAAAAAAAAGTGAGGCATTTAGGGTAATAAAGTTGGTCAACTGGGGCATTTAGAGAATTTCCCCTTTAATAAAAGACATTAGTGATTTGATGAAAGACGAAACGCAACATGCTAGCTGATATCTTGTGCGTAAGTTACGAAACGCAACATGTCGATATCTTGAATAAGTTAGGAAACCCGTAATCAAAACTCCTAAAACGTATAAAACAAACTAATATCATGTTGTGTGATTTGGAATTGATTGCTTTTTATACTAAAAAATCAAACAAAGAAAACTTTATCTGAATATTAGAACTCTAACACTGTACTATATACCCATATTAGAAATTTTGTGAGCAAGTTCTTGAGATTCAACACAGTAGAATAGTAGCACTTGTTTCTTGTTGGGTTTTTCCATTTTTTATATATTTCTTCTTCCTGCGGCCCCCTGTTTAGTTTATTATTTATCACACTGATGAGTATCGACATTAATGAAAGCATTTGGTATTTTAATGAAAGACAGTAGTGATTGATTATTTGCTTTCATAATTCGCTAATGTGTTTTTCCATCATTCTTTAAAATGGATGACATTTTTTTTTCATCATTCTTTAAAATAGACATCAAACTGTATGTAGGAATAAGTAAGCTAAAAATAAATATTTGTGTGTTCGCGGTATAGATTTTGATCTTCTTTAGTTCACTCATGGACAACGTCGATGGCAATGAAACAAAAAATGGTAATGAAATTGCCCCCTTAAGGAAAAAGAAAGTAAAAAATCCACCCCTTTGGGATAACAAAACACATTTGGCATTTGTTGAGTTATGCTTGAATGAGGCAAGACTTGGAAATAAACCGGGTACTCACTTTAATAAGGTTGGGTATGAAATTTTGGTAAAAAGTCAAAGAGAAGCATACGGAAAAGATTTGACATACAAGCAAATAAAAAACCATTGGGAAAGCATGAAGAAGGATTGGAAGCTATATGATCGTTTAATGAGACTTGAATCTGGAATTGGGTGGGATCCCATCAGAAAGACAATTGATGCATCTCCAGAATGGTGGGATGAGAAAATAAAGGTAATGGTTTATATTCTTTTTTCATGATATAATAGTGACTAATATCTAAATATTATGTCGTTCTTATCCTTATTTTTTTCATGTCGTATAGGCGGATGAGGAACTTGAAAAGTTTAGGGGGCAAAATTTGGAGATGTATAAATTGTATTACGATCCTTTATTTCGGGATACGGTTGCGGTGGGAGATAAGAGTAAGCTTCCTTCGGATTGTAGATTGGTTGACGAAGATGAACAACAACTTGAAGGGTAAGGTGATAGAGACGATATAAATGCTTGTGATGATCAAGCTCCTCTTTTTCCAGAAAGTAGTTCGAGTAAGCGAAAAAAGTCTAGCAACAATGGGTCTGTTCGTTCCACAAAGAGTAAAATTTTGTCACTTGAATTTGAAAAAAATTGATAGTGTTATACATGCACTATCCTCAAGAAGCACACAATCATTTCCATCTCATAATTCAACACCTTCAACAAAAGATTGCATGAATATTGTGACACAATATTCTGGGTTTGAAGAAGGTACCAAAGAGTATTTTGAGGCACTAAAGATCTTCTTGAAGAAGGAAGCTAGGGAAAACTTCATGGTTCCAACAAATAATGAAGCAAAGATGGGGTTTCTGAAATATATGATGGATAAATGATATGCTCCATCATTGGCATTATATGTCATCATTTTACTTATTTGTTTTAGTTAATCGCGGTGTCGTTCTACTTTGACTTAATAAGCTTCATGTTATGTGACTTCATAAGTTTAAGTATTAAAAATTTACTTTGTATTTCTATGCTATATATGTTAAGTGACTTTGTATGGTTTACTTATTCTACGGACTCTTTATTTGTATGCTATATATGTTAAGTAACTTTGATGATATATATGTTTTACTAATTGTTTATATTCTCTTTGTGTTTCATCGATGGATTTTGATAGTGAAGAGTCGATTCATATGATGAAGATGAAGAAAAATTGGGTTGAGGGGAAAACAACTTTTATTATCATGTGCTATATCCATTAAAGGCATAATAATGAGTCGTAAACTAAAAAACAAGCCCAAGACTTGTAGAACATCTTCGAACTTAGTCTATTTATCCAAGATATCCTTAATGGTCATGAGCTACGTTGATATGAAGTCTTCAGGCTACAAGTTCCGGTATTCAAAATGTTATGCGTAGATCTTGTAAAAAGTTACGGGTTTAAGCCATCACGTCATATATCTATTGAAGAGTCGGTTGCGATTTTCTTGATTACTTTAGCCCATGGATGTGGAAATAGGTTGCTTCAAGAAACATTGAGTCATTAGGAGAAACTATACATCGACATATTTTACAAAGTCTTAAAACCAAAGTGTTGAGGCTAAGTCTCGGACATCATTAAGCCAAATGCAAGTTACAACGAAGAAGTGCCACCACAGATATTGAACAATCCTCGCTATTATCCATTTTTTAAGGTACTCAATCTCTCCATATCTGAATTTTTGATGTTTTTACATAATGAATCAACTATTTTTTTAATTTATCAATGTAATATAGGATTGTGTTGGTGCTATCGACGGACACACGCATTGAAGGCATCGGTTTGAACGTGAGCAACCAAAATACCTGGTAGGAAAGGGTATGCAACTTCGAATATAATGGCAGCTTGTGATTTTAACATGTGCTTTACGTTCGTATGGGCCGGATGGGAGGGAACCGCACATGATACTAGAATCTTTAATGAAGCATTGCGTAGACCCGAAGTTAAATTTCCTGTTCCAACGGGAGGTTAGTATAAATAATTATTATACTTTATACATGAAATGCCCAATCAATTGTTACATTTGTTCAATTATTCACTACAGATGAATATTACGTTGTTGATGCCGGCTATCCAAATACTAAAGGTTATCTTGCTCCATATAAAGGAACACACGTTCGCTATCACTTACCTGATTTTCGCCGTGGACGAACCGCTGCAACACGTGCTCCAAGAGGTTACAAAGATATATTTAACTACGCTCACTCGTCATTGAGAACTGTTATTGAACGAACTTTTGGTGTATGGAATGCTAGGTGGGCGATATTAAAAGATATGCATATCAATTACCCTTATGAAACACAAGTGGACATTGTGATAGCATCTATGGCACTTCATAATTATATTAGAATGAAAGACAGTAGTGATGATGCTTTTCAAACGGCACAACAGGAAACTTACAACCCAAATCAAGATCGTGATAATGAAGGCTCTATTAATGAAATGACCGAAGACACAAGTTCGAGTCATAGAGACATCCAAAACGATCTTTATATGAGTGCAGTAAGAGACGTTATTGCGGATGACTTAGTAGCTTTTAGTAGATGAAAATTTTATATTGTGTCATGATATAGTATTTATTTTTTTTGAGACTATAAACTTTGATGGATCAAAGTTAATTCATATGCATGACACAACTTTATAAATATTTAAATTGCAAATTATAGTTTTCAATTTCATATGTATATTTTTGATAAAAAAAAAGAAAAAAAAAAGCTTATCCAAACACTTTGAGCTTATAAGCTTATTAAACCATGTCCTTTTTAGTCATTTACTAACAAAAACCAACATAAGCCAACATAAGTCAAACCAAACACTTTTGAGCTTATTAGCTTATTTACCATGAGCTAATCCAAACACTAACATGGGCTTATAAGCTTAGCTTATATAAGCCATAAGCAAATAAGCCTAAGCCCACTAAATAAGCTTAGCCAAACAAGGCCTTTGTAGTCCAGACTTTTGTGTTATCTATTTACGGATGTATTGTAGTTTGTATTTACACTATTTAAATATACAACAATAAGATC
>OU343216.1:170786797-170836816 GCA_910596185.1 Chrysanthemum makinoi | reverse complement strand
GTTTACTACACCGCTGTCTAGATTAGGCTCTCAATATATTTGTGATGAGAGAAGAGTGAAAGAAATCGAATGGACCTCTAAGACTAGAGTTACGTAGGGCATCACTTCGAGTCTAGTACAAGACTCATAAATAAAGAAAGCCGGGAGGCAAACCCATGCTTAATTGTTTGTTTGTTTCAGGTGTCGTATATCTTTTATTGATTGTTTATTCTCATGTTTAAATTTGTAAAATGCTTTATTTTGTCTTTAACCTCGCCTAAATGTTACATATAAAGGTATTTTACATAGGGATACGTAGGGAGGATTACACGCATTGCCAAAAAAGAACGTGAGAATTAACACTATTTAAAAGATATACATGTGTGTTTGTTCGACTCAAATGCTTTTATCGAGTCATAATGGATGTTTGCGGTGAAATTTTTCCAGATTCTAAAGAGTAAAAATTTTAATTTTTTCCAGATAATCCAACGTTTCTGTCAGATAACCTCGACTTCCTGAGGAGTAGAACCGCTAATTAATTTTTTCGCTCGAGCTATTTATAAATATTTGAATTTTCTGTGTCTTAATTTTCCGTAAAATCAGAACATCCATTCCACAAGCATTATATCCTAGTTATTAAGTCCATATATATTGTTACCGATTTTACTGGTTATTTCTGTTTTCCGCGATGTTTAATTTATCAACAGAAGATACATAAGATGAAGGAGCTTTTAACGCAACACTCTTCAGAAGAAAATCCACTACTTCACACGGATCCTACCAGCTAACTCTGGAGTACTAGTTTCTTTCGCTTTTTAATTACCTTCTATTATCATAACTTTGATATTTTCGAGGAACATTGTATTGGCCGCTTTAGTGAAGTGGAGGGAAAATAAAACGGGAACTTTGAAACTATGCTTATCCGACTATTTGCCTTGGTCCTTATTTGTGTAATAAACCATGAGAAATATCGATTAGGGTAATTTTGGCACCAAATTTAAAATTCTTTACATAGGAGTGGCCATTAGTCTTAATAAAGTAGTTATATGATTAGCACAAAAACCTTTACCACTTAAATTCCAATCCAAAATGTGAGGATCACCCTTAGATTTGTAAGAATAAAGCATTCCACCTTTAATGCTTCGAGTGTGAACCGGTAGTATAATAGATTCTAGAACTAGTTTTGTGATGCATTCCGACATATCTAGCAAGGGTACTACACTTGTGTAGTTAGGAATAATTAAATGATAAGAGGCATTAGGATAACCTTTGTTTGATACCCGTAGTTAATTATTTCTTCCACACGGTTGTAATTTCCACACTTCAAGTATCATCTTTAGTACACGATACCCCTAGTTAACCCTCAGAGCCTATCCTTTTCAAGGGTTCTCGATGTTTCGCTGAATTATCACCAAGAGCATTGTTTACAATCACCCAAATGTACACCCAAATCTCTTAGCCACCTTGTATGCACTACTTTTAGTGCATTGTTATCATACTAAACCCTTAGTTCAATTATCTAGTTGCTTGCAGTTGCTAAGTCAGCCATCATATCCTTTGTACACGCTTTGGCACGATTGGGACTCATGGGAAAAGTTAAATTTTATGAAATGACTGAAGGAACGCTAAATTCAAATTCTTTATTTAATGTAATAATGTACTCCAAGTGTTTTGATCTTTTCAATTCGGGTCAAATTAGTGTTAGAGTTATAAAAACTCAAGTGTAGGGATATGCCTATAAATCCCTATCATTTTGATGTTATCATAGAGGATGGTAGAGTAAAAGTGTATGAAAAAAAAAAAAAAAAAAAGGGCTACCATCCTACATCTATCCTTAAATTTATGTTCGTTTGTTTCAATTTATCTAGAGTTTAGAGTGTCGAGTCTTGGCTTAGCAACGCCATTCTTCACATGCTTGTAACATAAAGATTTTTGACTTGCCACCACTAAATAGCCTATCCCACCAAACCTTTGTTTCACCAGTTAACGCTACTAAACCTTTAAAGACCCTTGGATAGTTTTCCTAATGCTTACGCCAAAGCGATGGAGGTTTGATCTAGTCTCAAGCCTATGGTAATCTATGTACTAGGACCGTTAATGAGTGTTTATCTTCCATTTCCAACTTGATATATTTCATATACACCCGAGAAATGTGAGTATCCAAACACCACTATGTAGGTGCTAGTATGTAATTTCCCGTGCTTGTTATGACTTTTATGGCCAATAAGTGTTGTGAATCGTTCTAAACTAATGTTTCATGACCCCTAACTTATAAATTAATTAGCTAATACTTGTTTTGAGGACAAGCAAATACCAAGTGTAGGGATATTTGATAAGGATTTAAAATGTACACTTTGAGCCGTCATTTAACCCTTAATTGATCACTTTGTATCCGCACTACTTAATTTCGCCTTTTCACTTTTGTAGGTCTTGAAGGCAAATTGCGGAATGACACTTATTTGACGAAAAGGCACAATATACGAAGAAATGGCCAAAGTCAAGAATCGAGACACTCGTCCGGAATTGAAGCGACGGTGTCACGCTTAAATGCGACGCATACCATCTTGAGACACTCAGAGAGCCAAATTGCTATTTTACAAGTGACCAGGCGTAGTTTAAAAGAGTAGGGTTGCAACCAACGCCTAGATTTGGATCCAGACGGCCGCCGAGGTTGAAGTCGACGCCACTAGCATATGCCATCGCCACGAGTTGACGCGCCGCCACTAAACCCATGAGCAAGGACTGACTCGCCACCACAATTAAAGAGTGATCACGCATTTTGTAACACTATATATAATCCCATTTTCAGCTTTTAAAGAGGTAGTTTTGTGGGAGTAAAACCTAAACCGAACCAAGGTTGTCTTGTGCAGATCTTAGGTTCCATACATTTTACAACAAGATAAGTGTTTTACTTCATTGATTTAATCATGTCTTCAATTGTTTGTGTGTATGCTTGCATGTTCTCCATGTCCGGCTAATTTACTTGTGTGTTTGCTTAGATATATGAAACCTAGTTATTGAATATTGATTGGTTGTCTCTTATCTTAATTGTGATTGACCTAGTATTGCGATAGGTCATTCGTTTTGTTATTAATGCTTGATTGGTCTTTGTTGAACCTTAGCTTATAGTTACTAGTGGAATTATAGGCTAAATATCCAAAGATAACCTTAGTGTTAAGTTTATGAATCCTAGAGATTTTGTAGTCATTAACCTTAGGTAGCTTCAAAGAGTTAGGGATAAACACATACCCTCACTTAGAAACACAACGCTAAGAATAGGACGTGACAATTCAACCATCAATAAGAGATAATAGGAGTAATAACATCTAAGTAAACACATTTTTAATCATCATAAGATCACACAACAATAGACATAGACACACTCACTTTAGTTTAGATAATTAGATTAGTAGAGTAATCGGTAGAAATACCAACCCCAAATCCAAACCCCGAGATTCGTACATTTCCATTTCCTAAAAAACACAAAAAAGATAAAAATAATCTTCCTCAACCCCAACCTTAGCTTAGTAATTTTCCACTAGCATTCCTATTCCCCTATAGAACGATATCAATCCCGAGGCTTACCCTAATACTACACTACAACGATTAGGTTCACTGCCTAGGTTGTTGAAAACTTGCTCGATCAAAAGAAAGTTCCTTTGACCTAACGCTAAAATGCCGCATCACGCTCACTTTCCTTCAAAGGTGGAACACGCTCAAAGATGTGCTTCATCTTCTTCACATGGATTTGTGGCCCAATGCTGCGATGCGACGCATTAATGGCAAACGCTACATTTTGGTAATTTTTTATGACTACTCAAGATGGACTTGGGTTTATTTTCTTCGGCGCAAAGATCAAGCTCCACAGATGATCATCACCTTCACCTAAAATTCAAGTTCAGCCCCGAACACCGCATTATGATCGTAATCGCATAAAGGAACCGAATTTGTGAACCAAACCGCTCGGGCGCATTTCATGAGAAAGTGGGAATTGAGCATCAAACATCAATTGCACGGACACCGAACAAAATGGAGTTTGAATGATTGGTAAAACCGCCAAGTTTTCTCACGCAGTTTCCACCACTTGTGAATGGCCAACCGTGAAGAAACTTAAACGTACCTTAAGCACAAATGCAATGAAGATCTGGGGAGAATAGGGTTTCCTGTCATGTCCCAAATAGCTATGCAATGGATCACCAAACGTATAGTGATCGAGAGAAATTTGAACAGAAAAGGAATTGATTATTATAACTACGTAAAAACAAACAAATTACAAGGGCTTAAATGCAAATTAAAGGAAATTAAAAAGATAAAAATATTAAATAAACGCTATCACTATTTGCAAAATGATGTTTTTGATTTTATGTTTTTATAAAATTTAATTAAAAACTACGTTAATGAAAAATGGAAACTTAATAATATTAATCCTAAAAATACGAAAATGATATTTTTACAAACCTAATGATAAAAGAAAAGTTTTAGAGAAATAAAATTATTTTTTATAACTATTAAATTAATTATTATTAATTAAAAACTATTTTTAACTATTTAATATTAGCCTAAAATGCAAGAAAATAGGAAATAAAGCTAGAAAAATAAAATTAAGACTTAGAAAAATCTAAAATATCAAAAGAGAATTTTCAAACTATTTTATTTTTTGAATATTTTGTATTTTCTATGAATTAAAAACTATTAAAAACTAATTAAATTACTTAAAAATACAAATTTAACTAATAAAAATCTGGAAAAATATTTTTGTCTTTTTTATTTATCTTTTAACCTAAGAAAATGAAAAATTATTTTTTGAAACTTTTCTTAATTTTTTGTATTAATTGCTAATTAAAAATGCTTAAAAACTAATTTAATTCAAGAAAAATACTAAACTGACTTTGGAAAATCTAAAATTCAAGAAAAGTCTAAAATTATATTTAGAATCTAGGAAAAATATAAAAACAGGGTTGTGTACAAGAATATGGACAAGGCCAAGTGCTTATAAATAAGCACTTAAAATAAGCCAACAACCACAAATAAGCACTAAACTGATTCAGAAGCTATAAAAGGCTAAAAGTAACCAAATGCAACAATTTACAACTGTACTTAACCTCTTTAACACAAGCTACTCGGGCTTTGATGAATTAGACTAATGCTTAAAAACAGCTTTCAAAATACCTACTTTAAGCCCAAGAATAAGCACTCAAATAAGCTAGAAACCAAAAACCAAATATGGAGACCTAAACTAGACCTGGTCAAGATTTTATGAGCCAAATACCGTAATTAGTGAGCTAGGTTGAGCCCCCGCAGTTTCACAAAACTCTGAAAGAAAATCCTCGCTTTATGTCCTTCTCTAGGCAACTAAGACCCTATTAACAAGCAGCTTTAAGCACAAAATTTGATAAAATTCCACAAAATGACAATAAGAAAGTAGACCAACAATGTTTAAAACCCAAGTCTCATTTAAATTGGCTCAAATTTCAAGAAAATTCAACTCGCTTAGGCTAAAACCACATTTTCAGCTTTGACTTTTGAGACAATTTGAAATTTTGACTTTATTGAACTTTGAATCCAATTTATGGACAAAGTTATGATGTTAATGAATGAAATAAGCTCAATGCAATCTATGTCTATGTAATTTAAACACAAAACAAGACTTTTGATTTCCAAAAATCCAACAAGAAACAGAGATGCTTTGAGTTTGAATGAGATTTGACTTTTGAGAGTGTGCAGATACAAAACTAGGACATATATGAGCACAAATGGACTAAACAAACATGAACCAACAGATTAAACCACTGAGCTAGCCTCACGCTTTTGACAAGAATCCACACCCTTAAATCCAACTGAGATGTAATTAAAATGAGATAACAACAGATTCAGTTTATATAATTGATCAAACTAAGTCTATATATCCTAAATACAACTTAATGAACAGATAAAAATCAACCAAACCACAAGAACAACATTTTTGCAATGAAACTTGGAATTAACTTACAACTTGTCCCAGCCACTATGGCTTGCCATCATTGAAACCAGAACCACTAGCCTATTCCAACCCATTAAACAACTCATTATCAACCCAAATTCATGTCAAAGATCACCCATTACCATTTCAAGATCATCATTTTGCCCCAAGTTTGACTTTTGTTGACCAATATCCAAAGTTGCATGAAATTTAAATGTGAGCTTATAAAAAGCTTTAATAAGCTTGTAGAAGCTTGTTTGAGCTTAAAACAAAGTTACTGAGAGCTTGTACACAAGAGTTTGAAACCGAGAATTAAAGTGGCTTGAAATTTGAAACATGAACATAAACTGAAATTGATACTTAAAAGAGTTGCAATACACTTTAAACAAGTTAATTTGATACAAAGAACCTTAAAAATACAACCTAAGATCTATTTAAGACTAAGAAATTGAAATACGACATACATTTTTAGAAATAAAACTAAGTACTTTTTTTCTTGCCTTCTTTCTTCCTTTATTTATGCTCCAAACCGCTTTCTCTCATCTCTCAAGCAGTTCCCAGCTCTTCCTTCAGACCCTTGGATGAGTTTAGAGTGATAATAGCCATTGGATCACTTTTGCGGGAAAGTGGGATATAGCAACCTGACAGGGAGGGAGGATTAAATGCATTCTTGGAGGATGTTGAGGGGGGAACAAGGATGGAGTAGGGTGCGGCTGGAGGTGAGGGTGAAGTCATGCAGACAAGATGGTCGGGGAAGAGAGAAAAAGGAAGCTTTTATTTCAAACGGGTAAATGGGTTTGGTTTCGGTTGGGTTGTGGACCGGACCGGTGTTGGATTTTGGACTGGGTTTGGGCTTTGGAATAATTAAAACATGGATTTAGGAGTAGTATTGGATCCAAGGTGTTTTGTAGGACCAAACATGTAAAATCCTGAATCAAGGGACCACTCATGTAAAATCTGAAATTGTATTCCAAGGCTAAACTTGACAATCCCCGATACTCCAAGGACCATTTTAGCCAATAGTGAAATTCCAAGGACTAAACATGACAATTCTAAAATCCAGGACCAAAACCGAAATTTCTCAAAACTTTTGGACTTTTCACCAAAGGACTAATTATGACAATTTTATGATTCAAAAGGACCTTTGGTGACTTTTCTTATAAAATAAGTGCCTAGGGACTGATTTTGCCATTTTTGAAAGTCTGGGACGAAACGCCAATTTTGCAAACTTAGCTCATTTTTCATCCGATTTTGAACATTTTGCATCTCAAAACATATAAAATGCAATTTTGGAATATTTTCGAGATTTTGATGCATTTCGAGCATTTTAGACGCTTTTGCAGTTCCAGATTTAACCAAAATGATGAGTATTTACACACTCGCCATTGAAAGACAAACCGTGACGCTAGTGAAAGTTGCAAGAACGATGTTAATAAATGCTAAACTTCCAGTTACATTGTGGGTTGTCAATCAGCTAGCGCTACACTCGTGAATCGCTTCAATGATTATCTTGAACGCCACAACAAAACACCTTATGAGCTCATCCACAACAAGAACCGATCTCAAACACTTTCATGTATTTGGATCCCTTTGTTACCCAAATAATGATCGTGATGACTTTGGTAAGCTCAAAGCCAAAGTTGACATTGGCGTCTTTGTTGGATACCGTGAAAACTCTAAGGGTTACCGGATCCGAATCGCCGCAAGGGAGATTATGGAAACGATTCATGCAAATTTCGATGAGCTTATCAAACCGAACAGCAAAATAGCTTGGAACCCAAACATAGCCGTCTAAACTTCCCCAAACCCCATCATCACCGAACCAAGCTTACGGCTTACTCGTCAACAAATGAAACAGCTATTTGCTCATCCGCTTAGTGATGATATTGATCAACGTGCTCCGGATGTATCAAATGTTTCGCTGCCAACTCCGATAATAATCCATACCGATACATTAAAACAAAAAACTATTGAAGAAGCACTCCAATTGATTCTACAACAACAAATTAACAAACCGCATCCAAGTTGACGCTGAAACCGGTGATGATCTTCTCAACCATGAAGTACCCCACCTACGATTATGATCCAAATGCATTCTTCAACCCTTTGCAAATCAAACCGCCACTGATGTCTAATCATCTAAAAGCCATTTGAATCCTCCTAATTTGCACAATGTATATCAACATCAACCCTCCACACATCGTTAGACTAGAGACCATCCTCTTGTGAACATTATTGGAAACCCGAATTAACCCAGAACTAGACAACGCTTCGACTAACGGTGAACATTGCATTTATGCACTCACCGTCCTGCCAATGAACCCAAAAATATTAAAGAAGCCATGACATATGACAACTGGATTGAATCCATGCAATAAGAACTTAACCAGTTTAAACGCCTTGAAGTATGGGAATTGGTTGCAAAACCAACAGGGTCTATGTTATTGGTCCGAAATGGGTTTAAAAAACAAGTTGGACTGAAGGTACGGTTATAAAAAATAAGTCACGCCGGTGGCTAAGGGTTATAGACAAGAAGAGGGATTGACTACGAGGACTCATTCGCGACCGGTTGCTAGACTTGAGGTGTTCGATTTTTTCGCACGGCATTCGCTCACATGAAACATCACGGTCTTCAGATGGACGTAAAAACCGCTTTCTAAATGGTAATCCGAAGAAACAGATCTATGTTAGTCACCGTAAGGATTTGTTGATCCAGAGTTCCCTAATCACGTCTACAATCTGAACAAGGCTCTCTACGGTCTCAAACAAGCCCCTCTGGCGTGGTATGATAAGTTGTCATCCTTTCTCATCTCTCATAATTTCACAAAGGATCGCTCGACCCAACACTATTCATACAATATCACGGGGAACACATTTTAATCGTTTAAATTTATGTGGATGACATCATTTTTGGGTCAACACATCTAAAGTTCTCAAACGCTTTTTCAAAACTTATGAAAAAACATTTTGAAATGTCCATGATGGGTGACTTACATTCTTTCTAGGACTGCAAGTTCATCAAGCACCCCGTGGTATTTTCCTGAGTCAGTCCAAATATGCTCTTGAAATTTTAAACAAACATGGAATGCAAACTTTTGATACCTATGCCACACCTATGGCACATACCAAGAAACTGGACGCTGATTTGCATGGGAAATTGGTTGACCCTACCAAATGTCGAAGTATCATTGGGTCTCTCATGTTATTAGGTTCCCATATTAGTAACACAAGCATCAATATAAGAAATAGAGAAGATGGTGACCGGATGAACAAATAACCAAACACACACATACGTATAAATATGTAGAAGAGTTATGCGTAGAGTGCAAGTGAATGAATTGAACAACCAACCCTCAAGTGAGAGTTATACAAGAGTATTTATAGGGCAAGGAGCTAGGGCAACACTTCTAGACTCCTTCCCTTCTTATGAGCTTGGGCCAAGGCTTATGGGCCTTCTACATGCTTCCTTAGCTTAATAATAAACATAAAGGCCATATTAAGCTAACTATTACATATGAATCACTAACACTTGAATTAATGTTTAGTAGTGATTCCAACAATCTCCCCTAAGTGTTGGTGATGAATGAAAGAGTGATAAGCGACCGATGTAGGTGCCTGATGTAATAGTAGCTTTGACGCCTTTCTCTGACATTCTTCTTTCTTGTGAGAAGAAGTATCTTGATTCGAACAATCTCCCAAACAGGTAGAGAAATTGTTTCCTTTGAAGTATTCTCGCTTTGACGCCATCATTTACTTTGTTCTTTGATCTTTGTTCTTTGTGGTGGAAGTGATAGTATGTTGTTGTTGTCCAGATCGTGCGTCCGCTTCGTTGCTGCAGTGTCTCCACGCCTTTCTTCAACATGCTCACACGCTTTAATGTTGGATTTCAAGATCTGATGTAGTTCTCCTAGTCTTTAAACTTTGTAGATTCTTTGACTTGACGAAGAATCATTCTGACTTTTGTGTTGCCTTTTGAGGGAACTTCCATTAGTGATGTTGTTGGTATAAGCATGTGAAGAATCTCAGACGATCCAGTTCGGCTCGAGCTTCCATAAGAAGAAAACATAAGAATGGTTAGTGATAAGTGGATTCCAGCACTTACAAGTTTGAACTTCGAGAGTGTTAACAAGATAGTGTGAAAACACAACTTTAATTCTCACAAAGGTGTTCTGAACCTGAGTCCCGAGTGAGATAACACGATGTAATCGGTACATCTCAGTTGATGAGATCACTGAGGTACACCGGCACCGTCACCTCACGACCGTAGACCGCTTTGAGACACCACTAAGCATAATCCACGGGGAGTTACCGGCCGAGTGACACAGGCTGGGGCTTTGATGTTGACCTCATGGCAAGGGAGTTTCCATTCAATCACTGAGGATCACAATTGTAAACCTCTCATAAATTTTCTTGACAGATTGCTCAGATCTGTGAAGGACACGATAATGTATCACTTACGTTCTTATTGTTGAACGACAAGCGATGAATTGTCAAGTGTTCCTAAGAGATCTTTTGATGAATCTCGTGGCTCTAGACTCAATAATGCGCTTTGGTTTTCCTGAGCGGAGACTAGGGAGAGGGTCTCCTTCTTCAATGCCAGCGATCTCTAAGAGAAGGCCGATAGTTTACGTAGGGTTCCCTGTGAGAATGAAACAAGCTTGTTTTGAGAGAAACTTGAGTGGCTAAGAAGGTTTAGTGTGCGTCATCACATGGGTCCATGACAACTTTGATCTTCAATGGGTGTCATCAAGTGACAACCAAGAGCATATGAATTGAACCCTCGGCGCCTAAGTTAAATAACTGAGGGCTATTTCTTTTCACCCTTTTCTTTGCATTTCTTTTAATTCTTCAACTCCTTCTTTCTCCGATTCTCATTTTCTCCTTTTTATGATCAAACCTAAGGACTTCTAATTCTAACTATTGGTGGTGTCCTTGGGTAGATCCCTCCGCTCTGGCGGATCATAGGACGGTTATTCCTAACCTTAGTCTCCTTATAACTCCATGACTAACCTATGTTGCCATAAAACCATTTTCTTGAAAATCTCCCAAAGTGTTTGTAAATGAAAAACATGTTTGAACACTTCGAGAGTTTTAGATTTTCAGAAATACTCCCCCTCCACCTGTGCTTGAGAGTTTTGATGGAAATCTGCACAGCGAGGGAAGAGCGCATACTTTTGAATTGATCAACTTCAAGATAGACAATCCCCCGCGAGACACGGTTACGTTGCATAGTTAAAGAGTTACATTGTCAGCTTTTAGGTGACAACTAGCTCTAATAACTATCTTGAAGGTGTGGACAAGCCTTGAAAGGTTGTCAAACCCGTCAAAGTTCATGTCTACCAAGAGTTTCTCGAATGGTACATTCTACTCGGACAAGTCCTTTGCGAGACACGCTTACATCACTAGCGAACTAGCTTGAAATTATTACCCGTCCCGGACAAGTCTTTTCGAGTTACTAACATTTAAGATATCGTCAATTCATTGGTTAAGTCTGTAGCACAAAGATTCATTTGCAATATCACAACATATTTCTTATCACATAATTTTCCCCTCAAAAATGGCATATAAATGTTATTTTTGATGAAATTTTGATATGGAATATGACAATTTTGAGTTTTGTGGGAAGATTTTTACGAAGAACAATTTTGTGAACAAAGATTTTATTGACAAATACCCCCCTCAACAAATGATATAAACTTTTGAGGTTTTGAAAATCATAAGGGGAAGTACTTTTTCTTTTGAGCAAAACTTTGAAAAAATGAAAGTTTTGATAAGTTTTACTCAAAGTAAGAAGCTTCGCCTTTTATAGGATTGTGGCACTGAAGCGTACCACAGGGTCCTTTCATTACAAGTACGGGTTCTACACTGTTATGTGTGCACAAGCCATCGTCATTAAATAATCACACATCCAAATAGAAAATGAAACAGTTTAAGGTGTACCAGGTAGTCCAGCAATATTTACAGGAATGCGAACAGGGTGTTGATAGCCTGTGAGAGTAATCCCTGGGGACGACCACCTACTGAAGCTTTCGAGTTCAACCTGGTCCCTTCTATACAACCTTTCATCGATCCGAGTGATGATCCTCTTAACATCCCGTCGTCTCCGAGAATTCCATCGCTGGAGACCCATGCCTTCATGTATCGCTTCAACCTATAAGCCAAGCCATCCCCGACCTTCTTCAGCGTGTGATCCCCAAACTTATGAAGATCTCTACACGCCATCAAGCAGTTGCGTTGTAGTTCACTACGTAAACTACTCCCAATGGTTTGCTCGACGAGAGTGCATTATGGAAGCTGGTTGATGTCAGGAAGTTCTAGCTAAGGTCTGGTGAGATTGACACGTGTTTGATACGATTCAACAAAGAAGTTGTAAATCTTTTACACGTTTATGGATCACTATGCTTCTGATGAATATGAGCAAGGACTTGATGTATTCACATTGAATTTCAGTCGAGAATTGTCTCATTCTTCCCCGTACTTTGGCAAGATACAGATCTTCAATGTCATTGAGAGACAAGTTCGGAAATTCCACTTCACGGAATTCATAGTCCCTTTCGTCTTGTATTTTGACCACAATATTCTTGAGGAAGGTGTAATCCCATTTGACGGAGAAAGCTACATGCTTGCACGGAAGAACGATCCCTTTATCATCGCATTACACTTCATGTTGAGACTTTCAACCGCGCTCTTGTAGTAGATTCGCGGCGCAGGCCAATGGTGAATCCCGTACATTGCATCAATGTCATACTGTTCCACACGGTTAGAAAACATATGAGTAGCCTTTTCCTCGATGGCTATGCAGTTGGAGTATATGGCAGCGGAAGTGTAAGTGATGTAGCGTATTTCTTTGAACTATCACTACCATGTAGAAGAAATTCCAAGTCATTGTTGAAAAAGTAGCGGAATGGAATCTTAGGTTGATCTGATTGGCTAATCGTTGGTAGAGGTCTAGACCAGTCGGTGTAGTATGGAGGGTTGTCTCTTTTGGTGAAGTCAATGTTTGCTTCAGGATTGAGCCAATCAATGTTGTTAGACATGGCTTGTGCTATGTTTTCAAGGTGATATTCGACTTCAATAGCACTTTCTGAGCTGTCTTTGAGTAGTTGAAAGGCTTCATTCTTGATTCGTCTCAACTCCGATTTCGTCATCTTCTTCACCCGAAACTTCTCTTGAAGTAACTTAGCATGCTCCAATGTTCGACCTTCTACCAATTCTTGATCATCAGTTAGAGCGGAAGTAGCATCAACAAGTGTAGAGAACCATTCAAATTCGGTATCATCTTTGTCTAGCCATGAGACGACATCACCTTTGGCTTTCTTCTTCTTCTTGGCCTAGATGAGGATACCTGGTTTCTTTGTTGAAGCGGGAGAGGTGGGTTGTTGTTGGGGCTGTGGACTTCCTCATCGCCACCACCAGATAATTGAAGTGATCACCGGTTTTCTCTGTCAGGGTGGTAACTCGAGTCCCGAGGTTTGTCACCCAAGAGCGTGGAGGAGATCGTCTTGTTGTTGGAGTCCTTAGGGGTGGTGGTGGCACAAAGGAGGGTTCTCCAGACTTCTTTGGACGTTTAGGCTCGTTATCTTTATCCTTATCCTTATCTTCATCGTCTCTTGGACGTTTAGGCCTTGAGCTTTATCTGCATGTCTTGATTTGAGTTGGTATTCCAAAGAATGCATCAAACAATTTACCTTCGTAAGTTAAGTAAATGTTGCGATCGTTTAGACATTTGAGTTACCAACCGGAAACCAATTCACAGATCGGAGAACACTATAGGATCATTGGTTGATTGTTACGTTCATGGGTGTTGATCTTATAGTTTGTTTGGCCAAATGCATCAGATTCGGATAGAGTTGTCTGTTGAAAATTTCTCTTGTCACTCCAGGAACGGTGTCGAGAAGGAATTTGTGAGTGTATCCCTTGATCATCTCGTTCATTTCCCCTTGAAGATCACGTTGCATGAACTTCTCGACGTATCCTTTCACTAGACATCTTGTCTATCTCGTTATGAAGATGTTTGATGTGTCGTCGTAGTATATCTAACTTTTGTTGGTCACATCTTTCTTCCCGACTCGCTGAGAGCTTTAACAATCCTTGTCTTTGCCCGAGATATCCAAGAGTCCGTTGGCTTCTTTACAGATTTGGATGTGGATCTGGTTGATCTTCTGGATGGTGGAGGTGAAGAGTGAGAAGACCAATCTGATGATGAAGAGGAGACGTGAGGTGTCTCAGGGTCCTTGGGTGGCTCAGAAGTTTCTCCTTGAGCCGCGGACTGTCAGAAGAAAATTATCATAATCCGTTTCTTCATCATTTCCGGACTTAGCCGTTTCATCACTCTTAGTATCTTCACCGAAGTTTTCTCGTCTTTTCCTGTTCCTGGTTCCTTTATGTCAAAGTCGATGGAATCCTAAATCTGCCTTTGCTATTGTTCGTGGGTGATGGTGGTACCGTTCCCTTTATCGGGTTGATTAACCGCGATCCGAACCGGTGTGGCATGTGTTCCACCACTTGACCCACCGGGGCCACGAGTTTGATCCTTTACGAATTCATCGGCAAGGTGTTTGAGTTTGAGGTTCTTCAACTTCTTTTGATATCTCTTTCCTCATCAACCGTTCTTCTTCGTAATTTTCCTTATCATGCTCAACACGTGAGTTTTTCCTTTGCCTTTATCGCCTATTGACCGGAGGTTTAGCTACCGTTGGAGTGACATCGGGTTGCAGCTTGAGTAGGTGACCTCTTCATCTAATTCAGTCTCCTCAGAGCTTTCATCCACTAGCTTTTGTTGCGGTTCAGGCTTGGGAATAGGAATAGGAACAACTTCCTTAGAGGGAATTTTCCTTTTGAGTGCAAGTTTCCTCTTAGGGAACTTCTTTGACTCTGCTTGCAACACTTGCTACCTGCATCTGCCTTCCTTGTTTTTCTAGTAGGTGTACCGGAGGACATTTCATCAAGAAAACCTACTTTGCCTTCATCAACCGCTACCAGATACCTTTTGTATGAGTGAAGTTGTTTGACTTCATCGCTTAGAAGGTGATCCGCAACACCCACTCGCTTCTTTTTGTTGTAGATTCCTTAAATCTAACCGTGAGTGTAGGCTCATAATGATGGAGTGATTGTTGGGGTCATTGGTTCTTGGGGATATCAGATTATATCCTAGAGCTCTTTGGATCAATAGTTTTGTATATCTGATGTATGGGACTTTGGAGCCAAGATTTTTGAGGAATGACATCATGTCGTCCCATATTAGAGCTTCAACTTCAATGTGTTTCATGTTGACCAAAGCCCAAAAGATTTGTAGTTCAACGAGCTTGGGATGCTCATAACCACTATCACGCCCGAAACGGATTTGGTGATGATAATGTAGAGGGTCCTCCAAGGCTGAGGAATATTCTAAAGATCCACGTATGAATGCTTTGTGATTACTCCCGGAAGCTTCATCATAACCAATGTCGATCATGAATTGAACGACTCTGGGTTGGTCACAGGGCAAAGTATTCGGTTGGCTCGATGGGACAAATGAGGAGAACAACCCTTAAATCTGCAGGTGTGATGGTGACTTGTTTGTCATTGAGCGTCACCGTCATAGCATTTTGTCCTTTGATCTTTCGCATTGTATTCCAGAACTTGTGAATATAGATCTCAGGCACTGTAGCAGAATTGGTGAGCATGTTCTGATAAGGATTATTCTTCAGAATATCCACAACAATTAAACAAGAAGACTCTGATCAGGTGAGAGTATCAAAATCGACACGAAGGTTGTTCTTTCCAATATTCATCGGATAGCCATTAGGGAAGATATCTTCAACGGTGAGAACGTTTGGTGCTTCCACGTTTTGGATTTGAGCATCCATGTCGTGATCTGAAAGATATTTAGCGAAAAGAACCAACATATCGAAAGACATTACGTTAGTCAACAGATGGTTTTATTGTCTAATTATTGAATGAGATATGTCGATGATTGTTACGAGTCCAATGTCACTTGTTTGTCCAATAGTCCAATGGCGTCGTGATAAGTTTCGTGAGTTGATTAACTTTAAGTTTTAAAGTCCATGTTTTCACTTATTATTCACAACATATTAAACGCTAAGCTTATTAGTGACATTGTTGGTTTCGTGACGTTATGATTTATTTATTTATAAGTTTGCACGCAGTAACAATTCATAATTAAGGTTAAAACTAGGCTTAGGCGTAGAAATGGCAAGCAAATTGCGCAAGCAGAGTGTTATACGCAAGCATAAGCTTATGCGTAGGTTCTTGACTTCACGCGTAAGAAAATTACGCCAGTAAAAGGGAAAGAGGACCTTATCGTGAGAGCTTACGCGTAGCGTATATGGAACCTTACGCGTAAGGCTTACTCGAAGAGTCAACCCGCGTAGAGGTCAGCTTTACGCATATCCTTCACAGGATACACGTAGTCCCCAATGTAGAACCTTACTGGCGAACGTTACGCCGAAGATTTCTCTTACGCATAACATGCTACGCGTAAGGTGATCCTTATGCGTAGATTAAAAGTAACCTTGATTCTGAATTTTCAAGCGTAGAAAACCTGAAATAAATTCATCTTAACATCAACATTAACACATACATTCATTCCTTTTCAAATCAAATCATGAATACTTATTTAAGTAGTGAAGCGTAGAAACAGGTTACGCGTAAACCTAAACCCTAAGGCTTAATTTCTACGTGTAAGTGATCTATCCATAGGAATTGCACCAAAATGATTCTGGGATGTCTAGGAAGTCTAGTGAGATGTTCTGTCCAAGTTTTAACATCAAACTCTAAACGAATCAAAATACCCAAATTTCAAGAACATAAACCCTAATTCTTAATTATCTAGCAATTAATGTTTTTGGGTAGATACTACGCATGGATATGGTCAATTCATCTTGTAAACAACATCACATGACTATCCTTTTAGCCAAAAACATTCACAATTGAAAAACCCCAATCTTACGCGTATGAACCCTAAATTAAAAATCGTCCAATTCATGTTTCTGGGTGTATTAGAATGATGAAAACGTTTATAATAAGAACATTTGAGCCTTTTAACATCATTTTTATCAGCCTAAACACAAAAATGAAGCATTTGTGTTCTTATATTATGCGTAGAACACAAATCTCCCTTAAACAGGAAAACGAACCGTTGGATTCTCAAACAAATCAAAACCCATGTTTGTTTTAACATTTGGAACATGAAAACACTTACAGATTTTTGATCAAGAACACGGATTTGAAGTTGAATTTATACGCGTAGGATATAGTGGTTGAGATATTAAATGTGAAGAGTTAATGAGTTAGGTGGATGTTTTATTAAAATAACTTTGAGCTTTTGACAGTTTTAGCCCCTCTACCTTTTCCATTTACATCCAATGTTCATAACTTCCATTTTGGTTACCAAACGAAGGATATTTGGAAAGAAACTTGACGACACTCCCCCTCGACTTAAGAAATAAAGAAGTTTTATAAATTTTAGTCCGAGGAGTGTCAGTAAACCAGAAAAGTGACCACCATTTTAAAGAAACAACCGTGATAAGGTAATATGCAAGTACAAGGTTTTATGATACTGAAAAATATTTGCTTTCTCCCCCTCAACACTTGATCAAAAAATATCTTGAATTTTGAAAGATTTGAGTGATTTTGTGGAAGAATTTGTATACTTGCAACGTTAAAAGAAACTATAGATAGAAGAATATTTTGTTGTTTTATCCGATTTTATATTTTTATTTTGTTTTTGAAAATATTTACTAAAGAGGTTTTGGTATTTGACTGTTTTAAGAATGTTTTAAGAGTTCATCCACTCTTGAGTCAAGCAACCGCATACCAATTCGGTGGACCAACTTGAAACCTAGCAGAGCTAAGGCTTTGGTGAGAAGGTCGCCATTTAATATTCAAGACCCACAAAATATAATTCAACAAGTACTTTTCCACATGCTCCTTTATGAAATGGTATCAAGATCGATGTGCTTGACTTCAATGTTGGATGAGTTGCACGAGATTGCAATAGCACTTCGCATTGTCGCAGCATCGGGATTCTGTCAAATACGTAACCATAGTCTTTGAGTTGTGTTCTCATCCAAATGAAATCAGACAACATCGACATGGCTACATATTCTCTTCGGTTGATGACAGGGATGTACAATCCGCTTCTTCGATTGCCATGACACCGTTTATCACCAAGAAATTGTAGAGCACCAAGTACTTTTCCGAGAATCTAAGCAACCCGTGATCGGTCCAAAAGCTATTAGTTCAAAACCATAATCCTTCGGATACCAGATCCCCAAATTAATGGTTCCCTTGATGTATCGGAGGATTCTTTTAGGCTCAGAGAGGCGGGTTTCAGCTTGGTCTTGATGATAACGGAGAGATATACGACAAAAACAATATCGCCTCGCTAGTGTTAGATACATGAGAGACCCAATGATACTTCGGTATTTGGTAGGGTCCACCAATTTCCCATGTAAATCAGCGTCAAGTTTCTTGGTATGTGCCATTGGTGTGGCATAGGTGTCACAGGTTTGCATTCCAAATTTGTTTAAAAGTTCAAGGGCATATTTGGACTGAGTTAGAAAAATACCACGGGGTGATTGATGAACTTGCATTCCTAGAAAGAATGTACGTTCACCCATCATTGATATTTCAAAATGTTTTGTCATAAGTTTAGCAAAAGCATTTGAATATTTTAAATGTGTTGACCCAAAAATGATGTCATCCACATAGATTTGAACGATTAAAATGTGAGCCCCGTGATATTGTATGAAAAGTGTAGGGTCGACCGAGCCTTTGGTGAACTTATTGGCAATTAGGAAGGATGATAACTTATCGTACCACGCCCGAGGAGCTTGTTTGAGACCGTAGAGAGCTTTGTTCAGTTTGTAGACATGATTCGGGAACTCGGGATCAACGAATCCTTCTCCGGGCCGGGTGACATAAACTGCTTCTTTCAGTTTCCCATTCGAGAAAAGCTTTTTACGTCCATCCGAAAGACCGTTATATTCATATGAGCCTAACGCTAAAAATATCGAACAATGACCTCAAGACGAAAGCAACCGGAGCGAATGATTCTTCAAAGTCAATACCTCTTCCTGTCTATAACCCTTAGCCACCAGACGTGACTTGTTTCTGATTATGGTTCCTTCAACATCCGATTTGTTTTTCCAAATCCATTTTAGACCAATGACGTAGACCCCTGTTGGTCTTTCAATCAGTTCCCATACTTCAAGAAGATTGAATTGGTTGAATTCTTCTTGCATGGATTCAATCCAGTTGTCCTTTGTCATTGCGTCTTTAATGTTTTTAGGCTCAGATTGGCTGACAGTGAGTGCATAAATGCAATGTTCACCGTCTGAGTGAAGACGTTGTCTCGCTTTACGAATGGCGGTTGATTCAGGTTACTAATAATATTCTCAAGAGGATGGTCTTTTGTTCAACGATGTGTCGAGGGTTGATGTTGGTATACATTGTGCAGATTTTGAGAATTCAAATGGCTTGTAGATGATTCTGCAGCATCAGGTGCAGCAGCTTCATTAGCAAAAGGGTTAAAGAACGCATTTGGATCAAAATCTGCAGGTGGGGGTACTTCATTGTTTAGAACATCATCAGCTGGTTCAGCGTCATTGGAAGCAGTTTGTTCAATTGTTGTTGTTGTAGCAGGTGTATTAGGTATTGGAATATGATCAGGTTGAGCAGCGGAAACATCGGATACACTCGGAGCACGCTCATCAATGTCATCACTAAACAATGGAGCAAATAACTTTTCCATTTGTTGACGAGTAAGTCGGGGCTTGGTTCACCGATGATGGGGTTTGAGGGAAGTTTAAACGGTTGTGACCGGGTTCCAAGTGTTATGCTTCTCGAAGCCATTTCTGTAAGCTCATCGAAATTTGCATGTATCGTTTCCATAACCCGCTTTAATACGACAATTCCAGATCCGGTAACCTTTAGAGTTTTCACAGTATCCAATAAAGACTCTAATGTCACTTGGCTTTGAGCTTTCCAAAGACGATCATTATTTGGGTAGCAAAGAGATCCAAATACATGAAAGTGTTTGAGATTCGGCTTTTCTGTGGATAAGCTCAAAAGGTGTTTTGTTGTGGCGTTTGTAATCATTGATCGGTTTTGAGTGTAGCATGCAGTTGATACAACTTCGCCCACAAGTAATCTGGAAGTTTAGCATTGATTAACATTGTTCTTGCAGCTTCCACTAACGCACGGTTTCGTCTTTCAACAACTCCGCTTTGTTCGTGTACGTGCAATAGATGTCCGATGCTCAATTCCCACTTTCTCATAAAATTCTCGAAGAGTTTGGTTCACAAATTCACTTTATTCCGTTCTTATTTGGCGGACGGTATTCGAGTGAACTTGAATTTTCGTGAGAAAGGTGATGATCATCTGGAGCTTGATCTTTGCCTCAAGAAAGTAGACCCAAGTCCATCGTGAGTAGTCATCGACAATTACCAAGATGTAGCGTTTTCCATTAATCGTTTGCACGCGCATCGGGCCATACAAATCCATGTGAAGGAGATGAAGCACATGCTGAGAGCTGTGTTCCACCTTTGAAGGAAAATGAGCACGAGTGCTTTACCCTTGTTCACAAGCTGAGCAAAGGTGATCTTTGGAATACCGGAATCTCGGGAGACCTTGAACAAGTTTGTATCGAGCAAGGTTGGTTATGGTTTGAAAGTTTAAATGTGAGAGACGTCGGTGCCATAGCCAAGATTTTGTTGATGTTGCCTTTTGATTCGTTTGAAAGTGAGTGGTGAAAAACACAATATCAACGTATATCAAAATAACCGTAAAATTCGACAAATTAACCCTTTAGGAAAAATATTAACGTATCAAATCTTAACGGTGTGATAAAGTGATACCGAAAAGTGATTTCCTCGGTCGTGGTCCCAACGAGGTGTGAAATTGAAGGAATCGTTGAGTTTGGATTTGAACTTGAATTGGATTTGAATGATTTGTTGATTTGAATTACGTTTTTCTACAAATTAATTAACGGGAAGGTAATTAAGGCAAGGGAACCCTAGTAAACTAAAAATAAACTATCACTAAGCCTAAGGAATGATAAACGAAGCTACACTAAGTCCTAGGGTGCTAAAACGTAAAAACGTAAAAACCGGGAAACACCCCGAGCCATAAACGTAAAATTTTTGCAATTTAAGGGCTATGGGTGTGAAATTAATTTTCCTACGTCCTAATTGACTAAAAATAATTTTAGAAAAAGACCGGGTATTTTTTGACTTTTAAATTAGTTACTACGAATTAAAAACTATTAAACACTAATTAAATGATTAAAAATATTAAACCAATTTGGAAAAAAATCTGAAAAATTCACAGAAACTACTTTGAGTTATGTTAGTTCTAGCAAAAATAAGAAAACATGGGGTTGTTTTGGAATTAAGCTGCAAAATAAGCTACAAAGAGCTTAAAGCACAAACTGCCAAATGACCTTATATATTAAATAATGCAAAAGATAACTGATAAAGTCCCAAGGGCGCGTTGGTGAAGGTGTGATGTTATGAGGTGGGTGGCGGGTTCAACTCCCAAAGAATGACAAATTTTTTGAACATTTTTTTTTTCAATTTTGCTTTTCAGAACTTAAAGACACAATCCAACTAAGCACTTTTTGTGAAAACTTTACTCTAGAAAACCAGTTAATAAGCTGCTTGTACAGCTTATTGGGTACAACATTGGACAGAAAAACAAACACACCTTTTAGCTACTGTTGAGCTCAAGTAAGTCGAGATAAGCAGTTTCAAATGAGAATTAAGCTAACATGATGACAAACAAGCTAGAACATACATTCATAAGCTAATATTAAGCTATAACCAATGGAGAAACAGTTGGCATAGCAAACTTAACTAGAGGAGTCCTAAGCTAAAACTAGATCGAATCAACAAAGCGACAACTTAAACAAGCTTCTAATAAGCACAAAGGGTACTAATCCTAGACTAACTGAACTAATAGACCTATAACAACCTAAATAAGCTGAAACCAACTACTGATAAGCTAAAAAGTAAAAATGAAGTCTGGCTGTGGTACGCAGAAATGTAAAAACAATTTAAGGGCCTGGTCGGAGCTTATTTTTAAGCTGAAAAGGAGATCTTCCAAGTAGGTACAAGCTGCAAAAACAAGGTCAGCACAGCAAAGATTCAACAGAAACCAATTAGGGGCCCAGAGAACTTCCCCAGCCAAAATTGAAAAAGCTTTGTTCGGTACGCGAAGCTCTTTTAAATGCAAAGATGGAAACAAAAATATGAAAATGGACAAGTTGTGACATTGATTTTACCTCTAAAGTGAACAAGGATGCAAACAAAATGGATAAAGATTGGGATACAAGAGCTTAATAAAAACCACTTTTCAATTTTTTGATTACCAACCAAGCTAAGAAAATAGGACAAGAACAACAACTGTGGTTGCTGTCCTGTGCAGTTAAGAAAAACAGAAAACACTTTTTTTTACTTGAATCTTACAAATCAGCACTCTATCAATTCCAACTTGTAAAAACCAACCATCATACCTAAGGATGAGTTTGACTTAAGTGGTCAAACTGGGTCAAAATGGTTTCAAGACCCAGTTTTCCTTTCAACCAAACACCCCTTTTCTCATACAAGCTTGAAACAAAGCTGAGAGACCACTTAATTAAAACTATTTTGAAAACTTAATAACTACTAAATAAACACTGAATACTTATGGAAAAACAAAGCAGGAACAAAATTTAAATCATTTCATTAACTTAAAAAATTACAGGGAAGTTAAAACTGAAAACTAATTTTTAAAAACGAAAAATAGGGGTGCCTTATAACTTTGGCTACAATCTCCTTTTATACTAAAACCCTAGGGGTCTCCAATCTCTTGAGTTGTGCTTCTCCTGTGAGAGCAGTCAAGCCAAAGGGAGCTTTGGCTTTCTTCACTTCAATCCTAGCCCTTGATCAGTTAGGTACCCATGAGAGTACATCTGAGCCATCCATTGAGTTCTTTTGAAGCTGGGATTGGTGACTTGGCCATTGGAATGAGTTGGAAAAATAAGTAGTGGGTTTGGAGGTGGAGGAACTGGGTAAAAGAGGTGGATGAGGTTTTGGGTTTTGATGAAGCTGGGTAATAGAGAAGGTTGGAGGTGGAGTGTTTTGGGATGGTGGTAGTTTGGGTATTAGGGGAGGGTTGAGTGTTCCTGGGTTAAAGATAAAGAGATGGTTTAGGGTTTCTAGGAAGATGAAAAAGAGAGAGCAGGGTATAAGGGGTCGTGGGTGGTTTTTATTTTTGGTTTTGGAGGGGTTCAAATAGGAGAGTGGCAGGGGTCAAGTGGAAAGGGGTTCAAGACCAAGGGTGATTTGTATTAATACATAAGGACCATAATTGCAATTCATCAAAAACCAAGGGACCAAATCTGTCAATTTCTCAAAGTTAATCAAGAGGACCAATTTTGACAAGTTTAATTTTTCCAAGGACCAAAAATAATAATTTGTTTTATTTTGATTTACCAGGGACTATTTTTGACAACTTTTGAAACTTGGGGGACTAAAACTGCCAATTATGCAAACTTGATACGTTTTTCATCCGATTTTGGTATTTTTGCATTTGAAACACATAAAACACTTATTTGTGATATTTTTATCATTTTGATGCATTTCTGGGCGTTTTTAAATGTTTTAGATTCAGATTGACTAAAATTGATGAGTATTTACACACTCATCAATCCCCCACACTAAACTATTGCTAGTCCCTAGCAATCTTTTGAGAAAACTTAATGGATTTGAATCTCTTTACCAAAAGCCATTACTTCTAGAGTAGCCAATTGTTCGTTCAAGTAAGAACCTTGGTACAATGATAACCAAATGATTTTGAGCAAATCACCATCTTTCAACGGTGTTGATTTGTCTTTACCGTAAGCGTTTGCTTCGGACTAGCCAACTCTTAGAAAAATATCTTTGGTGAGTGATTACCAATTATGGTTTTCCAACTGCCTTTACCACAAGCCATAAACTTGCCTGCTAGCCAACTCTTCACTAATTAAAGATATGGTGAGCTGAACACCATACAATTTTGGGCAAATTGCAAGCCGCCAACGGATTTGAGATATCTTTACCAAGAGCCGTTTGCTCTTGGATTAGCCAATCCTTTAGTCTATTAGACATGGCGGATCGATAATCAGAACCGAGTAAGTGCAAAACACTTATTCCAAAAAAATATTTTTGGCCAAAATGGGGAATTGGGTGGTATACTTACATGATAAATTTCGTGAGAATTCCCCACACTAGAAATGAATATTGCCCTCAATATTCAAAGTACCGGCGGTTATGCCAAAACATAGAATATAAAAGGGAAATACTACTACCATTATTTGAATTTTTTGGAAAACTTTATATACAACAAATGGGCAACTCCCCACACTAGGGTGGTGAAAGTAGAAGAAGTCGTAAATAACGGTGAAACCCATATAGTGTGCTACTGTTTTTGATTCCCGAATCGCTAGCTTGACTCGACCCCGTATTAATTTGTTCTGGGGAAGCAAGCGTGGAAAACCAATCTCGATCGGACTTCGTTCACAGTGTTAATAAACATATGAACATCGTAAAGTTCACCGAATCGAGATACAACCGCTGTATTGTTAATAGTAGAAACTATAAAGGATGATACCTGGGTCAAAGATGGTGTCCTCATTCCCGAAAGAGAAAAGGGAAAGAGCAACCACACCATCCGTGAAGAATGGAATAAAGATGTGCATGAGAATGCAAGTCCATTCCTCATCAATAAAAAGCAAATCACCATTTTGACATTTTAAGCTTAGTCTTGAAGTTTGTGTGGTGATTGTCAACGAACTTCCGGTAGGGAGGGTTGGCGGTTCTTCAATCAAACAGATTTTCCGTAAAAGGATGTCCCCTCCGAATCAAAGTAAGTATTATCAATTTCTGTTGGAATCGACTCATCACTAAGAAAGGCATCGACTTCATTCCAAAAGTTGTCATCTTCCTCATCCGGAGTGAGAGAAGGGATGGAAGAGTCAGAAATAATAAGACTAGTGGATGATGGATCATTTTTGAGCAATTCTTCAATGGGAAGAATGTCTCCCATTGGATCACAAACATGATCATCCAATCCAGAAATCAAAGAGTTTGGTTTCATTCACGAGAGTTAACAAACTCAATACGATAACGATTCCGGAGGTGGGACAAGTGGTGTGCTCTTAGAGCTAGCAATTTCCACCACTTCCGATAAAGTCTCCGATTCTAGATCATCATCATCAAGAACACTCTTGACTTCCTTGGGACAACTTTCAAACCATTTGTTTGAACCAGGGTTGATTTTCAAAGCTTTTAGCTCAAAGACGCTTTTTGATGACTCCTCTTAACCGTGAAATTTGAGAGTGTTGCATCGATTCTTTCAGATTTTTGATCAATTGTGGCAACACTATGTTTGTATAGAGGTTTGGAGTTCTGGTTGATATTAAACGTGAGTTCTTCGTTGTCAACCCGTCTGGTCAACTCTTCAAAGAAATACATCAATTAGAGCACAGCTCGTTCTCAAGAAAGCTCTCCCTAAGATGAGGGGAACTCTAGGATCTGCATCGAAGTATACTACAACAAAGTCGAGAGGAAAGTGAAACTTTCCTACTTTCACACGACATCCTCGGCTATCCCAGTGGGACCCGAGTTTTGGTACGTCCGCTAGCTCGAAGTGTCATACAAGTGGATGTAAGTTTAGGAAGAGACAGCTTTCTTCCATATCGAGAGTGGCATGAGGTTAATGCTTGCGCCAAGATCGGCCAAGGCAGAGCATTGAACCATCCCCAAGAAATACACGGATTAAAACCCGGGGGTCTTCAAGCTTTTGGGAAGCTTCTTGAGAAGGACCGCTGAGCATTGCTCATTGAGAGGGGTTTTAGCCATCTCAGATAACTTATCTTTGTTGCTCAGTAAGCTTTTTAAGCGTGGATGCAAATTTGGGCATTAGAACGAGAGCATCAACGAAGCTTATATCAAAGTTCATTGAAAATTTGGAAAAATTTTTCCATTTGCTCTTTGGTTTTGTCTTTGAGCTTCTCATCATGCAATCTTGATGGGTAAGGAAGTTGATTAGACTTTTGAGCCGGGGCCGGAAGTCATTTCGCTCAGAATTTGTCTTTGGAACCGGGTTCGGACTTAAAGCTTGGACTACCGAAGGTGGGACTTGTCTTGTGCGGGCTACTTCGGGCTTGAGAAATGCACCTTGTCCGTTGTATCCTTGGTAACTTGACTCATTGCTCCCGGTGGAGGAGGCATTGGAGTCGAAGGTCCATTGTGCGTCTTACCACTACGAGTGGTGACTGCTTTCAACTCGGCATTTGGATTCGAACCTGATTGCTTGGGAGTCCTCCGTAAGATGACGAGCTTTGTTCATATTCATGTTCATGAAACCGCTCATCATATTCTTCAACTCATCCAATCTGTCACGAGACATTGTGGTATCAATTTCCTTTTTTAGCTCAACTCTCATGTTATTGATCCGAGTTTGCATTGAACGTATGCTTGACCGTAATTTTCATGAAGTCATTTGGTAAGGGAGCTTGAGAAGGTTGTTGATAACTTTGCTGATTTGGAGCTTGATAAGATTGGTTGAAATTGTTCTGCCTACGATTGAAATTTTGAGAATTATTGAAGTTTTGTCCTTGATTTGGAACAAAGCGATTTTGATTGCCATGGTTTTGCACGGGAGGAAAACCAGGTGGTGTCATACTGCTAGGTGCACGGTAGTGAGGATCAACTTGTGGTCGGTATTGATTGTGGTTTACCGAAGCTACGGGAGCTTGGTAAAAAGAAGCATCGGTTGCTTGACAATCATAATATGCGTGTGGACCACTACAAGTTTCACACACCTTGTTTACGGCTTTGATTGGTTCCCGCTTATGAATTTCGCTTTTGATTTCCTTTACCTCTTTCATCATACAACGGATGACGTCCGTTAGAGCTGCTAACGGAGCGGCTAACTCGGAAGAGTTACCGATGAAGAAGCAGGAGTGTTCGGAATATTGACTTTGTTGCGAGAAATAGGAACTTTTGATTTTTGCGCGCAAATCTCAATCACATCTTTAGGCCTTACATTCAAGATATTGCCACCGGCGTGGCTGCGTTCAAAGAATCTTGATGATCGCTACCGTTCAACCCATTATAAAAGATATTAACTTGTCAAGCTCTGAATTCATGATGGGGGCATTTCCTGAGGAGATCTTTGAATCTCTCCCATGCCTCTCCAAAGTTTTCATCGAAATTTTGACGAAATCCGTAAATTTCATTTTAAGATTAGTCGTCTTTGATGGAGGAAAGAAATAATTGACAAACTTTTGAACAAGATCCTCCCATGTTTCGATGGTTCGAGGGTTCTTTTCACGTAATCCATCCCGCTGCCCCTCAGTGAGAACGGAAATAGCATCGCTTGATCACTTTTGTGGTACATCCTTGTAATTGATAGTTGAGGTCAACTTGTTAAACCAACGGATGTGTGCATACGGGTCTTCCCGATCAAACCCGTGGAATTGATTCGTAGACACAAGTTGGATCAAATCGCTTCTTCAATTCAAAGTGATCAGAATTGATTGGTGGTAAAACGATGGCATCTCCATAACCCTCGGTGGGTTCCTGGAGCATTTCCGCCATAGTTCGTTCGTCTGCCATATTGTTGTTTGGAATAGTACGAATCTCGGGTTCGACTATTCGGGCAGCACGTCTATGAGAACGACTTTAGGAATTTCGCTAGATCACGAAAGGGCTCAATGATCTAGAAGAACGAGCGCATGCACTTCCAAAACAACACTTTCAATTAAAACAAGACCGAGGCAAAACACAGTGAACTTAAACCAATAATCCCGCGTAAAATGATCACTTCTATAGGATAAACGCACAAAGGAGCGGAGAAGCTTATTAGGTCAAATGAAGCTTATTAAAAACCCGCCTCTTTTCTACCACGAATTTAATGTCGGGCCGTCCTTATACCCTCACACGCTTTGTTTATCCGATAGAAATAAACCAAATCAATGGGCCACACAAAGGCAAGTTTTAAATCTTTTGTTCGAACTTATAATGATAACACCTCGCTTGAGAATGTTATATTGATTATGTCTTCTATATTATTTAAAACAACAAGGAAAATCTTTTTGTATTTTTATCTTTTACATATATACAAAGAAAAGAAAAATATTTTTGTATTTTTGGATTTTTATAAAAACAATAACTTCACGAGGAAGGTTCTTCAAGTCACTAATCAAGCTTAAAAATTCACGATATTGTCGAACACATTCCGGCAAATGCGCCAAAATTTGATCGCGTTTGAAAGTGAGTGGTGAAAAACACAATATCAACGTATATCAAAATAACCGTAAAATTCGACAAATTAGCCCTTTAGGAAAAGGTCAACGCACCAAATCTTACGGGTGTGATAAAAGTGATACCGGAAAAGTGATTTCCCGGGTCGTGTCCCAACGAAGTGTGAAATTGAAGGAATCGTTGAGTTTCGTGATTTGAACTTGAATTGGATTTGAATGATTTGTTGATTTGAATTACGTTTTTCTACAAATTAATTAACGGGAAGGTAATTAAGGCAAGGGAACCCTAGTAAACTAAAAATAAACTATCACTAAGCCTAAGGAATGATAAAACGAAGCTACACTAAGTCCTAGGGTGCTAAAACGTAAAAACGTAAAAACCGGGAAACACCCCGAGCCATAAACGTAAAATTTTTGCAATTTAAGGGCTACGGGTGTGAAATTAATTTTCCTACGTCCTAATTGACTAAAAATAATTTTAGAAAAAGACCGGGTATTTTTTGACTTTTAAATTAATTACTACGAATTAAAAACTATTAAACACTAATTAAATGATTAAAAATATTAAACCAATTTGGAAAAAAATCTGAAAAATTCACAGAAACTACTTTGAGTTATGTTAGTTCTAGCAAAAATAAGAAAACATGGGGTTGTTTTGGAATTAAGCTGCAAAATAAGCTACAAAGAGCTTAAAGCACAAACTGCCAAATGACCTTATATAATAAATAATGCAAAAGATAACTGATAAAGTCCCAAGGGCGCGTTGGTGAAGGTGTGATGTTATGAGGTGGGTGGCCGGGGTTCAACTCCCAGCAATGACAAATTTTTTGAACATTTTTTTTTTCAATTTTGCTTTTCAGAACTTAAAGACACAATCCAACTAAGCACTTTTTGTGAAAACTTTACTCTAGAAAACCAGTTAATAAGCTGCTTGTACAGCTTATTGGGTACATCATTGGACAGAAAAACAAACACACCTTTTAGCTACTGTTGAGCTTAAGTAAGTCGAGATAAGCAGTTTCAAATGAGAATTAAGCTAACATGATGACAAATAAGCTAGAACATACATTCATAAGCTAATATTAAGCTATAACCAATGGAAAGCTTGGCATAGAAACTTAACTAGAGGAGTCCTAAGCTAAAACTAGATCGAATCAACAAAGCGACAACTTAAACAAGCTTCTAATAAGCACAAAGGGTACTAATCCTAGACTAACTAAACTAATAGACCTATAACAACCTAAATAAGCTGAAACCAACTACTGATAAGCTAAAAAGTAAAAATGAAGTCACGGCTCAAGATTGCGGTGAGCAGGCGCATAAAATGACCTTAAGGGCCTGATTCGGAGCTTATTTTTAAGCTGAAAAGGAGATCTTCCAAGTAGGTACAAGCTGCAAAAACAAGGTCAGCACAGCAAAGATTCAACAGAAACCAATTAGGGGCCAACATAGAACTTCTACCAGCTTAAAATGAAGCTGAAAACAGCTTTGTTCAGGGCTGCAGTTGCTGATGCAGAAAACAAAAAAATATGAAATGGACAAGTTTGTGACATTGATTTTACCCAGGCTAAAGTGAACAAGGATGCAAACAAAATGGATAAAGTGTAAGATTGGGATACAAGAGCTTAATAAAAACCACTTTTCAATTTTTTGATTACCAACCAAGCTAAGAAAATAGGACAAGAACAGCAACTGTGGTTGCTGTCTTGTGCAGTTAAGAAAAACAGAAAACACTTTTTTTTACTTGAATCTTACAAATCAGCACTCTATCAATTCCAACTTGTAAAAACCAACCATCACACCTAAGGATGAGTTTGACTTAAGTGGTCAAACTGGGTCAAAATGGTTTCAAGACCCAGTTTTCCTTTCAACCAAACACCCCTTTTCTCATACAAGCTTGAAACAAAGCTGAGGGACCACTTAATTAAAACTATTTTGAAAACTTAATAACTACTAAATAAACACTGAATACTTATGGAAAAACAAAGCAAGAACAAAATTTAAATCATTTCATTAACTAAAGAAATTACAGGGAAGTTAAAACTAAAAGCTAATTTTTTAAAAACGAAAAATAGGGGTGCCTTATAACTTTGGCTACAATCTCCTTTTATACTAAAACCCTAGGGGTCTCCAATCTCTTGAGTTGTGCTTCTCCTGTGAGGATATCAAGCCAAAGGGAGCTTTGGCTTTCTTCACTTCAATCCTAGCCCTTGATCAGTTAGGTACCCATGAGAGTACATCTGAGCCATCCATTGAGTTCTTTTGAAGCTGGGATTGGTGACTTGGCCATTGGAATGAGTTGGAAAAATAAGTAGTGGGTTTGGGAAGTGGGAGGAACTGGGTAAAAGAGGTGGATGAGGTTTTGGGTTTTGATGAAGCTGGGTAATAGAGAAGGTTGGAGGTGGAGTGTTTTGGGATGGTGGGAGTTTGGGTAAAAGGGGAGGGTTGAGTGTTCCTGGGTTAAAGATAAAGAGATGGTTTAGGGTTTCTGGGAAGATGAAAAAGAGAGAGCAGGGTATAAGGGGTCGGGTGGTTTTATTTTTGGTTGTGGAGGGGTTCAAATAGGAGAGTGGCAGGGGTCAAGTGGAAAGGGGTTCAAGACCAAGGGTGATTTGTATTAATACATAAGGACCATAATCTCGCATTCATCAAAACCGAGGACCAAATGTCAATTTCTCAAAGTTAATCAAGAGGACCAATTTTGACAAGTTTAATTTTTCCAAGGACCAAAAATAATAATTTGTTTTATTTTGATTTACCACTGGACTATTTTTGACAACTTTTGAAACTTGGGGAACTAAAACTGCCAATTATGCAAACTTGATATGTTTTTCATCTGATTTTGGTATTTTGCATTTGAAACACATAAAACACTTATTTGTGATATTTTTATCATTTTGATGCATTTACGAGTGTTTTAAATGTTTTAAATGATTTGACCAAAAATGATGAGTATTTACACACTCATCACCTTTGAAAGTAGACAAATGGGAGATGAAGCAACCATGTCTTTCATTGAGATTGTGTACAAACTAGAATTGCAAGAGCCAGACATAAGATCGTTTCCTTGTAGATCACGAATGAAACAAGTTTTCTCCCGAAAAGCAACTTATAAATCTCCATCACAAACTGACCCTAACCAAAAGCAGATTGTGACCGGACCTTCCACATAATAAACCTGCTAATTTCGATGTTTCCATTGATGTAATCTCCGTAGCCCATGATAGTTGCGGTGATCGTCCCGATCGGCAGGCCAATGAACTTTGCAATAAAGTTTGATAACAGTTTAAGATTGGCTGTCATGTTGCCGGGAACATCGCTATCAACAATCCAAAGGATGATGTGTATCACTGCAGATACAACACGCATCAATAATACTGACACGGATGGAATAGAAGTGGATGTGGAACCCGAAGAGTTAGAGGGTTCCGGGCGATTATCGTCGAAATACACACATCAATGATTTTAGGCATCCATTTAAATCCTAGTGTATTATGAATCCATTTACGCCATCTTGGCTAGTCTTTGCTTTAGTCTTGAGTGAATGCACTAGGTGGTACTACATTCCTTGGAGGTGATCACTGGAACTCTGAGGGACATCAATCGTTTCTTAGAATCTAAAGAGTGGTTTACCAAGCCGCAGGACTTAGAATCGGAGTGGGCCTAGAGCTATCCGATTCTTAGGATTCATAAGCGAGACAAGATAGATCTAGCAACACATTTTTCATGACAATCAGAAAGCATAATTTTACGACAAATAACACAAAGAAGCATCGGTGAATATCAAAAGTAGTACTTAAAAGGTTTAGCATTGCAACACTTTTTCCATTACATTTGTTAGGCGCAATATAAAATTGGGTTACGCGTGAGTCTTATTCAAAGTCCTATGGTGTTCTTCTACTTTAGCATTCTTTATTGTTCTTTTTTAGGTGCTTAACTTCCTATTCTTCCTTGTATTGCTCTAGGCCGTGAAGTGCGAGATTTGGAAAAGAGGAAACTATTCTGTTCGGTAGAGGGAAGCACATTAGTATCTTTGTGGTTTGTCATTAGGCGTGCGGGTCCGCGTTTGCGCTGCAGTGTAGCAGTGCGATTTTCTTAATGATGCTAAATTTGAACTTGTTCATATTTTCCTAACATCTCCATAACTTAATGATAGTGTGCACAAATCTTGATTTTGAGCGAAGATTTCGAGAAAAGTTCATGACTTCTTTAGTGTGAGCAAGATAATGATCAAGTTAGTTTGATGCTTCATCTGCGAGTCCTGTTTGAGTAAATCAAATATGACACCATATTCCTTTTAACTTTTCAAGTTCTTGTTCATATTTTGTGATTTGACATTTCAAAGACGCGTTTTGATCATCTAGTTGCTCAAGTTTTGGATTAAACGTTTTGGAATGCAAGCGGATTTTGTTTTGCAAAGCAAGTTCCGCGATTTTGACAATCTTTTTGACACCATTGAAGAGCGGCGTTTGCATTTTAAAGTTCATTTAACGATCGTTCATTTTCAACTTTTAAAGACTTCGTCGATGCCGATGTCGGTATTCACAACTTTTGCAACAAAATCAATGAGAATCGTGAGATATTATCGGATGCATATAACAAAAGAATGAAATAACACAACATTATGGATATCAGCACATATAACATCTTCCAAGAGTAGATCAACTTCTTTTAAGTAACATTTTATTTTCGTTTTGTATTAGAAATATATGTTTTACGTTTTCTCCAGCGACTTTCATCAATCAAGTTCCTTATGAAATTCCCTTGATACAATGCAATTTTTCAAAATTTTAACATGGGGTAAAAGTCTTTTGAAAAATATCTCTTTTTCGCTTTGAGGCGATTGAAAATGTTCAACTCTTATTTCAGAATGAAATTCAATCTCACGTTCTAAAAGTTTGAGTCGAGGAAGTGAAAATGTCAAAATATCTAAGAATTTGATGATTTTTCGGTTTTGATTTACACTTCGAGAGTGAAGGTAAAGGACCATAAATTTGTGCATGATTTTGGTTGAGGGAACAACATTAGAAGACTTCGGCGTTTTGTGATAATCCTTGGTGTGTTAGAAGAATCTTGCGGTGTGTGAAAGTGACGCTTTTGAATAGTTAAATGGTTTGTTATAAACACACATTTTCTAATTTATCGACTCTCGTCTTACGCATCTAATTCCTCTTGGCGATGATATTCCACAACACTCATAGCAGAATCATCAATTTTATAATTACGCCTTTGGAAATTTGGGGATTTGGTTTGAATGCTTTGGTTGAAAGCTTTGGTTTTGTAATCGAGAAAGATTCGGTCCATATCCATCCGATTGGGTTTAAAGTAAACTTTTGAATAGTTGTGATTGACTCACCATGTTTGTAAACAACATTTTGAAACTCTTTAAGTTTGTTTTGTAAGCCAACAATTTCTTCAAGATGGTCATCTATTACGTTTAGTTGAATGCTTTTTGTATCGCGAAGGCTGTTTTTGACAAGTTAACAACTCGGCCTTGGCTTTTGAGTTTCAAAGTAAGAAGCGTTAAGTTGCTTTTTTATGTTCATGTTTTAGTTGTTCTATTTGGAACAACAAAGCATTCTTCGATCTTGCTAGATCCGCGAATCAATCGTTCTAAAGATTTTTCGTTTTGATGTGATTTAGCGGCTTCAAAACCTTTGCACGGTTTTCACGAGTTTTTGAAAAATTGAGTTGCAGTTTTAAGCATTCATGTCCACAGTTAATGATGCATTTTATTGTGTAATCTGATTTAATGAGCGACATTCATCCATTTGGGATAGATAAACTTTAATTAAGAGATCAACATGTGGTTTGACAGCGATTCGGTGTGTTCAGCGTGAGTCGCAGCATGATCACTATTCGGATCCTCAAGTATAACCAGGAGTCAATTTTGAGTATCAGGGGTAACCATAAGATCATCTTGATCATCAAATGTAACTCACTGGGGGTCTAGTTGGAGAATGCGTCGAATGAGATATGGGCGACTCATTTTGAACATTGAGCCTCACGGATTGAGATGTTGGCGAGATATTAGATCGATGATGAATATGGTTTGTTAAGTTACACAGAGACAAGCCATCGGTTATCACGCTACTTTTGGGCACATGTACTCATAAGTAAAGAGCTTTGTGCCATCAACATCAACTTAACATTGGCACGCAAGTCCTCCATATCATCATCTGAGTCGCATACGCCATAAAGCTTTTCTTTGTGCGTAGAGTTCCACCGGCTTCATCCTTAAGAGCCAAAAGTAAAGCCTCTGCTTGTGATAAGCCGCGCCCCAGTCCTGCGGCACGGGCACATTAGCAGTGTCCCTTCTTCTCAATTCACAGTTGTAGCGGTAGAGACCATTTATCCCATTACGAGGCATTCCCTGTTCAACCACGAGCTGCGTGTTGTTGAGCTCCCATGTTATTCCTACCCATAGCATTAAACCCTTGACCACCTCCCATTTTGGCACCATAACCCACGATTCGAACTTCAACTCGTCCATTGTTCACAGCGGCTTGATTCCTTGTGTTTGATGAGGCGAATCACGATTGTTGGATTTGTTTGTATAACGGCCAAAGCTTTGCGTCATAAAAATCCTTGTTACAATGCATCAAAAGCATACGAGTCCTCATTAGCTTCCTTTGTAAAGTGCTTGATCATTGTTGTTGTTGTATGGAACCAAATGATTTTGTTGAATTTATTCTTGTGATGGATCATATGGTGTAATTGTTTACTTGATTGGTTGAGGCGGGTTTGAGGCAGGTTGAGGAGGAGAACTAGTTTGAGCCCACAAAGCAAGTTGTTGATTATCCGGAAGTGAAGGTGAAACGGTTTGGCCGCGATAACCCTTTCCTTATCAACTTCCATTTTATGAGGCTTCAAATAGTCGTACAACAATCCGTATGAAGCATGATGAAGATTCTTAAACGACATAGGAAAATGACATACTTCTCTGTCGGGGACGAAGACTACTTAGGAACTTTGTTATTGGTACAATTCTTGGCATGATGATGTTGTGTTTATCAAATCATTGATGATGTCGAGAATCGATGATGATAAGACTCTAGTGTCTCTCGAGTTCAATCATGAAGTGTTCATAAGCCAAGTAAATTTTGGATTCCATATCCTCTTGATTGAGTGCAGTTCCTTCCATGAGAAGATAAATATGTTCCCACATTGCTTTTGCGGTCTTTTGAGCATCAACACTTAGAAGAATTAGGTTTGGTAATCCTAAAAGGATATATTGCATTGCTAGCTCATCGGCTTAAGTAGTGTAGAAGTTCATCACGGGAAAGGTCGGCCGGTTCGTGGTTGTATTATCATCTCTTGGTGGAATAGCATTGGGATCTCCAGGTGTAACGACAATAGGCATCTGAAATGGACCTTCGGGATAACCTTTTAGGAACTTTCCATGTGGTTTCTTTAGATCACAAAACCTAAAGAACCTAATCACCCATTGATCATAGGTTCTTGGAGTGAGCATTGGAGGTCTATCAAGTGATCCTGCCTCATGAATTGATTCTTTGGCTACTTTAAAGCTTCACACATCTTTACCAAAACCAAGTCGGTTCCTTCATAGTATTCCTTGATGGATGTTGATTGTAAACGTTTGTGTAAGGTTGTACTTGAAGACTAGGTGGTGTTTGAACCATTTGAGGTGGAATTGCTCCTTGTTGTGGATAATGTTGTTGATTAAATTTTTGTTGATAAATTGTTATTTGTTGGTTGAATTGTTGATGTTGTGGACTAAGTTGTTGTTGTTGTTGTTGGTTATACGTGTAAGGAAAGTAGTTAGAGTATGGAGGTTGAGACATGTTGAAAACTTGTGTTGTTAAATGGATCTTTGTAGTGAATGAAACATTTTAATAAGTATCCTTGAAGTAGAAACCAAGTGTAGGCAAGGTAACACTTGGCGTAAAAAACCAAACTTACACGTAAAATTGAGAAACACTAAAGTTATGCGTAAAGAAAAGAAAATATCGTGAAAACTTGAGAGTAGGATTAGCTTATCGTAAAGGGGCGAGTAGGCGAAAAAATCTTATCGTAATGAGTTCTACATAAGTTTGAGCTTATCTCTTGCGTAAGAATTAGGGTTTTGCCAAAGATCTTTACACTATCCGCGATGCAAAAGGATATCCAAAGTCAAGTGTTTTGGTCTTATCCAAGCAAGAAGAAAACAGGTAAACATCCAGCCGAAGATCAAACCACGGATGAATTAAACTGAAGATTAGGGTTTTCTTACGTAGAAAGCAAACAAAGCTGATTTCGCCGCGATGTTTCTAAACCATATTTTTGTGATGAAGCGACCTATATCACCAAAAATAACACAAAAGTGTGAAACTTGATGATCCAAAGCTACTAAACACCTTATGCGTAGAAATGAAACCACGTATAAAACCAAGCTTAAAGACAATGATCTACGTAAAGTTTGAAACTTTTTGCTAAAAACAGATATTTTAACACCTTAAAACGTTGAAAGTACAAGAATCTTGGATTGAAAAGTGTAAAAAATACGTTTTTAAGTGTGACAAAGTATGGAACTGTTTTACGCGTAAACCACAAAACTAACTTCAAAAACAAAAGATATTCACCCAACTATTTGGCGAATGATACCACTGTTAGGTTCCCATATTAGTAACACAAGCATCAATATAAGAAATAGAGAAGATGGTGATCGGATGAACAAATAACCAAACACACACACACGTATAAATATGTAGCAGAGTTATGCGTAGAGTGCAAGTGAATGAATTGAACAACCAACCCTCAAGTGAGGGTTATACAAGAGTATTTATAGGGCAAGGAGCTAGGGCAACACTTCTAGACTCCTTCCCTTCTTATGAGATTGGGCCAAGGCTTATGGGCCTTCTACATAAGCCTTAGCTTAATAATAAACATAAAGGCCATATTAAGCTAACTATTACATATGAATCACTAACACTTGAATTAATGTTTAGGAGTGATTCCAACACATGTATCTAACAGCCAGTAAACCTGACATTGTCTTTGCTGTATATCTTTGCTCCCGTTATCAGTCGAGACCAACTGAAACTCACCTCTCTGAGGCTAAAAGAATCCTCCGATACATCAAGGGAACCATTAATTTGGGGATCTGGTATCCGAAGGATTCTGGTTTTGAACTAAACGCTTTTTCAGACGCCGACGATCCACGCAGGTTGCTTAGATTCTCGGAAAAGTACTTCGGTGCTCTACAATTTCTTGGTGATAAACTGGTGTCATGGCAATCGAAGAAGCAGGATTGTACATCCCTGCCATCAACCGAAGCAAAATATGTAGCCATGTCAGCATGTTGTGCTGATGTCATTTGGATGAGAACACAACTCAAAGACTATGGTTACGTATTTGATGAGAATCCGATGTATCTGCGACAATCGAAGTGCTATTGCAATCTCGTGCAACCCCGTCAAACATTCGAAGTCCAAGCACATCGATCTTTGATACCATTTCATAAAGGAGCATGTGGAAAAGGGTACTGTTGAATTATATTTTGTGGGAGTCTTGAATATCAAGCGAGACCTTCTCACCAAAGCCTTGGCTCCTGCTAGGTTTTCTGAGTTGGTCCACCAGATTGGTATGAGGTGTTTGACTCCAGAGGAACTGGACGAACTTTTGACACATTCTTAAAACCAGTCAAACACCAAAACCTCTTTTGTAAATATTTATCAAAAACAAAATACAAAAATACAATATCTATAAAATTCAAAAATATTCTTCTATCTAAATTTCTTTTAACATCGCAAGTACAAATCTTCCGTCAACACTTTGCTCTTTCAAACAATTCAACATTTTAATCGATCAAGTGTTGAGGGGGAGAATGTAAATATGTTTATGTCTAATAAAATCTTGTACTTGCATGTTACCCAATATTGGTTGTATCTTTGATAACGGTGGATACGTTTCTTGCTTCAAAACACTCCTCAGACTCAAATTTGTAAAATTTCTCTATTTCTAAAGTCGAGGGGGAGTGTCGTCAAGTTTCTTTCCAAATTTATACTTGCTGCTTAACCAAATTGGAAGTTATGGGCTATGGATGAAAACGGTTGAGGTTGTTAGATTTAAGGCACTTCTTCGCACAAGAAAGAAGAATGTCGGAAGACGTCAAAGCAACTATTACATCAGCACCAACAACGTTTAAAGATTACTTAAGTCATTAATTACCAACACTGTTGGATCGATATACTCTGACCAAACTAACTATGTAGCTTGTAAGGGCTTAGCAACCTTGGATAAATCCTAAGTCACTAACAATGAAACACTGATATAACTTTACTAAGTATGCGGAAACTACTTTAATAAAGCTAAGAAGAATAACTTTAACTTTAACGATTTTATTAATACACTAAACCTGCTTGATACACAGATTTACTAACAACCCTAACAACTCTAATATCTTCTCTAAAGTCGTACTTTGTAAATTCTAAATCACGTATCTCTAATGCCAATCTAGGGGTCCTTTTATAGGCATAAGGATAACCCTAGTCGGTTTACAACTCTAATCCTTGTACGACAAGTAATACTAAACTAAGAACATTCTAGATAAACATTACTTTCCATAAAACATTCTATTATAACCGTATTTAATCTTTGCAGTACTTTGATGTTGAGCAGTACTTTGACCTTCACATAAGCAGTACTTTGACCATCTTTAGTACTTTCATATCCCAACAATCCTCCCCTGACTTGAATTCTACTTGCTTGATTTCAAGTTCCTTTGTATTTGTATCTTTAACATCTTTGTCTTCAAGGAAAGATTGTGTCTTTATCTTCAGATTTATTTAGTACTCTATGTGCTTGTATTATCATCATCAAAGTAGTCTTTATAAGCAATCTTTTTCAGCAATTATCAACAATTTTCATCTTTTCAGCTACTCAGCAACATATGGCAAATTGTACATCAGATCATAAAGTTTCAGTCTATTCTCATCACTTCCAGGTGTGTAAACTCTTGTGAGAGGTGAATCATTGAAAATTTTATTAGATTTTGATGTCTCTTTACCAAAGCCATTAACTCTGGAGTAGCCAATGTTTAGGTGTGTAAAACCATGGTACATTGATAACCATTTGATTTTTAGCAAATCATCAACTATCAACGGATTTGTTTTGTCTTTACCAAAAGCCGTACCCTTTTGGACTAGTTAGTTCTTGCAACCATGGTGAACTAATTACCATATAAATGGTTTTTCCACAACCTTTACCACAATCCATTTTTCTTGTGGGCTAGCCAACTCTTCACTATAACAGATATGGTGAGTTGATTACCATACAACTTATTGGCAAGTTGTCAACTATCAACGGATTTGAGATATCTTTACCAGAGCCGTTTGCTCATGGATTAGCCAATCCTTTTGTTAGAAATGGTGGATTGATAACCTTTTGTTATAACCATCTCAAAAACCATTGGTTGGTGTTAACTTTTGTTTCAAAATATTTTGCACTTAGCAAAAGTTTGCTTATTTTCTATTAAAAATTGTTTACTTGTTTTGTGCTGCAAGCAGTACTTTGGTTAAAGTACTGTTTGATCAGCAGTAATTTGAATAAAGTACTAATTTTTCAAAACATTTATACAATTATGAATCATACCAGTATTTATGCATCATATCATCCATAGTTGTCCATCTGATAAACAATTCGATGACCATAAGGGCAGTTTCATTATCCTCTTCAACCTCCATACCATGATCTAGCATTCTTCTCATAAGATCTGATGTAAGCGGATATCTTCTTTCTGCTAACATATGAATCATGATTTCATCTCCTAGCTCCAAAACATGCACTCCAGATTCTTCAAAGAATCTCCAGCTAGTAATCTCCCAAACTTCTTGATTTTGCCAGATTTCACAAGTGCTTGTCTCTTCAGTTTCCCAGATGGTTGTGAGGTCTCCAAGCAAGACTAAACCAACTTCTTTTGATGGAATGTGTTCAAAATATTCTTGCACCAGTTGATATAAATGCAACAGATCCTTGATGAGTGCTTATTCACTCATCATTTTTACCCATCTAAGACCGCAAAAACGACCAAAAAAACACCCAAATATGCTCAAAATGTGTTATAAATATCCTTGGAGTGTGTTTTTATGTGTTTCAGGTACAAAGGATCGAAAACAGGGCAAAAACGGACTGAAATGAGCTCGGATTAGAAAACGTGCTTTGCAGATGGAGCCTAAGCGGATTTTCTACATTTTTCAGAGCCCGAGATACATATTTGGGAGTGAGCTTGGGAATCAGACTCAAAAACCTAACCTAAACCTAAAATTACCATTTTACCCTTCTACCCGAACCCAAATGACAATTTTACCTTTTTGACAAAAATCCAAATTACTCTTTTAACCTTATTTTATTTACAACAATTATTTTTTTTTATCGAAACCAATTTTTATTAAAAATCTTCTTTCAAAAAAAAAAAGAAAAGAAAAGAAAAAAAAAGTCACTTAAACATTTTTATTAGTTTTAGAGTTACAAATATATTTTTAATTTTTAAAACAAAAGTAAACCCATTAAAACCCACCCATTTCCCTTAAACGTTTTTTTTAACCCAAAAACCCACTTCATCCCTTCCTGTTTTTTTCCCAAATCGATAAAAACCCAACATACCCAGCCAAACCTTTGGCGCCAAAACCTTGTCTCTTCCCCAACCTCTCACCATCAAACCTGGTCCCCATGTCTCACTTCCCTCCCCCACAACCCACATGGGTCAAGTGCCACTTTGGCAATCCCAAACTTCCCCATTGGACAACAAAGAATCAAGGGTTGAGATTCATTGCTTTGGGACCAAGATGAATTGAAGGGCCAGGATTGAAGCAAACAAACACAAAGTGTCCAAGCTCTCGTTTTCTCTCTGTGAAAAAGCACACAAGCACAAACTTGAAGACCTCCTACTAGTATAAATGGGCAATTAGGGATAAATTGTAACTTTGTCTAGAAATTATCTTCTAGTACCATTTTTAACTTACTTGTCATTTACTTTTAATGTAAACTTTTAATTTAATGCAATTTAAATTCTGTTTTTAATTCCAGTTTTCTTTAGTTTATGCAGTCTTGATTACTTTCAGGTTCTTGAATTCTGTCAGTTGTGTTAGAAGTGTGTCTTAGTTGTTTAAACTCATTTTCAGGTTTTCCTTAATGATGCAAACATTTTTTTTTTAAATTTCAATCTTTACAGTTTCAAAAGTTAATTTCTGCCCTTTAAAGAGTGTTTGGAATTGTGGTAATCTTGGGTCAAATTCATCTTTTGACCCACGTTGGGTCCTTAAAATAGTTTTGTTTTAGTAGATGTTATAATAGTTTAGTTGTTTCAATTTTTTTTTAGTTACAAAATAGCATTTTAAGTAGTATGCAAAGAAAATTTTCTTTTATGATTTGCTTTCAAAACAGCCCCATGTTCCTTTTTTAGCTTAGATTTAGGACGGATATAGCTAGATTTAGGATTTGATTTTTAGTGTTCAAGTAGCCTATAGTTAGTACTCAATATGTCTTAGCTTAAAATTGTCTTTAGAGCTTATTTGATAGCCTTTTAATGCCCTCAAAACAGCCCCATATGGCTTGTTACTGCAGTTGCAGCAGCAACTTTAGTGCTTATTTGGTGTTTTATAGCTGATCTAGTTTTGCTTTTTAGGATCCCTTTAGGCTTATTAGGTTCTCCCAAGGCCATAGCAGCTTAATTTAAGTTCCCTTCTAGCTTTAGTAGCTTTTTATAAGTCACTCATTAACTTATAGTGCTTTTGTAGATTAGTAAAAAGGGTTGTTTGGACTTGCTTGTTTAAGTGTCATAGCTGCTGTAGCTTAAGCTTTTCCCAGCTTAATTTTAGCTTTAATAAGTTAGGTATTCATTAAATAGTCTTCATTTGATCCTACATTTAAGTTCCAAAAAAGAAAATTGAAAAAAGTGGTAACAAAAAAAGCTACATTGCACAGACAGGAATCGAACCTGGGTCTGTGCACTCAGGTAAGAACACCAGCCCCATACTCTCATCCAATAACCATCTGGTCTACCAGTTGTTACTTGTCATTGTTTTCCTTATTTATTATTTAAAGACCATTTCACAGTTTTAGCTTATTCCATTTTAAGCCTTTTTAATCTGATTTCATTAAGCAGTAGCATGCTTTCTTATTTTTCTTAGGTTTAGTTTAGTTTAAAGTAATTTCTGTAATTTTCTCAGATTTTTATAAATTTGCTTAGTATTTTTAATTAATTAATTAGTATAAATTAGTTTTTAATTCATAATAAATAAATTAAAAGTCGAAAAAATACCCGGCTTTTTCCTAAAATTATTTTTAGTCGTTTAGAATGTAGACAAATTAGTTTTGCACCTGTAGGCCTTAATTTGCAATATTTTCACCTTTAAAGCTCGGGATTAGCCCGGGTTTTCGCGTTTTTTTTGTTTTATTGCCTTAGGACTTAATTTAGCATCGCTTTAGTGTTTCTTAGGCTTAGTAGTTGATAATTTAGTTATTTATTTTGTTTTACATGCTTTATTTTCATTCCCGTTCTTTAATTCATAGAATACCGTAACCAAAACCTTAAATTCCCGATCCATTCAAGCACTTTAATTCAAACCTCAAACGTGAACGTCAATTCACACCTCGTTAGGAAACGACCCGGGTAATCACTTGCCCGGTATCACTTATCAAGTATTCGCGAGTTTTGCGTGTCGACCTTTTTCCTAAAAGGTTGGTTTGTAATTCTCTCTCGTGCGTGTACTACGTATTTGATATTTTTATATAATAATTGACGATATCAATTTGGCGCCGCTGCCGGGGAGGTTGTGTTGCGACAATATCGTTATGGTTTGATGATTAGTGACTTGAAGATCCTTCCTCGTGAAGTTATTTGCTTTCCAAAAAACCCTAAAACACAAAAATATTTTCCTTTTCAAAATTTATTTTCTCTTTTATGTTTTTTATTTATCAAAACCCCAAAAATATTCTTCTTTACCCTCTCAACCGTCAATTCTTTATCTCTTTACCCTCTTGAACCGTTTAATTCTATCTTCTTTATCCTCTAACCCGATAATTCTTTCTTCTTATCCCTCTATATGCTTAATTCTAATGGCGGACACGCGTACGATGTCAGAACTACTCCAAGTACCCACCGAGGGTTACGAAGATGCTATCGTCGTACCGGAGATTCTGTCCGAAAATTTCGAGATACAAACCAGGTTAATTCAACTAGTTATGTCAAAACCATTCTATGGTTTCGAGAGGGACGATCCCTATGCTCACATCCGATGGTTTGATAATTTAATTTCGACTATAAAATATAAGGATGTCCCTCGTGACACAATTAAGTTGATGTTATTCTCATTTTCCCTCGAGGGGGTAGCCCGAAATTGGCTCGATAAATAACCCCCTCGATCGATCACTACTTGGGATGATCTCGTTTCTAAATTTGTAAATCGTTTCTTTCCTTATTCTAAAACGATAAACCTTAAGAACGAAATTACAAACTTCCAGCAACGTTTTGATGAAAGTTTTGGTGAGGCATGGGAAAGATTCAAATATCTCCTTCGAAAATGCCCACATCATGGTTTTTCGGAATTACTTCAGATCGATATGTTCTACAATGCTTTAACGCAAACCGATCAAGATTCACTTAATACAGCCGCCAGTGGCAATATCTTGTATCGTACCCCAAGGGATATATTGACGATCATCGAGAACAAATTGAAAGTTCCGACATCAAGAAATAAACCGGTTAAGATGGCTGAGCTTACCAAAGATATTCGATGCATGAAGCAAAAACCAGAGCCTGTTGATACCGTTTCCAAAAGATGTGATTATTGTGGTGGTCCCCATCCTTTTTACGATTGTCAAGCCTCGGATGACGACGTCTATAATGCTACAACAGCCCAATATCGCAAGACTTTTGTTTTTGATGCTGATGAGGATTCCATTCAAAGGAAAGAATATTATGAGAGTTTGTCGGCTGAAACTACTCCCATTTCTAAGCCTTTCATTTCCGACCCTTCCCCTTCACTCACGTCGGTTGAGAGAAGTGACGTCGTTTTGGAAGAGGTCGATGATTCCATTTCTTCGATAATTGTTGAACCCGTTGACTCTCTCATAATGGGGGACGAGCCTCTTAGCACCATTCCGGAAACGGAATCGTCTTGTGTTGAGAGCCTTGAACCAATCCCAAGTGAGTCCGAGGATGTATCTAACAGTGATTGTGATTCGCTTTTATGTGATTCTCTTGACATCTCCGAGGTTACTTCAGGGATTTTCTCAAATCCTCATTTTGAATTCAAGAACGACTACACCTTTTGCGAAGTTAATCCTCTTTTCGACAAAGATTTTGAGTCCGATTCTGAGACCACAACGGAAGTGGTGGATATTGCTAGCTCTCAGAGCACACCACTTGTCCCATCTCTGTATTCTGACCTTTCTCTCCCGTCATGTGAAGTTATGCAAGATAAAGAAAGTAATGAATCCGACACTGAGGATATTATGGAGATTGATTTCGAAATGAGGCCCGAGATGAATGAATCAGTTAAAGTGGTGGAAGACGATATTCTTGATAGGGAAGAAATCGATTTATCTATTGATGACTTGATACCACCAGGTATTGAGGATGCTGATGATGACCCCGAGGGGGATGTGATGTTATGTGATGGATCTCTTGACTTTCCTCTCTCTGACGAGTCCACCATCCTTTATCCCATTGAGCCTTCATGTGAAGACAAAATCTTTAAACCCGGGATATGCATTGATGAGTTCTTTGTTGCTAAAGTTTTCCGAGAAAAGGATCCTCTCTTGGATGCCTTCATGTTTGAGCCTTCAAGAAACACTTCTCTATACCATGGACTCCCTTCTTTCTTGGAGTCGTTTCTCTTTGATCCGTCATCCCGACGTCCACCTGCAAAACCACCGGATGATGGATCACTCTTTCTTAATACACCTTATGTGAGTTTGGGAGATGTTGTACCATTTGTGTTGGAGCCCGAAACTTTCTTTCCCTCCCAACCCACCCATTCTCTTTCCCTCCGGAGTGAGGATACCATCTTTGATCCAGGTATCCCTTCCGCTTTTGCTCCCCCATGGACCAATGAATTCGGGGTCGAGTCAAGCTAGCGACTCGGTTAACAAAAACAGTAGCATTTCATGGGTATCCACCCATGTTTCTATCTTCTTTCTACTTTCTAACACTAAGTGTGGGGGGAATACCCCCACTGTTGTTTGCTTGTTGTGTGTTTGCTCTCTGTTTTCAGGATTCCCGTAGATCGTGATGATTGATGCGCCTGTTTTCGATCCAGCCGCCCAATATCCGATCTTGTTTACTAAGGATTATCTAGGGATATCTTTATAAAATCCTTTATGTGAAAAAAGATTTCGTTTCCACACTTGGCTAGTAGTATTACCTTTTTCCGTTCTATAGTTTCGGCTCCGGCCGGTACTTTGAATATTGAGGGCAATATTCAATTCTAAGTGTGGGGGGGAATTCTAAGCGAATTTTGATCACATTATGTAACTTCTAGTACCCTAGCACCCCTGTTTTGACCAAAAATTTTAAAAATTTTATCGCTTTAAGTCAAGTATTTACATTTACAAGAAGTGCTTTGCACAAAAATAAAGCATTGATGCTTCGGCATTAATGGTAGTTTAGTCTTGATTCGGCTAGAACAAGGGGAATCCCGATTCTGCTAGAGTGTTGATCTAGCTGCTCTCTTAACATTTAGGCTAAGGTTTTACGCGTTGTGCAAATGAAAATGCTAAGCGTGGAGTAGTTGGTTCTCTTTAGAGCTTATATAAGTAATCTATGGCTTTTTCTCCCAGAAGCTAACTAATTGGACTAAAATACGTGCTCATTGTCAAACTTTTGAACATTCAAATCGTCTTGTTACAATAAAAAGTTTTTAAGCAAAATTGATTTAGAGTCCGAGTTCAACTTTTTATTTAAATTTCCGAGAAAGCATACTTTCTTAAAATCTGAATAATGTTGCAAAATGAGAGTATCGTAAAAGTGCTTGAATGATGCAAAAGTTGCAAGTTTAAAGTTCAAAGTCAAAAAAAAAAAAAAATGAAAAAAAAAATTATGAAAAAGAAAAAAAAAATAAAGTGAAAAAAAAAGTTGAAAAATGAAAAATATGAGTTGCGTGAATAAATGTAATATGTTGCTGATGAATAAATGTGCGAAACTTGCTTTTTCTTAAATTTAAATCGGAAGTTGAACTCGTATTCGTCAAAGTTGTCTAAAAGTTTGACGGTAATTTGGAAATCCTTGATTTCAAAGATCCCGAAAGCTCCGATACTATTCTCGAGGGTGAAAACCTAGCCTCCTTAAAAGGACAAGCTGAGAAGAAAGTCGTCACATGGAGTGATCTCACCTTTGAATCTCGAATTTTTAAATTATCGTCGGTTGTAATCCATTTAGGTTTAGTTTTAACTTAACGGTAGCTTCGTAAATCTTTGGAATCGAATTCCCGCTGATTCCGGTACTATTCTCTGTGAGGTGTCAAAAGCCCGGTCACTTAAAACTTATGTTTTGGGATGTGCCGAGAAGAAAGCCGCAACATGGAAAAGGCCCTTTCGATCCTTAGACTTTCATCGTTTCCGGTGAGTTAGTACTTTAGTTAAGTGGATAACAACCATAACAAATGTCGATTTCAATGGTCAAACTTTTGAAAATGAGCACACACACACTGAAATTTTATAAATTGCGGGAGTAAAAAGTTAAGTCTCGACTTACACAGATTATTGATATAAGTAGTGTTAGCATTTTACAAAAACGTTTGCACAATAAGTTTAAGCTTAGTTTGAGAGTATCAAAAAGAGGATGACGATTACAATTCCCTGGAGACACCCATTTTGCGTGAATCCCGTTCTATGATGCCATGTTTTGATAATCAAGCACGTTATTTATTTATGTTCAAATTTAAATTTCTAGTAGTAGAATAAAAAGTCGAAACGGGGTATTCTTGGTATTTTTGATCCTTTCATTACTTTATATGATCGGATTGCTAGGGACTAGCAATTGATAGTGTGGGGGATTTGATGAGTGCTTATTCACTCATCATTTTTACCCATCTAAGACCGCAAAAACGACCAAAAAAACACCCAAATATGCTCAAAATGTGTTATAAATATCCTTGGAGTGTGTTTTTATGTGTTTCAGGTACAAAGGATCGAAAACAGGGCAAAAACGGACTGAAATGAGCTCGGATTGGAAAACGTGCTTTGCAGATGGAGCCGGAAGCGGATTTTCTACATTTTTCAGAGCCCGAGATACATATTTGGGAGTGAGCTTGGGAATCAGACTCAAAAACCTAACCTAAACCTAAAATTACCATTTTACCCTTCTACCCGAACCCAAATGACAATTTTACCTTTTTGACAAAAATCCAAATTACTCTTTTAAACCTTATTTTTATTTACAACAATTATTTTTTTTTATCGAAACCAATTTTTATTAAAAATCTTCTTTCAAAAAAAAAAAGAAAAGAAAAGAAAAAAAAAGTCACTTAAACATTTTTATTAGTTTTAGAGTTACAAATACATTTTTAATTTTTAAAACAAAAGTAAACCCATTAAAACCCACCCATTTCCCTTAAACGTTTTTTTTAACCCAAAAACCCACTTCATCCCTTCCTGTTTTTTTCCCAAATCAGATAAAAAACCCAACATACCCAGCCAAACCTTTGGCGCCAAAAGCTTGTCTCTTCCCCAACCTCTCACCATCAAACCTGGTCCCCATGTCTCACTTCCCTCCCCCACAACCCACATGGGTCAAGTGCCACTTTGGCAATCCCAAACTTCCCCATTGGACAACAAAGAATCAAGGGTTGAGATTCATTGCTTTGGGACCAAGATGAATTGAAGGGCCAGGATTGAAGCAAACAAACACAAAGTGTCCAAGCTCTCGTTTTCTCTCTGTGAAAAAGCACACAAGCACAAACTTGAAGACCTCCTACTAGTATAAATGGGCAATTAGGGATAAATTGTAACTTTGTCTAGAAATTATCTTCTAGTACCATTTTTAACTTACTTGTCATTTACTTTTAATGTAAACTTTTAATTTAATGCAATTTAAATTCTGTTTTTAATTCCAGTTTTCTTTAGTTTATGCAGTCTTGATTACTTTCAGGTTCTTGAATTCTGTCAGTTGTGTTAAAAGTGTGTCTTAGTTGTTTAAACTCATTTTCAGGTTTTCCTTAATGATGCAAACAATTTTTTTTTTAAATTTCAATCTTTACAGTTTCAAAAGTTAATTTCTGCCCTTTAAAGAGTGTTTGGAATTGTGGTAATCTTGGGTCAAATTCATCTTTTGACCCACGTTGGGTCCTTAAAATAGTTTTGTTTTAGTAGATGTTATAATAGTTTAGTTTTTTCAATGTTTTTTTTTAGTTACAAAATAGCATTTTAAGTAGTATGCAAAGAAAATTTTCTTTTATGATTTGCTTTCAAAACAGCCCCATGTTCCTTTTTTAGCTTAGATTTAGGACGGATATAGCTAGATTTAGGATTTGATTTTTAGTGTTCAAGTAGCCTATAGTTAGTACTCAATATGTCTTAGCTTAAAATTGTCTTTCGAGCTTATTTGATAGCCTTTTAATGCCCTCAAAACAGCCCCATATGGCCTGTTACTGCAGTTGCAGCAGCAACTTTAGTGCTTATTTGGTGTTTTATAGCTGATCTAGTTTTGCTTTTTAGGATCCCTTTAGGCTTATTAGGTTCTCCCAAGGCCATAGCAGCTTAATTTAAGTTCCCTTCTAGCTTTAGTAGCTTTTTTTAAGTCACTCATTAGCTTATAGTACTTGTTTAGATTAGTAAAAAGGGCTGTTTGGATTTGCTCATTTAAGTGCCATAGCTGCTGTAGCTTAAGCTTTTCCCAGCTTAATTTTAGCTCTAGTAAGTTAGGTATTCATTAAATAGTCTTAATTTGATCCTACATTTAAGTTCTAAAAAAGAAAATTGAAAAAAAAGTGGTAACAAAAAAAGCGCACAGACCAGGAATCGAACCTGGGTCTGTGCACTCAGAACACCACGCCCCATACTCTCATCCAATAACCATCTGCTCTACCAGTTGTTACTTGTCATTGTTTACCTTATTTATTATTTAACGACCATTTCACAGTTTTAGCTTATTCCATTTTAAGCCTTTTTAATTGCTGAATTCATTAAGCAGTAGCATGTTTTATTATTTTTCATAGATTTAGTTTAGTTTAAAGTAATTTCTGTAATTTTCTCAGATTTTTATAAATTTGCTTAGTATTTTTAATTAATTAATTAGTATAAATTAGTTTTTAATTCATAATAAATAAATTAAAAGTCGAAAAAATACCCGGCTTTTTCCTAAAATTATTTTTAGTCGTTTAGAATATAGAAAAATTAGTTTTGCTCCTGTAGGCCTTAATTTGCAATATTTTCACCTTTAAAGCTCGGGATTAGCCCGGGTTTTCGCGTTTTTTTTTGTTTTATTGCCTTAGGACTTAATTTAGCATCGCTTTAGTGTTTCTTAGGCTTAGTAGTTGATAATTTAGTTATTTATTTTGTTTTACATGCTTTATTTTCATTCCCGTTCTTTAATTCATAGAATACCGTAACCAAAACCTTAAATTCCCGATCCATTCAAGCACTTTAATTCCAAACCTCAAACGTGACCGTCAATTCACACCTCGTTGGGAAACGACCCGGGTAATCACTTGCCCGGTATCACTTATCGAGTATTCGCGAGTTTTGCGTGTCGACCTTTTTCCTAAAAGGTTGGTTTGTAATTCTCTCTCGTGCGTGTACTACGTATTTGATATTTTTATATAATAATTGACGATATAAATCCTCTCTATTA
>OU343216.1:170741198-170786697 GCA_910596185.1 Chrysanthemum makinoi | reverse complement strand
TTAGGGATGATTCCCGAGAATATCCACAAAGAATCAAGACAGAAGATTCGGCAAGAGGGTGTCAAAGTCAACCCTAAGGTTGTTCTTTCCAATCTTTCTCGGATAACTCTCCGGAAAGATATCGGCAATTGTAAGAACTTCATGCATCCACATTCATTTGTTCAGCCATGTCGTGATCTCAAATAACATTAGCCAAAAGAACCAACATATCGAAGACATAGTGTTAGTCAATGTAAGGTCTTATTGTCTAGTTATTGAATGTACAAAGGTCAATGATTGTTACGAGTCCTAAGTCACTTGTTTGTTCAATAGTCCAATGACGCCGTGAAATGTTTCGTGAGTTAGTTAACTTTAAGTTTTAAAGTTTATGTTATCACTTATTGTTCACAACATATCAAACGATTAAGTTTATTAGTGACATTATTGGATTCGTGACGCTATGATTAGTTTATTTACAAGTTTGTACACGTAACAATTCATTATGAAGGTCAATCAAGGCTTAAGCGTAGTTTTGGCAAAGTTAAGCGTGTGATGATATACGCAGAGATAAAGCTTACGCAGAGGATCCTAACTTACGCTGCAAGAAATGTTACGCGTAGGAAAGGGACCTTATGCGTGAGAGCTTACGCCGAGGCTTATAAATATACCTTACGCCGTAAGGCTTACTCGTAAGAGTAGACCTTATGCGCGAGGTCATCAAGCACGCATATCCTTCACGTGATATGCCAGTAGTCCCATTGTAGAACCTTACGCGTAATAGTTATGCGTAGGATTCTTACGCATAACAACTACGCCGTAGGTAACTTATGCGTAGAGTTCAAATGACCTTGATTCTCATATTGCCGTAGCAAGCCCAAATAAATTCATCAAATCATCAATATTTAACACAAACATTCATTATATCAACAAAACATGGCATGAACATTGTTAAACAGCTGTGTAGAAGTCATACGCCAGAGGTCAAAACCCTAAGGGTTATGATTTACGCGATGAAATTCTAGCCATGGATTTGCACAAACTTTTTCCTGTAGTTTAAGAGTGTTGTGGAGTCTTTAAACCAAGTTATAACATCTAAATCGGTAGAATCAAAATTACCCAAATTATGAACTTAAACCCTAATTCCAAATTGTTAATCAATTGTTTCGGGTGGTTAATGACATGGAAATCATCAATTCAACAACATAAGACCATAACCCAACAATCTTTTTGACCAAAACACTTCACATTTGAAAACACCCAATTCGACTCATAAACCCTAATTTTCAAAAATCATCAATTTGTGTTTCGGGTGGTTTTGAGATGAAAACATATCATTGATGTTAGAAAGCATTTTGACACTCTTTTAACCAAAAACACCAAACATCATGATTATGTGTTCATACGCATACGCAGAGAACACAAAATCACCATAGTGAAAATTTAACCGTTATTTATTGAAAATTCAAAACCATAGTTTAAAAACATGTTAAGAATACATAAAACTTACAAATTGATGATCCACGATTCTTCAAACCACGAGGATCTTTTAGGTTATGAGTAATAAATGTGAAGTGAATAGTTAGGTGGGAGGTATTTTATTAAAATAACTTTAACATTTTGACAGTTTTGGTCCCTCCACCTTTTCCCTTTTCAAACAAAGCCATTTAACTTCCATTTTGGTTACCAAACAAAGATTTTTTGGAAAGAAACTTTGATCACTACCCCCACTTAAGAAATAATGAAAGGTTATAAATTTAGTCCGAGGAGTGTCATTGAACCGTAAATTTACCACCATTGATAAAAGAAACAACCTGATATGATAACATGCAAGTACACGATGTTTTGAAACAAAGCTTATAAAATTTTTCTCCCCCTCAACACTTGATCGAAAAATCAATTTTGAAAGATTAAAGTGTTGACGGAAGAAATGTACTTGCCATGTTGAAAGAAAAATAGATAGAAGAATATTTTTGTTGTTTTATCTGGTTTTATATTTTTGTATTTTGTTTTTGGAAAATAATATTTACAAAAGAGATTTTGGTGTTTGATGTGTTTTTAAGACTGCTTAGGAGGTCATCCAATTCCTCTTGAGTCAAACACCTCATACCAATCCGGTGGACCAACTCATTAAACCTAGCGGGGGGGCAAGGCTTTGGTGAGAAGATCTGCCAATTGGTATTCTCGACTCCACAAAATATAATTCAACAAGCACTGCTCCACGTGGTCCTTGATGAAATGATATCAAGATCGATGTGCTTTGATTTCGAGGCCGAACCGAAGTTGCACGAGATTGCAATGGCACTGATTGTCGCAAAGACATCGGATTCGTCAAATACGAACCATAGTCTTTGAGTTGTGTTCTCATCCAAATGACTTGAGCACAACACGCGGACATGGCTACATATTCTGCTTCTGTTGAGGACAACGATGTACAATCCCGCTTCTTCGACCATGACACCAGCTTTATCACCAAGAAATTGTAAAGCTCCCAAGTACTTTTCCTGAGTCTAAGCATCCCGCGTGGTCAGCTCAAAAGCGATTAGTTCAAAACCGAATCCTTCTGGATACCGTGATCCCCAAGTTAATGGTTCCCTTTATGTATCGGAGGATTCTTTTAGCCTCAGAGAGGTGGGTTTCAGTTGGTCGCGACCGATAACGAGAGCAAAGATATACGCAAAGACAATATCAGTCCGCTAGTCGTTAGATACATGAGACCCAATAATACTACGGTATTTTGTAGGGTCCACCAATTTCCCATGTAAATCAGCGCCTAGCTTCTTGGTATGAGCCATTGGTGTGGCATAGGTGTCATGTGTTTTCATTCCAAATTTGTTTAACAATTCAAGGGCATATTTGGACTGACTCAAGAAAATACCACGGGGTGATTGATGAACTTGCAGACCTAGAAAGAACGTGAGTTCACCCATCATGGACATTTCAAAATTTTTCTTCATTAGTTTTGCAAAAGCGATTGAAAACTTTTTATGTGTAGACCCAAAAATGATGTCATCCACGAAATTTGAACAATTAAGATATGTGCCCCGTGATATTGTATAAAAAGAGTGGGTCAACCGAACCTTTGGTGAAATTATTAGCAATGAGGAAGGATGATAGCTTATCGCACCATGCCCGAGGAGCTTGTTTGAGACCATACGAGCTTTGTTCAGCTTTGTAGACATGATTCGAAACTCGTGATCAACGAATCCATCCGTTGGTCGACATAAACCGCTTCTTTAAGTTGTCCATTGAGAAACGCAGTTTTGACATCCATCTGATAGACCGCCATATTCATATGAGCCGCGAACGCTAGAAATATCCGAACGTTTCAAGACGAGCAACCGAGCAAAAGATTCTTCAAAGTCAATACTCTTCCCGACGATAACCCTTAGCCACCGTGACGTGACTTATTTCGATAACATTTCCTTCAAAGATCCAATTTGTTTTTCCAAATCCATTTTAGACCAATGACGAGACTCGTTGGTCTTTCAACCACCCCATACTTCAAGACGCTTGAATTGGTTGAGTTCTTCTTGCATGGATTCAATCCAGTTGTCTTTTGTCATTGGCGTCTTTGATGTTTTTAGGTTCAGATTGGCAGACAAGGAGTGCATAAATGCAATGTTCACCGCCTCAGTGTGAAGACGTTGTCTCGTGAACGATCGGGTTGATTCGGGTTGCCAATAATGTTTTCCAGAGGATGGTCTTTCGTCCATCTATGTGTGGAGGGTTGATGTTGGTATACATTGTGCGATTCTGAGGATTCAAATGGTTTGTTGAAGATTCCGCGACATCCGTGCGCAGCCTCATTAGCAAACGGGTTGAAGAACGATTTGGATCAAAATCTGCAGTGGGGGTACTTATTCGTAATATCATCAGCGCTTCATCATTGTTGGAAGCGTTTGTTCAATTGTGGTGGAGTCAACCGGTGTAGTGCATCTTCAAAAAGAGTTGTTGTAGCAGTGTATCGTATAAGAGTATTATCGTGTTGAGCAACGGAAACAAATGATACACCGAGCACGCTCATCAATATCGCACCGAACAAAGGAGCAAATAACCTTTCCATTTGTTGACGAGTAAGTCGGGGCTTTGTTCACCGATGATGGGGTTTGGGGAAGTTTAAGCGGTTGTGACCGGTTCCAAGTCGTTATACTGTAAGCCATTTCCGTAAGTTCATCAAAATGAGCATGAATCGCTTCCATCACCGCTTTGTACGACGATTCCAGATTCGAAACCTTTGGAATTATCACAAGATCCCATAAAGACTCCAATGTCAGCTTTGGCTTTGAGCTTTCCAAAGTCATCACGATCATTATTCCGATAGCAAAGAGATCCAAATACATGAAAGTGTTTTAGATTCGGTTTTCTGTTATGGACAAGTTCAAAAGGTGTTTTGTTGTATGCTTGTAATCATAGAATTTTGAGTATAGCATGAGATACAGCTTTCCCATAAGTAATCTGAAGTTTAGCATTGATTAACATTGTTCTTGCATCCACTAACGCTCGGTTTCGCTCTTCGACAACTCCGCTTTGTTCTGTATGCGGCAATAGATGTCCGATGTCAATTCCCACTTTCTCATAGAATTCACGAAGAGTTTGATTAACAAATTCAGTGCCTTTATCCTGCTCGATTATCTAACGTGTTTCAGAGTGAACTTGTATTTCGTGAGAAAGGTGATGATCATTTGTGGAGCTTGATCTTTGCTTCCAAGAAAGTAGACCCAAGTCCATCGTGAATAGTCATCAACAATTACTAAGATGTAGCGTTTGCCATTGATCGCTTGCACGCAAGATCGGCCACACAAATCCATGTGAAGAAGATGAAGCACATGCCGAGAGCCGGTTCCACCTTTGAAGGAAAATGAGCACAAGTGCTTTTGCCTTGTTCACAAGCTGAGCAAAGGTGATCTTTAGAATACCCAAATCGTGGGAGTCCTTCAACTAGTTTGTGTCGAGCAAGGTTGGTGATGGTTTGAAAGTTTAGATGTGAGAGACGACGGTGCCATAGCCTGGATTTTGTTGATGTTGCCTTTGAAAGTAAACATATGGGAGATGAAGCAACCATGTCTTGCATAGAGATAGTGTAGAGATTAGAATTACGCGATCCGCATATAAGGTCATTTCCTTGTAGATCACTTAATGAAACAAGTTTTCTCCCTGAAAGCAACCTCCAAATCTCCATCACAAAACCGACCTACTGAAAACAGATTATGACCGAGGCCTTCCACATAGTAAACCCCGCTAATTTCGATGTTCCCATTGACATAGTCTCCGTGAGCCCATGATAGCGCAAGTGATCATTCCCTAACCCGACAAAGGCAATGAACTTTGCAATAAAGTTTGATAACAGCTTAAGATTGCCCGTCATGTGCGGGAACATCCGCTATCAACAATCCAGAGAATGATCTCAGACACCGTGCATAATAATGCATCTAATAATGTGATGGAATAGAAGTAGATGTGGAACCCAAATGTTAGAGGGTTCCGTGAAAGCGCTATAGTAGATATACACACATCAATAGCTTTAGGTATCCACTTAAATCCTAGTGTGTTATATATCCATTTCTGCCATCTATAACTACTATTTGCTTTAGTCTTAGTGAATGCACTAGGTGGTACTACATTCCTAGGAGGTGAAAATGGAGCTACAGGGACAGCAATGCGCTTCTTAGAATCTAAAGATGGCGGTCTACCAAGCACAGACTTAGAAAGATTAGTGGGCCTAGAGGTATTCCGGTTCTTAGGATTCCTTAAACGAGATGATAGCTTTAGCAACACATTTATCATGACAATCGGAATTCATACTTTTACGCCAAATAACACAAGGTGCATCGATCAATATCAAAAGTACTTAACGGTTTAGCATTCGTTACATCACTATTTCTATTACATTTGTCCGACGCAATATCTATAGTGGAGGCAACGTGAGTCTTATTCATAGTCCTAGGGTGTTCTTCTACTTTAGCATTCTTGATTGATCTTTTCTTAGGTCGCAACTTCCTATTCTTCGATTTAGTGCTCCTAGGTCGTGAAGTGCGGACGCTTGGAAAAGATCAACTATTCCTTCAAGAGAAGGAAGCACGTTAGCACTTGTGATTTGGCAAGAGGGATTCTAGGTTCATGAGTACTAAGTGTTACCGGGCTAATCTCTTAATGATGGTTGGCGAAGTTGTTCATACTTTCCTAACATTTCTCTTAACTTGATGATAGTGTGAATCGATCTTGATTTTCGAACCTAACATTTCCAAAAAAATGCATAACTTCTTTAGTGTGTGCAAGATAATGATCAAGTTCATTTGATGCTTCATCACGAGTCTTTTGAGTAAATCAAATATGACACCATATTCCTTTTAACTTTTACAAGTTCTTGTTCATATTTTGAGATTTGACACTTAAAAGACACGCTTTGATCATCTAATTGCTCAATTTTAGGATCGTAAGATTTTGCACGAATCGGGCGATTTTGTGTTGAAAAGCAAGTTGTTGATCGTGAATATCTTTTTGACACCAATTAAGACGACGTATTGCATTTGAAAGTTCGTTTGACAATCGTTTGTTTTCAACTTTAAGGACTCGACCAAGCACATTATCGTTCTCAACATTTACCACGAATCAACAAAGACGCAGAGATATGATCAAATGCATATGACAAAGAATTCAATAACACAACATTATGGACATCAAAGACATATGACATCTTCCAAGAGTCGATCAACATCTTTTCTCAACTTTTTTTACGCTTAGTATTAGAAATAGATGTTTTCAAAACGACCTTCATCACTCCAAGTTCCTTATGAAAACTTTTCCCAAGCAATGCAAACTTTTCAAATTTTAACATTAGGTAAAAGATTTTTCTCAAAAATGTCTTTTGTTCTCGCTGAGGCGATTGAAAATGTTCAACTTTGATTTCGTAATGATATTCTATCTCATGTTGTAAAATTTTGAGGTCATCCATGAAAATGTCAAAATATCGAAGAATTTTTCGATTCGTGTTTTGAATTTACTTCACTGATGGAAGGTAAAGGACCATAAATTTGTGCATAATCTGGTTGGGTATTAACATTAGAAGACTCGTGTGTTTTGATGATAACCCTTGGTGTGTTAGAAGAACTGCTGGTGTGACGAAAGTGACCGCTTTGAATAGTTAAAAGGTTTGTTGTAAACAACTTTTTCTAATTTTGATCGACTCTCGCCTTCCGTGATCTAATTCCTCTTGACGATGATATTCAACAACATTCATAATGTAATTATCAACTTTATATTCTCGCGACCGAAACTTCGTGATTTGGTTTGAATGCTTTTGTTGAAAGCTTAGGTTTGTAATCAGCAAGATTCGGTCCATATCCATTTGATTTGGTTTTAAAGTAAACTTTTCAATGGTCGACCGACTCGCCATGTTTGTAAACAATGCTTTTAAACTCTTTAAGTTTGTTTTGCAAGCCGATGATTTCTTCAAGATGATCATCTATTCGCTTCGTTGAATGCTTTTTGTATGCAGAGAATCTTTTGACAAGTTAACAACTCAACTTTAGCTTTTTGATTTTCCAAGGTGAGAGCGTTAATTTGCTTTTTATGTTCATGTTTCAGCTTGTTCTATTTTCATAACAAAGCATTCTTCGCTAGATCACGATCTGCCTTTCTAAATATTTTTCATTTTGATAAGATTTGGCAAAGGTCGCCTCAAAACCGCTTCACGCTTTTCTTGAGTTTTGAAAAAGTTAAGTTGCTTTTGTAAACATTCAAAATCCTTGGTTAACAAAGGCATTTTTGCATTTCAAGTCCCGATTAATGGCATGACATTTTTCCACTATGGTTTGTTGGTCTTGTATTAAACGAGCAAAATCTGGATGAGGCAAAGTTCGGCGTGTTCAACGTGAGTCTCAACATGATCATCATTAGATCCTCAAGTATAACCACAGAGTCAATTTGATTATCAAGGGAAACCGTTGGTCATCTTGATCGTCAAATATAACTACGGGGTCTAGTTGAAAATCGCCGGAATGAGATGTGGATGACTCATTTTGAACATTCTGAGCCTTGCCGGATTCAGATGTTGGCGAGATATGAGATCAGAGATAAATATGGTTTGTTCGGTACTGAGACAAGCCATCGCTGTCATACATCGCCTGTGGTCACTCATGTGTAACTCATCATATTAGCCATCAACATAACAACCGTGATTGGCCCGCAAGTCCTCCATATCATCATCTCGAAGTCAGATTTGCCATAAAGCTCGTTTTGTCCGTGAGAGTTCCACCAGCCTTCATCCTTAAGAGCCAAAAAGAAGAGCTCTTTGAAATAAGCACGCCTTAGTCCTTGGCTTTGGGCATGCATTAGCCAGTGTCCCTTCTCATTGCAGTTGTAGCATCGAAGACCATTCAACCCATGAAAGCATTTCGCTCCACCACTTGAGCTCTCATTGTTATTCCTACCCACAAGATTAAACCCTTGACCACCCCATCCGACGCACCATAACCACGATTCTCAACTTCAACTCGCCCATTGTTCACAAATACTTGATTCCTTGTATTAGATGAGGAACTAATACGGTTGTTGGATTTGTTGGTATAACGGCTAAAGGCATTAGCAATCATAGCAAATCCTTGTTGCAATGCTTCGAACGTATCAGATTCCTCATTAGCAAGTGCTTGAGCATTGTTGTTGTATGGAACCAATTGAGTTTGTTGAGGTTGATGTGATTGATCGCTTGTGGGTTTGAAGCAGCTTGGTTGAGTTGCCGGTTGAGGAGAATAATTTTGTTGAGCATATAAGGCAAGTTGTTGATTTTCCTGGATGGTGGAGCAATTTGAGCACGGAGAATCCTTTCCCGATCAACTTCCTTTTCATAAGGCTTCAAGTAATCGCATAAACAATCATAGGTAGATTGATGCATGTTTTTCGCTTGACGGAGAAAAATGACATACTTCTCCCATTCAGTACCAAGACTACTCAGGAACTTAGTATTCACCGCAATTTTGGCATGATGATGTTGTGTTTATCCAAATCATTGATGATGTCTGAAAAACGATGATTATAGGACTCTAGTGTTCTCCAGTTCAATCATGAAGTGTTCATAAGCCAAGTAAATTTTGGATTCCAAATCTTCCCGATTGAGTACAGACCCTTCCATAAGAAGATCTAATATGATCCCACATTTCTTTGCAGTCTTTTGAGCATCAACACTACGAAGAATTAGGTTTGGTAATCCTAAGAGGATATATTCCATTGCAAGCTCATCTGCTTCATAGTGTAGAATTTTTTGAGGATTCAAGTCTCAACAAAGAGCAATGTTCGTTTGTTCATCTCTTGGTGGAATGGCATTTGGATCTCCGGGTACAATGACAGGAGGCATCTCAAATGGACCTTCCAAGATAACCTTCTTTAAGAACTTTCCATGTGGCTTCTTTAGATCACAAAACCTAAAGAACCTTATCACCCTTTGATCGTAGTTTCCTCGGAGTGAGCATTGAGGTCTATCAAGTGATCCAAAATTTCATGAATTGATGTTGGTCGCTTAAAGCTTCAAACATCTTTGCAAACCAAGTGGGTTCCTTCATAGTGTTCCTTGATGGATGTTGATTGAAGTCATTTGTGTATGGTTGAGCTTGAAGACTTGGTGGTGGTTGAACCATTTGAGGTTGTGGATTTGCAGCCAGTTGTGGAGTATGTTGTTGGTTAAATTGTTGTTGATAAATTGCTTGTTGTTGATTCCATTGTTGATGTTGTGGAGTTAGTTGTTGTTGACGCTGAGGATGAGGATAAGTGTAAGGGAAATAGTTAGAGTATGGTGGTTGTGACATGTTGATAAACTTGTGTTGGTAAAATGGATCTTTGTAGTCGAATGAACCTTTGTTGATGAAGTATCCTTAGGCGTAGAAAAGACAAGAACCAAGTAGCACTTATGTGTAAAAACACCAAAGTTACGCGTAACAATGAGGAGTTACGCGTAGGATTTAGCTTACGCGTAAGTAGGAAAAGACACTAAAGTTATGCGTAGACAAAAGTTAAGCGTAGAAAGTTAGGCGTAGGATTTTCTTATGCGTAAGACAAGGCTTAGGCGTAAGAAAGATCTTAGGCGTAGGATTTCTACGCGTAAGCTTATGCTTATGCGTAATTTTAGGTTTTTTGCCCAAATGATCTTTTACACTATCACAAAGGCAAAAGATATCCAAAGTCGACGTATTTTCTGACTTATCCAAGTAAGAAAACACGGAATAAACCACGAAAATGAAGATCAAACCAAGGATAATCTTACAAGTAATTTTAGGGTTTTCAATACGCCGTAGGATTACTCGTAATTTTGATTTTGCCCAAAGATGTTTCTAAACCAGTTTTGTGTGATGAAATAGCTTCAATAACACCAAAATAACACAAAAGTGTGAAACTTGATGATCAAAAGCACTCAAAACAGCGCGTAGAATGACACTACCGAATAAAAACTAGTTCAAAAACAATGATCCACGCATAAAGTTTGAAACTTTTGCCAAAAACAAGTATTTTAACACCTTAAAACGTTGAAAGTACAAGAATCTTGATTAAAAAGTGTAAAAACAAGTTTTAAGAGAGCCAAAGAATGCGTTATCTTTACGCGTAAGACCCAAAACCAAAAACTTCAAAACAAACGAGTACACCCAACTATTTGGCGATTGATACCACTGTTAGGTCACTAGTTTTACAACACAAGCTTATATAAGAGATAGAGAGGCGATTGAACAAGTATCCAAACACACGCACACTATATAGAGTATACGGTTATGCGTAGAGAGTGAGTGAAAAGAAAACTTGAACAACCAACCTTCAAATGAAGGTTTACAAGGGGTATTTATAGGAGGGAAACTAGGGCAACACTCCTAGTTCCCTTCCTTCCTTATTGGGTTGGGCCTAGGCTTATGGGCCTTCTACATAAGCTTAAGGCTAATAACAAACATAAAGGCCATAATAAGCTAACTATTACATATGAGTAACTAACACTTGAATAAGGTTTAGGAGTGATTCCAACAAAATGACATGCAGTCTTGATGCGTTTCTTCTGTCACTTCTGTCTCCTTCTATTGTTAGGACTTCATCTCCATTGGGTATTCGAACGAGCTTTTCGTCACAAATGATGGCAAAGATGATATTTTGCTAACCAATCCATCCCGATGATGACATCGAAGCTACCCAATGCTACGGGTATTAAGTCGATATTGAATGGGTGGTTTAATAGGTTAAGGGTGCAACCTCTTATGATGGTGTCTACCCTTTCTATGTTACCGTTAGCTAATTCCACGTTGTATGCATTCCCTAATGCAGTTGGGGCAATATCGAGTAGTGGACTAAATGTATTAGAAACAAAACTCCTATCGGCTCCCGTATCAAACAATATGGCTGCATAACGGTTATTTATAAGGAACGTACCCGTCACAACATTCGGGTCTTCTTGAGCTTCCACTTTGGTTACGGCATAGACTCTCCCACGAGCTCCTTCTCCACTTCCTTGATTACTTGTTTGTCCAACATTTCCCTGAATCCTGCCATTCCCATGGCTTCCTGGATTTCTGTTTCCTTGGTTTCCTCCATGGCCTTGGTTTCTGGTCTTTCAGCATTCATTCTTATAATGCCCTTTTTCACCACAACCAAAGCAAGTTATATTAGCTTTTGGGTCTTGAGCTGGAGCTGTTTGAACCGTCGCTAATGATTTGGACCTGCTAGCCTGGTTGTGTCTGATTTTCTCGACAGCTTACAGACTTGACAGACTGCCCCTTGTGATGAAGTGTGCATCGATTACACAATGGTGCAGTCCCTGAGTACGGTTTCCTTTCCCCAATACCCGCTGCATAAGCTCTAGCAACATTTTGCCTCTTGTTTTGATTGTTGCGGTTGTTCCTACTGTTGTTGCCACAGTCTTCATAGTTGTTGTAACCTTGAGAATGGTCATCCCATTTCCTCTTATTGTCAACCACTTTGTCCATGGAATCCTCAATCACTTGGTCCATGAGTTTGTTGGCTACTTCGATAGTTTCGTGAAGATCAACAGCCTAGAAGTGGTATTTGCCCTTGATAGGTCAGTGCCTCCCATGTATCTCTAACAATCGGGTCTCAGTGGGAACCATTTCAGACACAATAAGGCTAGTTCTTGAAATCGGGATTATAGGCGTACCATATTGGTGCCTTGAACCTTGAGGTTCCAAAACTCATGCTCGAGCTTCTTTATCTCATTACGAGGACAAGATTTCAAGTACCATTTCCTTGAAGTTCTCCCATGGCATGGCATAGGCAACATCGATACTAGCAGATTTCGTAAAAATTGTTCCACCAGGTCAAGGCAAAGCATCCGTGGAAAGTGAATGATGCATACTTAACCTTAGACTCTTCTTCACAATTGCGATTCGAACACAGTCTCGAGCTTTTCGATCCATCTAGTCGACCGACAAAGCTCCTTCGGTTCCACTAAAACCTCCAGTCATGGTTTTACGAAAGTCTTGATAAGTACAAGTGCGGCTGTGAGTGGGTGGTCTCGGTTCCCGTGATAGTAGATGAGTGGTTGCTGCAGCCCAAAGCGGCGCTTCACCCGCCATTGACTAATTGGTCAATCATGGCTTGATTCATGATAGGTTGATTGGAGTAGCCCTAGAAAGCGGAGTAGGGCTTCAAAGATTCCGATCGTGTGTGACTGTTGGAATAGCAAATAAGTTTGCAGCTTGGTTGCGAGTAACCTCACTGAATAGAGCATTGGAAGCTCCACCAGGGTTGGTACGTTTCGATCTTCGTTTTGGCGGCATTTCTGCAGTAAGAAAGGTAGTGAGATACATAACCTTTTAAACAAGGTAAGGGCCAAGTAACAGTGTGATTGTCGCAGATAGATCATATGAGCAATCTATAAAAGAAAAGACAATAGGATAGGAAAATAAGTTTGACATAGATAGAATTTCGGTTACAAGGTTTCTAAAGTACATGATGAGATACTAGCTGGAATACAACCGAAATACAATGGAAATACAACGGAAATACAACGGAAATATAGACGGAAGTACAAGAGTGATAACTAACACTAACTGTTATAAATCCAGTTTAGTGTGATACATCATGAAATCATATCTAGGGATATCCACGCTCGGGTAGTCGCCAATGGTAGCAATCGCCTCGCCATGTATCCTCCAAACTCGCGATACGCCTCATCCGAGATGCTAACATAGACTCTAAACCAAAGTAGTCCTCTGCCACTCCTCTCTGGCAGGTTCTAGCCATCCACTGGACGTGCTCTAGCTCCTCTAGTCGTCCGTACATCTGAGCTTGACCTCTGCCCAAGGATCATGCTCTGCTGTCCAACTCTCTGACATCCTCAACCTGAGTCTCAACCCTAAGACCCAGTCGAATCCGCTCGTGTCTCAAGCTCCATGCTCTCAAACAATACATCAGTAACTCGGTCCAAACCTCAACACGCCGCTCGCAAGCTTGCAAGCGTGTTGGATCGACTCTCTCTAGCTGATCAGTATGGACTCCTAGCAGAGTCTCATGGGAGTCCAAATTGAATAAATATCCTCTCAGTGAGGGTCGATCACCATCTGAGATCTTGATAAGTCTGGCTCGGGCTGTGCCTCAACCTGCAGCTTCCTCAATGGTCTCAAGCTGTCTAGTGGCGCGAGCAAGGCGCTCCATGTCTGCTGCAGATGGTATGAATGAAGGTGATGATGGACTGTAGCTCGGGCTCGCATATGTGGTACGTAACTGACCACACAACTAATATCCCTCCAAGCAATCTCACTACTTTCCCCTGGCTACGGAGGAAAGCAGCCCTCTGTCCTAATCCAAATGGTGCATCAATGTCCATGTCATCGCTCAATCTCTGAGCCATCCTGGAGCTCTGTCCTATATCTCGAATACTCTGGACGATCTCCGACCCAAGATATCCATATCTCTGCCGCTGTGCTAACATGTCCAGTGGACACTCTCAGTAGGCATAGGCTCTGAGTAGTTCCTCCTCGGATCCTCTTCCGGATCTTCTTCCGGGTCCGAGTAGGAATCAGAGATCTCCGAGTCTCTGATGAGGTGGTGACTCAGTGGATGATGGTGTCAGTGACTCTGAAGTAGAAGAAGGACCCATGTAAGCAGCTCGGGTCATCTGAGAAGCTAGTGCAGGCATAAATGAATACCGCTCTCGATATCCGTGCACTCTCACAATCATGCGGGTTTTTGCCTCGCTGGCCAACAAAGCTGATGGAGTGGTGGTAAGGGTAGGTATGGATGGAGTAGGTGTAATAACTGGCTGAGATGCTAATGTGGCCTGAATATACGGATCAGTGGCTAAGTGTGCAAGCTGACGGGTGGTAGGTGAGTGAGCTAGTAGGATATCCTCCTGAACATCGTGAGTGAAGGCTGGTGAAGGCATAGTCTGTGACAAGACGGTGCATATGTGTAAGTATGTGGAAAATATGCTCATAATGAATATGAAATAGTGCATAAGTAAATAGGAAATAAAGCATGTAATCCTATTAAATGAATCTTAAGTAAAATAGCAAGTAAGGCAAGCGGCAGTCGGCGGTCGTAGTATGATGTTTTTAGTGAAAAGTAGTTATAGTTTAGGGTTTATATGTACCTAGTTCTCTATAACCTTGGCTCTGATGCCAATCTGTAACACCCCCAAATTTTGTTTAGCGGAAGCATACGTATTATTTGGGAGCGTTACGGGATCGGTGAATCATAACACAAATAATAAAGAACGGAATACACACTCTGTTTAATTCCATAAAATATTTTGAAATAATATCTTACAACATTGTTTAGATAAATGGGCACATCCCAATAGTTTTAGTGGTCCCAAAGTAAAAACATCATTTTTGTGTAAAAACACTTCTTTAATACTACTACGACCATACATCCGCTTCTTGCCTTGCCTTCATGAACATAACTTAAACACCTGAGAAAATATGCTAAAAGGTCAGCTAAAAGCTGGTGAGTTCATAGGTTTAAGTTTAAATAGTAAGTTCGGACCATAAGCAAAGTCATATAATCATTACAACGAATATAATGATATATGGATGAATGTCTATTACGTTAGCTCTAAGTTCATGCAACCGATACTACGACAGTTTCTGTATGCTAAAAGATGTCATACAATATAGGGGCCCATAGCAAGTGTTTTGTCCCTCAACACTTGGTTCCGACATGGTATACGTTTCGCTTTGGCCCAAGCATGGCCAACCGAACGGAGGAGTCACCTCAATAGATCTATTTATAACATTCGCGTTTCCCAATGGGGAATTGACGGTTCATGAAAAAGGGCATTCTCTAGGGACATAGGGGCTTAGGCTAAACCACGTAATAGTACTCATGTTATAGTTTTGGTCCATAAAATGTTTTGCATATTTCTCACTCCAAGATGTATAAAACAATTTATCAAGTAAAAGTGGGCTATGAAACTCACCTTAGTAAATGTGCAAATCCAAATGTGGGATTAGTGATGGTTGTGGAGCGGCACCGACACGCGACCTAGATAAGGAGGGCAATGTTTTAGTTCATTGTTTTAAGTATTACGTACTTAAAATGGTTCAATGTAATTGTATTAATCATCAACGTAAGTTTGCAAAATTGTTAATATGGTTTTACTAGTAAGTATACAAAATATACACATACTTTTCATGTTGACATTAAGATGGTTTTAACATCCAAGTTTGATATGAAAAATATTTATAGCATTTAACTAGTAAGTATATAAATGTGTATATACTTATTTAAGTTGACACAAAATGGTGTTGCCAAAATATATATATAATTTATTTATTTTCTAATTGTATTTAGAAAACACTTAAGTTACATTTGAAGACTTTCGAATTTAATATATCACAAAATGACATAGTGGTCTCTATTTATTTATCATAACTTGTTCTATACATATATAGTTCAATTAAGAAGTTTACTTGACATCCATGCATTTGTACAATGCCGTTAAATTTTGACGTACATCATTACGGGAATCATGTTTTTAGAATATTTGTTGTTTATAATAACTTTCATACATTTTGCTAAGTTGTGACTTGTACACATAATTGACGTTAAGACTATATGTTACGAGATGAAAGAAAGAATAGACGGGGACGGTTTAAGCTTATACTTTGCCTTCCGGTTATATGATACATGTTTTATTTCGTGAGGTAGTTTAAATCGTCTGACGAGCACCCCGAGCCACCATGGGCTGCGGCCTGGTGTTGATCACGACTAAGGACCCCATATGGGCCGAGGCCCACAAAATAACAGGTTCCTATGCCACTTAACTCATTAGTTGGGCTGTGGCCCAATACTTGATGTCTAAACATTAGTACTTGGTAGTGCACTGTTGTGCCAAATTCTTTGTGGGTAGATCACACGAGAGAAAAAAAAAGATTGATATAGCAAGTACTCACTTAAGTGAATAAGGTATTAATATTTCGAAGCTAGACTCGAACCGAGGGTGTCACAGTTGATGTGCTCCAAGGTGTATTCGACTACCTGATGTTTCTAAGTGCCTAGAATATTACTCAAGTTTGATACATTAACGGAAGGTTAGAGCAACGAGGTGACGAAACCATGTGTTTGGTCGAGTACTACTCAACTCGGTTCCTTGTTGCAAACTTGAGACACAAGACCATAAGACCCTAGTATGTTTCTCATGTTTAAACAAGGTAAAAATCAAAGTTTGACATACTTTTAAACAACATAAATGTCGACTGAAAAAAAATATGAGTATCGACATGGGTTACTTGTAGGCTTCGCAAACTAGACTCGTATACCTTATTTTCCTTGTTCCCTAGTCTCGATAGAAAACCAAACGGACTCTAGTGCAAATGACCACACAAGTACATGTAACCAAGTTTGTTTACTAAACACAAGGAGTAAAATTTGTAAAAACTAAATCTCTCAAATTCTTGTTTATGCAATTCGACAAGACCCAAACCATTATTTGACCTCATAACTTTGATGTACATTTCCCTTACACAACTAAGTTAACTTCAAACCAAATATGTGATAAATCATGACTAGCTCCATTTTTACAAATCGACTTTCGCCTCGACTAACCACTGCGGTTAACCCACAGTAGGTCTCGTCCTCTAATTTTTGACGCCAAGACAAGATAAATAAAGCAAAGCATTCCTTTTGACTAGAAGTTCATGTGGTCAACGATATGACAAGATTTGTAAATCCATAAACTAAATGAATACCAACTTCAAAACTTGACATGGTAACCAAGAACAATAAGAAAATCGATATGACCTAATTCGTATAACAATTTCATTGATAAAATTTTCCCAAGCTTAATATCATAAAACAATACAATTATTACAACAAGAAAGGTAAATAACCTCAAATCCGAAAATGGTGGATGACGAACGAAGGGTTGTTTCTTGGATTCGGACGAAATAAGTCTTGGATTAGCACCAAAATACCTCCAATTGCAAAACCCCCAAATCAATTTTGGAAAACCCTAACTTTCACAAACCCTAGTTTTTAGGTAAAAATTGAAATTGAAATTGAGTTTGGGGTTTTTGCATCTCCACAAGAGATATAGAAGTATTTTGGGAAGGAGCTTGACCTCTCTCTCTTCTTGGTGTTTGGATTGAAGCCGAATTTGGCTAACTTCCAACCTTAGAACGTTTTGAACTTTAGCTCAAGGTAGACACAAGTGAGGATATGATTCTCTTGAGTGATCTTTGCCTTGATTCTTTCTTGGATTCGTACGTGTGGTAGCAGGGATATCAAGAAGAGGATTTGAGAACTAAAAGCTTTCATGGTTTTGGTATGAGAGAGGGGAATATGTTGGATGAATATGTTGGGTTATCCTCTTTTGGAGAGATTCTACCTAGGATGGGAGTACAAGCTAGAGGTTGAAGATGGATTTGATATCTTGATGATCTGCTTTTGCCTTGGTCTCTGTCGTGAGTGGGATAAGAAAGACAAGGGGAGTATATCTAATTTTTATAAATTCTTTTCTTGTAAATGTATTATAAGTGTAATAATAAAGGTCTAAAATAGTAATGTAAGTAAAAGTGAGGGTACATGTAATGTATACTTATAATTTATTTTGTGTGCATGTACTTGTGTTCTACTTGTATTTGAGTCTTATAAAAGTTCATGTTTAAGTGTAAGTATGTTATATACTTTATGTCCCGCGATATTACATTGTGACCGAGGCATCATTATTTGATAACTTTTAGGTGTAATATCTTATGGTTACGTATCGGCGATATTATTATTTTTGTAATATTTTTCATTACGGTGTTTGTCATTTGTTTTATCAAACCCTTATCATAGTGTCGGTACGCGTGCAGTGTCAGTCACTGGGGGAAGACGAGATAACCTCTCGTCTTACAATTTTAAATTATAAGATAAAATGATATATTCATAAAATGATATGAATGCAAGAGTGGTGAAAATTTTACTGTATGTGAGTTATCTACTCAAATGTTCAGGCAAAGCTTATGCATGCTTCATGACTCATGCTTAGTAATAATAAATTACTAATTATCAGTTAAATTTTAGTGGAAATTTACCGTGTGTCACATGTTCCCTCAGAAACCCTCACGAGACTCCACTCGTCCACTTGGGACACCAAGTGGTTTAAAAGGCTTGTTGCATTTGCTAAATGCAACCGTGATTCCTACGAAAGTGAGTTAGGTTTGTTTTTCATTTTCCATTTTTTATTTTTAGAATTATGCTTGTCGGTAGTGTGATTTCAGGGATTGAAGTTTGCTTATGGATGCTTATACGAAGGCACGACTCTTTTTCGTGGGCCTTCTTTCTTTTTGGAGAAAATTTCACGGAAGTTCTCGCTCTAATTCTACTTTTCTCTTCACCATTATTTAACGCTTAGTACAAAAGGGACTTTGTACAATTCAAGTGGGGGGACGAGAGTAGAATTGTCTCTTGAACTTTATTTTTCCCTCGTTTTTCTAGTTTATTTTGAAAAATTATGCTATTTTTAAAATTTTGACATGTTTTTCTTAAACTAAATAGATTAGACCTTAGCTGAGCACATATAACCCTTGATATTATATGGTGAGATTAGCCTTATCCGTTTCCAATATTTTACCCCAAATCCACCAAATTATGAGTGTGCCGGTAGCTTGTAAACTTTAGAACTTGGCCTTTGCATCATTTCGAGACCATAGACAAGGTATGTTGAGATTAGCTCGACGTATTTGGACTTTTCAGTTTAAGAAGGCAGTATTATAGGTTTATCACCCAAAATATCCTATCATTGTGTGTCTATTGATTAGTCACCTCGACTTCTCGACCCCCATGTGAAACCCTTTGTTGCACTTACCTTTAGTGCAAGATACCCCTAGATACACCCATCTGAGCCATTCATTTCATTTTGTTAACCCAATATATTGTTTCGATACACCCATACACCTTAGCCTACCCTATAGTCTTTATTTGTGATTGGGAAGTCATCAGTTGCCTAAGTTCAAGGTTCAAGTGGAAAGGTTCAGGAATCACGCTTTCGTCGATGACACATTCTTAAATATCATAGAAGACCCCCCGAATTCTCATTGTTTATCTCAAGTGGGGGAATATTATGTTTAGTTGATATGTTTTTATTATTGGAAAAAAATAGTTATGTTATTTGGTTTATTGTAAAGTGCAATGTTATAAGCACTATGTTATGAGCTTCATATAGATTTAGTATCGAGGAGGCCACCTCGGTCACATTCGAAGATTGGAGTTGGTTAGTGTGCCAACAGTTGGAGAAAAGATAGTGTGCCCATCATGACGTCCTCTAATGACACATCTACCTAGTATTTCATGATCCGGTTTCTTAACTTCAAAGCTTGAACTTTGAGCGGACGGTAAGTGGTTATGACTTGGTTATAGATTTAGACTATCTGCTTGATTTTTTATTTTACACCATTTATATATCCCATGTCTTATCCTACCCTTTAGTCATGAAGCGTGTCTAGGTGATGCAGCGAGCAATCTTTGGTGTCTTGGCCATGGATTTGGTCATGTATCATTGATTTTGTCCACTTCGCCATGACATGTTAGTAATGATGAGTCACCCTTAACCTTTTTCGTGTCTACCCATATTGCCTTCGAAAATTGTTTAGCCCTTAACTCTAGTGGTGGAGATTTGTGTAACCGCCAAGCTTATGATAGAATACATGCTATGACTGTACGATTGAGTGATCACCCCGAAATTGACACTTAGAATAGTTGAGAGATTTGAGTGTTTCGTTCCCATTTCATGAGGTGTTCGGCTTTGTTTTATTCTAGCATAAGGGATTTGTAAACTTATATTTTCCAGGTTATGGGAGATATCTTTTTAGGAATCTATCTAATAAGGACTACTTGAGGGCAAGTAGAGTTCAAGTGGGGGGATATTTGATAACATTAAATTATCCTAAATATTAAGTGTCAATTCCCCCGATAATGTTTGTAATTTATATCATTTATATGAATTTACGCTTGTTTTCCATTTTATTCCACTTTCAGGTAAATTACGAGCATTGGAGCCAAAGAGACGCGAAATTGGAGAATTATCAAAGATTTATCATAGTATGCTCACTTTGAAGAAGTTACGGCGTAACTCATCTCTCACATTACGCCGTAACTAAAGCGTGACTCAGAAAGCCAACTCATCAGAAGATTATGGCGTAACTATCCAAAAAGATTACGACGCAACTATATTAGGTCAAAAGAGGATCCGCGCCGCTGATAACTACGCCGTAACTCTTGCATAAACTCTGGCGTAACCAAGAAATATTGAAGATACGGCGTAAATACTTATAAGGTTATGCCGTAGCAAGCAGATCTAGTGCAAATTACGAAGAAATAGAAGATTGCGGCGTAACTATTCTATTAGTTACGTCGTAACCCATATCTGGCCTATAAATACCCCACGATTTCCAGCATTTCAAAGCATCCCATTTCATATACCACAACCAAAGAACGTGGGAAGAAGCCAAAGGCAGGTCTAGAGGAGCATACGGAGCTGTCTCCAAGGGAGAAATCACTCCCCTACGATAAGCATTAGCATTTTATCTTATCTTTACTTTCGATTCATGTATTTTGTAACATTGAATATTGAATTGATTTGTATGGTTAATATGAGCGACTAAGCACCTCTTGGTGCTGGCCTAGTTATGATTCCTTAATTGTTTTGTTTGCGTTTATATTACTACCGCATAATTATTTCTAAGTGTATGCATGCATAGTTTATTGGTAGCTACCCTTGTTTCGGTAGTTTTGATTGGCGGTAGAGGCTAGCTGCTTAGGAGATATGACCAACTGACTCTAAGTGAGTAGACTGAGATGGGAAGGGTAAGATATGACCAACTGACGACCCTTTCTACTTGTACGATTTGACCAACTGATCACCTACCGTTTGGATGAACTTAAGAATTAGGGGGTGAGTGTTTAAGTTGCTAACGCCCGGGAACTCACTATTATAAGTCTAGCATGTAGCGGTACTTAATGACTCGGCTTAGGGGACCAGGAACAGCTGGACATATGAGGGGACACCTGACTTCTCCAGTGGTGGCATCTTTGCTGATAGGTTAGGGCGAATTGACCAAATGCTGTCCTCTCGACTTTGACCCCACCTGAAGTAATTGGAAGTAGTTAGACGTAGAGATTACTAGCTAGGAGGAATAACTAGGTTAGCACCATTCTCTTCTATTGATTGAACCTTTTCCTTTTATTGCTTTTATCTGCTTTAGTAGTTAATTAATTAATTCCTTATCAAAATCATATTAAAATCTGTGACACCTAGACTTAGTAATCATCCAACACACATAGCTCTTGGGACGACCTCGGTTTTACCGATTACTACACTACACGCGACCGAGTACACTGCCCGTTAGTGCATTAGGGTAGACCATAGGTATAACGAGACTTTATGAATACTAAAACCTGGTCGGTAAAACCTGCATCAACCCTATAGGCTTTACTATTTAGAGAGTATCCCACTAAGAAACCTTCATCAGATTTGCCATCAAACTTGCCAAGCACACTAAGAGTATCTAGAATGGTAACATGGCACCCAAAAGGTCTTATGTAGCTAATAATTGGTTTGTGGCGAAATAAAAGTTCATAAGAGGTTTTGTACTGAGGTTTGGTCTCCCTTACCCTATTAAAGATGTAACATGCACAACTAACTGCTTCAGCCCAAAATATGGTTGGTAAGAGTGAGTCTGCTAGCATGGTCCTAGCTGCCTCAATTATGGTCTTGTTCATTCTTTCTGCAGCTCCATTTTGATGTGGAGTTCTAGCATTAGTATACTCTTGCTTTATTCCCTTGTTCCCACAAAATTCAAACATATTTCTATTCTTAAATTCAGTGCCATTATCTGATCTAATAATTTTAACCCTATGGTTGAGCTGGTTTTCTATCTGCCTAATAAAGGTCTGAAGGATTCCAGTAGTTTCATCCTTGGTAGATAAGAAGAATACCCATCAAAACCTGGTACAATCATCAGTAATGACAAGGCAATAACTAGCATGATTGATGCTTTCCACAGAAGTAGGCCTAAAAAGGTCCATATGTAAGGTGTGTAAAGGCACATAGATTGTTCTTTCCAATTTAGCCTTGCATGATGCCCTGTGTTGTTTACCCTTATGACATGCAACACATGAATGGTAATTTTTGAAAACCTTGGAAGGTAGACCTCTTACAAGGTTTCCTTTTATAATTTTGTTTAGGTTTTTAAAATTTATATGACCTAACCTCCTATGCCATAATTTAGATTCATCAAGGGTAGCTTTTGCAATTAAACAGGCAAAACCTTTTGCAGGTTCAGGTGTCTTCATATCAAAACTGTACATATTGTGTTGCCTAGGGACGTTTAGAAGTATATGATTTTCATCAGGCATTTTAAAGTCAGAAGACAACACAAAATATTCAGTTTTAGTAAAAAGAACCTTATGTTGCTTATCAAATATTTGTGATATGGAAAAAATATTAAAATGCCATAGTTCTACAAAAGACACACTATCAAATTCTAAATTACCAACTTTTATTCTACCTTTACCAGTGATGTAGCCTTTGCTACCTCCAAATGTAACCGATCCTCCTTTGAATTCTTCAAAATCGTCCAGGTGATCCTTGTTACCAGTCATGTGCCTTGAACATCCACTATCAAATATGCCTCTGTCTCCCATGTTCATGCACATAAAAAAGAGATTAGTTTCTCTTTGGGACCCAGGCCTGTACAGGCTTGGGTATGCCTTGTGGACCTGTAGCATTCTTAGTGTTAAAATATATGGGTGCACTATTACTATTGGAGTTTGGTCTGTGACTCCAATTATAACCTGCTGAGGACTTAACAGCAGTTCCCCCATTTCCCTTTACAGCATAAGATTTTGACATTTTTGTTGTATCTTTAACAATGGGTCTTCTCACAGGTGAATGTGATTTAACAAAATTTCTTCTCTAATTGAATATATTCACCTGGGGACTTTTAGGACTGAGATTATGTGAGGTACTAGTAGATATTGGTTGTTTATGTCTAACAGAATTAACATTTAAATTACCAGTATTAATTTTAGGCATAATAGAATTAACTTTTTGCCTAACAAGTTTAACTTGCATACCAGTACTCATATTTGGTCTAACAGAATTAATACTTAGACTACCAGCAATGATCAGTACTGGTCTAGGAACAAATTGATTAGCTTTATTAACTCTGTTTACATTTTTCCATACTGGTTTAGCCATCCTATGATCAGTATTAAAGACCCTTTGTTGCTTAAGTTTAACCTCTCTAGCCATTATTTTTTCATGAAAATCACAGTCTTTGATTAAATGACTAGGGCTACCACAAACAAAACACGTTTTCTTAGTGAAAGAGTAACCTTCCCCTAGTTCTCTTTTCATCATATCATTCCAATTCATTCTATTCACCATGGGTGTCTCTGGATTTTTAACTTGTTGCCTAGGAGTTTTTAAGTGTGAGACACAACTAGGTTCAACTGCTTTTGGTTTTTGTGTAGACACGACTGGCTTACTAACTATAACAGGTTTAGACTCAGACATCTTTACAGGTTCTGATTTAAACTCAACAGAATGCTCAGAGATATTTCTAATAGATCCTTCACTGTCATTGGATTGAAGGGTAGAATATTAACTGGATTTGTCTTTTGAGATCTACCTATTCCATAAGCAAATAAAGAGTCATCTTCTTCCTGTTGTGGTTTAGGGGTATAGTCTCCATTTAAGGGATGAGGAACTCCTTTATAGTTGTCAACTTTTGAAACTCTATTGTATATTGGTTTTTCAACAAAATCTTCTTCTGAACTAACAAACACAGTGTGGAAAACTAGAAGGGGAGGTTGAATAGTTTTACCGATTAAAACTTTGTTTTAAAATATTTAGATCGACTTATGTCAATCTATTTAAATGTGTATGTTTGATATTGATAGATAAGTATGTAAAGATGTAATGCAAAGGTAAAGAGTAAGAAACACAAAACCACGACACGAGTGTTTATTGTGGTTCGGTTACAAGGACACCTTCCTGCTGGAACTGAAGGGGACAGCGTCAGGCACAAAATAGTGATGCCGTCGGACAAGTTTTGCCGTGGGACAAAGAAGCCAAATTGCTCATTTACAAGTGACGGCTTCAGGTTTTAAAAGAGTGGGGCGTCGCAACTCAGACGACATAGATTTGATCCAGATGACGTCAGAGACTGAAGGGGACGGCGTCACAAGCATAAAGTGACGCCGTCGCAAGACTAACGTGGCCAAGACGAATCCCTAATGACGGCGAACACCACGGCGTCACAAATAAAAGGGTGACGCGTCTCATGTGTAATCTTATATATAGAATCCGAATTTTTAGTTTTCAGTGTGTAGTCTTTTGGAGTAAAAACCTAAACCGAACCAAGGCTGTCTTGTACAGATTTTAGGGTTCCATACCCTATCTTACATCAAGATAAGTGTTTTACTTCATTAATTTAATTATGTCTTCAATTAATTGTGTGTATGCTTGCATGTTTCCCATGTCCGGCTAATTTACTTGTGTGTTTGCTTAGGGAATATGAAACTTAATTATTGAATATTGATTAGTTGTCTCTTATCTTAATTGTTAATGATCTAGTATTGCGATAGGTCATCCGTTGTGTAGTTAATGCTTGATTAATCTTTGTGAACCTTAGCTTATAGTACCTAGAGTCATTGTAGGCTAAACCATCCGAAGAGTACCTTAGTGTTAAGTTTATAAGTCCTAGAGATTTTGTAGGCAATAACCTTTGGTAGTTTCAAAGAGTTAGGGATAAACGCATACCCTACGACCTTAGACACACAACGCGATTAAGAATAAGGACGTGACAATTCAACCATCAATAGGAGATAATTAAGGAGTAATAAAACCTAAGTAAACACATCTTTAAATCATCATACGAGCACACAATAATTAGACATAGACTACATACACCACTAGATTAGATAATTAGATAAGTAGAAGTAATCGGTAGAAATACCAACCCCCCTAATCTAAACCCCGAGATTCGTACCTTTCCATTTCCTAAAAAACATAAAAAGATAAAAAAATAATCTTCCTCAACCCCAACCTTAGCGTAGTAACTTCTCACTAGCATTCCTATTCCCCTAGAGAACGATATCAATTCCCGTGGCTTACCCTAATACTACACTACAACGATTAGGTTCACTACCTAGGGTGTTGAAAAACTTGCTCGACGAAAAGGAAGTTCCATTGACCCCGAATGACGCATGTAGCGTTATCAAGTTTTTGGCGCCGCTTCCGGGGAGTAGAATAGCCAGTTAGGAGTCCACCTCGTTTAGGTTTCCTTGCTTGATTCCTATCAAGTAAGCCTTTTCTCCCATTTTTAGCTTCCTCGTAGTCTATCCCCCTTCTTGGTGACCTTTATTAGTAATCCCATCACTTTTCATCATGGAAGGTGATAACCAACCACCATTCATCAACCTACCACCAAATGACCCGCCAAGAGCCCGTACTCTTGGTGAATACTTGATACCAAGCCACCTAGGCTATAGGAACACCATTGAGCTTCCCGACCAAGCGCAAACTAAGGCCCTGCGATCCAACACCATCCGGTTGGTGCAAAATGGATGTGCATTCCATGGACTTCGTTCCGAAGATCCTAATCAGCATCTTAAGGATTTCCTTAAAATTGTCTATTCCATCGACCTCGATGCTACTACTCTGAGACCACGCGCGCTGCAAGTCTCTTCCAATTCTCTACAGGACCAAGCTAGTAATTGGCTTGAGCTACTTCCCGCCGGCTCCATCTCAAGTTGGGATGATCTCATCTCTCGCTTCCTTGCTCAAATTTTCCCACCGGGGAGAACCACTAAGCTTAGGAATGATATCTTGATGTTCCAACAACGTCAAGGTGAATCTCTCTACGAAACATGGACTCGATTCAAGGACTTACTCCAGAAAGTCCCTCATCACGGCATTGATCTTTGGCTCCAAGTACAACTCTTCTATGATCATGTCAACTTCCCCACCAAGCGATCCATTGACTAAGCGGCCGGTGGAAAACTTAGTGATCTCACCGCAGAAGAATCATGGGGTATAATAGAGGACCTTGCTCTCTATGACAACGAAAGTTGGAATGACCCCCGTGAGTTGCCCAAAACCGTTAAGGCAATCTCCTTGCCTCCCATTAACTCACAATCTTCCGACCGTAGGATGCTCGAGCTTGAAGATCAAGTTAAATTCCTAATGAGCTCCTACAAAAATCCTAAGTCTTCACGCCATGTGAACAAAGTTTCTTCCTCGTGTGAGCCGTGTAGTGATCCTCATAACACGCGCACTTGCACCCGATTCCCCGAACAAGCTTCCTTTGACTACGCATCCTCGCGTATTAATGGAACGGGAGGAAGATTCCCTACAACACCCGGACCTAGGACTTTTAATGAAACCCGAGAAGCATGGAAGGGGAAGCTCGAATTTTATTGGGTACAAACCAAAGAATTCACATCCAATGATTTCTCATGGTCCCCATCTCACGACCCTAACCAACAAAACATTAAGGGGATGTTGCAACACCTAGTCGCGTCCCAAGAAGCTCAAATAGCTAAGCTCTCGGATCGTTTTAACCAACAACAAGCCGAGATGGATAAGAAGATAGATAACCTCTTGAAAGCCATGACCAATAGTGATAGGAAGGTTAATGCTATCTCAACTCCCGAACCTTCCGGTGTAGAGATTAAGGACCCCAAGTAAGCTAGTTAAGCACGTTCAATTCGTCAATACCATCACCTTAGCAAAACCTAATAGAACAAATGACGAAGCGAACCATGAAACGATACTTGAGGTTAGTGAAACACCGAGGAATGAAACAACCAAGGAAGTAGATGAAGTAGACATTGATTATTTCAATAAGTTTCCTACGGAAGTAGAACTATCTCGCCACCCTCACTTAGTGCGTGACCTCCGTCACATGTATGTTAGGAGAAGCCCTAGGATCAAGTTTGGGAACCCTTGTAATCTTAACATACCATGTTGCATAGGACACCTTTTCGTGGCAAAGGCCTACATTGACCGCAAGTCCCTAATAAACATAATGACTAGCACCTACTATAATTGGGTAATGAAGAAGCCTATCCCAACTAGGCAAGATCCCGATAATTTTAGGGTTAGTTGCAATTTTCTTGGTAGAGTTAAGGGATTGCCCATCTATGTAGGTAGTTTCACGTTTCCTACGGATTTCATAATAGTGGAAGATATTAGTACGGCCATAGATCCTAGCTTGTCCCATGTTATTCTAGGGAAACCTTTCTTAGAAAGCACCGGGATGACTTATGATCCCTCGTTAGGAATAGTGCGTTTTAAGGATGAGACCGCTGACGTAGCCTACCAAATGCCGTTTACGTTTGAAAATTTTTCATCACTCTCCAATGATGAAAAGGAACTTAAACTATCAGTCTACAATAGGAATGAGAAGGATAAGGAGAAAGGAGTGGATTATGTCATGGCCAAGATTTTCGGTTTCTATAAGGATTGCTTGAACTTAGGACCGGAATATAGAACTGATTGGGGAGAGGACGACCTCTTAGAAAGGTGCATCATAGGGCACTTTTACAACATGGAATCCCCCAATAGAGACCGTCATGAGGAAGAAGGTGACGGTAATGAAGTCACGTAGGGGCACGACTTCGAGTCTAGCTACAAGACTCATAAATAAAGAAAAGCGCTTCGTGGGAGGCAACCCATGCTTAATTGTTTGCTTGTTTGTGTCGTGTATCTTTTATTGATTGTTTATTCTCATGTTTGAATTTGTAAAAATGCTTTATTTTGTCTTTAACCTCGTCTAAATTACATATAAAGGTATTTTACATAAGGGATAAGTGTAGGGAGGACTACACACATTTTCAAAAGAAACGTAAACATTAGAATTACAATTATGTAAAAGATATACATGTGTGTTTGTTCGAGTCAAATGCTTGTATCGAGTCATAATGGATGTTTTGCAGAATTTTTCCAGATTCTAAAGATGTAAATTTTCCGCAATTTTTCCAGAAAATCGCAGACCAATTTTATCAGATAACCTGACGGCGTCAGATCGCAACCCGACCGTCAGGAAGGAGCATAAACAACCGACATTTTTCTCGCTTTCTCGAGCTACTTATAAATTTTTGGAATTTTCCAGGTCTTAATTTTTCAGAAATTCTGTAAACATCCATTCCACAAGCATTATATCCTAGTTTAGTAGAGTCCTATATATACTATTACCGCCGATTTTACGCGAAGGTTTCGTTTGTTTTCCTCAAGTGTGCAGGTTTAATTTACCAAGAAGAAGATACATAAGATGAGAAGGAGCTTTTCACGCAAACGTTCTTCTTGAAGAAAGATGTAACCACCACTTTATACGGATCCTACCGAGCTAATCAGGGGAGTATTAGTTTCTTTCATCTTTTATTACCTTCCATTATTATAACTTTGATACTTTCGGGGAACATTGGGACAATGTTCAGCTTTAAGTGTAGGGAGGGAAAATAAAACGGGAACTTTGAAACTATGCTTATCCTTGAATATTTGCTTTGTCCAATTGCATTTGTGTAATAAATCATGAGAAAATGTCGGTTAGGGTAATTTTGGCACCAAATTTAAAATTTTTCATGACATATAGGAGTGGGCCATTAGTCTTAATAAAGCATCTCATGGATAGGAAATTATATGACTAGCACAAAAACCCTTTACCACTTAAATTCCACCCAAAATGTGAGGATCGCCCTTAGATTAGTAGGAATTGAAGCATTCATCTTTAATGCTTAGAGTGTGAACCGGTAGTATAATAGATTCTAGAACTTGTTTTGTGATGCATCCCGAGATCGCTAGTAAGACTACACTTGTGTAGTTAGGAATAACTAAATGATAAGAGGCATTAGGATAATCCTTGTTTGATACCCGTAATATAATTACTTCTTCCACATCGGTTGAGTAATTCCCCCACACCTTTGCGTTGTACTCATCTTTAGTACACGATACCCCTAGTTAACCCCTCAGAGCCTATCCTTTTCGCGGTTCTCGTGATGTTTCGGTTTTCCGGAATATCAATAAAGAGCATTGTTTACACCCCACCCCCAAATGTACACCCAAATCGCCTTAGCCTACCTTGTATGCACTCACTTTTAGTGCATTATTGTTATCACCCTAAACCCTTAGTTCAATTATCTAGTTGCTTGCATAAGTTGCTAAGTCGAGTCATATCCTTTGTACACAGTCTTCGGACGATTGGGACTCATGGGAAAAGTTAAAGTTTATGAAATGACGGGAAGGGACCGTTAAATTCAAATTCCCTTTATTTGCGTAATAATGTACTCCAAGTGTTTTGATCTTTTCAATTCGGGTCATATTAGTGTTAGAGTAATAAAAACTCAAGTGTAGGGATGTGCCTATAAATCCCTATCATTTTGATGTTATCGTAGAGGATGTTAGAGTAAAAGTGTATGAAAAAAAAACGAAAAAAATTGAAAAAGAGAAAAAGAAAAAAATAGAGTGTTGAAAAAAGAAAAAAAAACGGGCTACCATCCTACATCTATCTTTAATTTATGTTTCTTTGTTTCAGTTATCTAGAGTCTAGAGTGTCGAGTCTTGGCTTAGCAACGCCATTCTTCGCATGCTTGTAACATAAAGATTTTTGACTTGCTACCACTAAATCGCCTATCCCACCAAACCCTTTGTTTCCCTACCGTAAGCGTAACATTACAACCCTTTAAAAGACCTCTTGGATAGTCTTTCCTAGGTGCTTACGCCAAAGCGATGGAGGTTTGATCTAGTCTCAAGCCTATGGTAATCTATGTACTAGGACCGTTAATGAGTGTTTATCTTCCATTTCCAACTTGTTATATTTCATATACACCCGAGAGATGTGAGTATCCAAACACCCCATGTGAGGTGCTATGATGTAATTTCCGTGCTTGTTATGACTTTTTTGGGGCTTATATGTGTTGTGGATTGTTCTAAACCAATGCTTCATGACCCCTAACTTATAAATTAATTGGTTAAAAGCACATTTGCTTGAGGACAAGCAAATACCAAGTGTAGGGATATTTGATAAGGTTTAAAAATGTACCTTTTGAGGGGTCTTAAGCCCTTATTTGATCACTTTTGTATCCGTTATTACTTAATATCGTTGCTTTTCACTTTTTAGGTATCTTGAAGGCAAAATGCTGGAATGACACTTATTCGGACAAAAAGGCGCAAATATACGAAGAAAATGGCCAAAGTCAAGAATAGAGACACTCAGTGCTGCTGAACTGAAAGGGACGGCGTCAGGCACAAAATAGTGACGCCGTCGGACAAGTTTTGTGACGGCTCAAAAGCCAAATTGCTCATTTACAAGTGACGGCTTCAGGTTTTAAAAGAGTAGGGCGGCAACTCGCACGACCTAGATTTGATCCGACGACGCCGAGATGAAGGAGACGGGCATCACAAGCATAAGGTGACACCGCCGCAAGACTAACGTGGCCAAGACGAAACCCTAATGACGGCGACCCGACGGCGTCACAAATCAAAGGGTGACGCCGTCTCATGTGTAATCTTATATATATAATCCGAATTTTTTAGTTTTCAGTGTGTAGTCTTTTTGAGTAAAAACCTAAACCGAACCAAGGCTGTCTTGTACGGGTTCCATACCTTATCTTAGATCAAGATAAGTGTTTTACTTCATTAATTTAATTATGTCTACAATTAATTGTGTGTATGCTTGCATGTTTCCCATGTTCGGCTAATTTACTTGTGTGTTTGCTTAGGGAATATGAAACTTAATTATTGAATATTGATTGGTTGTCTCTTATCTTAATTGTTAATGATCTAGTATTGCGATAGGTCATCCGTTGTGTAGTTAATGCTTGATTAATCTTTGTGAACCTTAGCTTATAGTACCTAGAGTCATTGTAGGCTAAACCATCCGAAGAGTACCTTAGTGTTAAGTTTATAAATCCTAGAGATTTTGTAGGCAATAACCTTTGGTAGTTTCAAAGAGTTAGGGATAAACGAATACCCTACGACCTTAGACACACAACGCGATTAAGAATAAGGACGTGACAATTCAACCATCAATGGGAGATAATTAAGGAGTAATAAAACCTAAGTAAACACATCTTTAAATCATCATATGAGCACACAATAATTAGAAATAGACTACATACACCACTAGATTAGATAATTAGATAAGTAGAAGTAATCGTTAGAAATACCAACCCCCCAAATCCAAAACCCCGAGATTCATACCTTTCCATTTCCTAAAAAACATAAAAAGATAAAAAATAATCTTCCTCAACCCCAACCTTAGCGTAGTAACTTCTCACTAGCATTCCTATTCCCCTAGAGAACGATATCAATTCCCGTGGCTTACCCTAATACTACACTACAACGATTAGGTTTACTGCCTAGGGTGTTGAAAAACTTGCTCGACGAAAAGGAAGTTCCTTTGACCCCGAACGACGCGTGTAGCATTATCATAACACTACACGACACAAACTCCTTATGACAGAGAATCCTTTACAACGTCGCCTACTCTTTTTCCGATACAAGGCTAGACACCTCTTCCACGGTAGAACCAAACTTATCACAACGCCGCTTTACACTTTATCCGGTACACAAGCTAGATACCGAAGTTCCATTATAAAGGAGGAACTACTACCCAAAAATACACGACACCTATCCGAAGGGAGACCCACTCCTTATTACAACATCATCAAGGATATCAATATCCTTGGGCACAACCTATCTATATTTGTACATCGATGCATGATATCGATTGTACATCATTGGCATCTTTCACTAGTGCCCTTAACACTTATGGCATTTTTCACTAATGCCTTAGACACGGACGTTCGGCACCTTTCACTAATCCCTTCAACTTGACCCTTTTGGCATCCTTCACTAATGCCTTAGACACGGACGTTCGGCACCTTTCACTAATGCCTTCAACTTGACTCTTTTGGCATCCTTCACTAATGCCTTCAACTTAACACTTCTAGAGAGGAAGAAAGAACTATCAACAAGATAACTTCAATAGTCTTGATGATGACGAAGCTAGGCAACTCATGGACTTGAGTTTGCTCGACTTCAAGAGGTGGTGATCTCGCCTTTAAGAGGAACCTAGAGAATCACACAAAAACAAACACAAACTACATAGAGAGATCCTTTGGATATGAGGTTAGAGAGTTTACAATACTTGGAGAAAGTATGTATGGGAGTGGTAGCCTAGAATGAAGAAATGGCTCACTATTTATAGACAAAAACATGCTACTGTTCCACGGATCCCTTGCTTGAGGGATCCGTCTAATGTATTACTAGGGATCCATAGGACGCTCCCCCTAGATGGGTTGTGGGTCATGGATCATGGATCATGGTTGTAGGTTTTGATCCATGGGTATCCAAATAGATACAATGTATCTAGAAGAAGCAATGCATCTAGTCAATAGGTCATGGGTTAGCTCCATGGGTCATGGATAATACCCATTATGACTTATGCATGATGTCATGCAATAGGTCATGGGTTATGGATCATACTCCATGGGTATGGGTAATGGACTTTGGGCTTTACCCAACTACATTCAATGTATTTAGTCAATGGGTCAAATACTTAGATTTCTACCCATTATATTACCCATTATAATACATACTAAGTACGTATATATCTACCCATTATGTAAACACTAGTTGTTATACATATGCATTACTATAACATGAAAACACTATTACTTGTTTAGTGATTTATATAAAGACGTAAGTGTGTTAGTAAACTATTGGCTCAAACCATTTACATATTTTGTTTGTTTCGTTAAAATGATTTTATGTTTGTTATCGACAAAACATTAAAAGATCGTAAAATATAAATAAACGTTTTTACGGCTTATTTGTATTAACAATCTCCCCCTTTTTGTTGATGACAAAACATAAGATTATTTTAAGGAAAAACTAAAATTCGTAATTGTTTGAATTGGAGTTTTTACTCTTTTCTCCCCTTTTTTGTTGAAACAAAAAGAGCGTCGAAAAGAAACTAACACATTGTTGTAAGAAAAACACGTGAAAGGTAAAAATAAGAAAATAGAGAGTAAGGGAAGAGAAGGATTCTCATCTTAGCTCCCCCTTGACCGGTCCGTCCCTTTGTGAGGGCGTCAAGTATTCAGAAAGACTAAGCGAGTGCTTTGCAAATTAAGTTTGCAAATGGCTTTGTCTTTTTGACGAACATGCTCCCCCTTGACGAGTGCTCCTTTGCAAGGATGACATCAAGTAATGTAATCCTATGTGAAGGTATTGCAAATGATTTGGCAATGTTTTACTTTGACAAGAAACTCCCCTAGCTAAGGGTTTCAAAGTCTTCATGTGTATATTGAAAATCTACAAAACAAGGGTTAGAAAACAAGTATATAACGCATAATTTCCTGCAAATAAGACACAAGTTAGTAATAAAATTGTCTTCTGTTGCACGGATCCCACGGTTCCTCCTTTGGAGGGATCCGTCTAAGTTAAACTGAGGGATCCGTCTGTCTGTGAGCTTAAGACAGCAATGGTGATGTAAAATGTGATGTTAACATCAAAATGAGATATGTATTAAGGCACTAAACATATTCTCAAGACAATATGGCATATAACATGTAATTTCATTCAATAAAAATACGAGAAATGATCTACATATCTCTAAAACTAAGAGAATGATTCAAACATGTAATACATTTTCTACTAATTCTAAGAAGTAATGGAGACCTAAAAAGCATCAATGTGCTTGAATCTAAGGATGAGTAGACTTGTTGATTTGGTCCAATCGTTCAAGGAGATGATTAAACATGAAATGCAACTCATTTTGTACTTCTTGAACAAGTCCTTAGGTGATTTGACAATTAGAGCAATTATTGTCATGACTAGAAACCGAAGGAGGTGGGATGTTTGGAGGAGGTTCCACAAAAGATGGTGGAGGTGTGTTGAGCAACGTAGGATGTGGTTCTACTAAAATTGAGGGTGATGATGCATGAGTTGGTGGTGGTAATGGAAAGTCCTCTATATGGTTAGATCTTTGGTGATTCCTTGTCTCCAAAGATGGACTATTTGGTGATGAAGGTGGTTCCCTATTTAGAGAGAAGGTTGGTGAATGGGAATTTCTTGGTGGTGAGACTTCTAATGAGTAGATATTTGGATGAGAAAGAGGTTCGGTAATGGAATGTAGTCTAGGATTTAGAAATGAAGGCTTGGGTGTTTTACTATAGCTAGGTGTGTTTGGTTTAGTGCTTGATGAAGCTTTTTCCAACTCAAAAGGTCGAATGCTAATTCTACCTGTTCTTTTAGCTATTGTTGATTGAGTTTGTTGAGGGGGAATTCTACCATTTGGACTTCTTATGGGTGATGAATCAGTCGATGATATCTCATGGACCATGTGAGCATTCGTTTTGGATGAAGCTTTGGTTGAAGATTTCTTGACAGATGCTTTAGTCATAGTGAAAGGAGAGGGTGTAGTAGAAGTCTTAACTACTGATTTTTGGATTGTGGTATGAATAATGGCTTAAGCTCCTAAGATTGCTTGGTTTATAAAGGATGATTGAGTTAATGAATTAAATTCTTGACCACTAAGAAATTTGGCATGCACCAAGGTCAACTATGGTGTTGTTCTACTCTAGGGAGTCATTAAATGACAAGCAAAAGTGTTTAGATTACCAAAGAGGGTTTGAATTTGGAAGAAAAACTGATCACAAGCTGTTCTGTATACACGGTTCCCTCTCACTAGGGATCCGTCTAGTTATAAGCTAGGGATCCGTCTGTGTTAGGATTTAGAAAATACAGGTATTAAAGTGTCGGTCATCTCAAGTATTTGTAATCGTTAGAAAGCTCGTAGTCGTAGTTATTTAATGTCATGTAGTATTTAGTTAAATAATACCGTGGAGGACGGACGGGTCTTTACCCACTGTATGCCTGATCCATAGCCCGTTAGATGGCGTTTTGTGTAAAGATTATAAATACTCTCTACCTCCCAAGGTAGAGAGTTGGAGCTCATAATAAGATTTTTCTTTCTCTTACTAAAGTTCCCAAACCTCTAACTTTCTCTCTCTAGAAAATCATCTATACGCCTACTTGTGTTTGTGTTATGATGTGTATGTGAAATCCAATATGTATCAATTGGTATCAAGAGCCAAGGTTAGATCATCTCTTACATATCCTTGGATTTCTAGTGGTTTTTAGGTGGTTTTCGAGTTTGAAAAAGTTTAGTGGTTTTTGCATCATTTGGTTCATTTCTAGTGTTAAAGTTTGAATTTTGATTGTACTTTTGTGTTTAGGATCATCATAAGTTTTTAGGTTTTGATTTGGAAGGCTTGAATCATCATGGTTGAGTTGTTTTTGGATTGAAAAGTGGTGTTTTTGAGTTATTCTAGCTAGCGACTTGAGCCACGGATTTTTTAATATTGGTAGCGACTTGCTTTGTATGTTGGTAGTGATTTGTAGTGGAAGTGGTAGCGACTTGGTGCTTAGCGACTTGTCTATTGAGATAAGCCAACAAATAGTACACTTAGTGGATTCTCCACTACGGGTAGCGACTTGGTGAAGGTAGCGACTTGGAGATTAGCGAGTTGCTATTTAGCGACCTGACTACTTAGCGACTTGGTGCTTAGCGACTTGCTGTCAAAATTCGTAGCAACTTGGTGTCTTAGCGACTTGACATTATAGCGACTTGATTTCATAATACTTAGCAACTTGGTGCTTAGCGACTTGGTTCAAGTTTTCTTAGCTTAACTTGGTTGAATTATTGTTTGTAATACGGTTTTCTCTTGATTCAGTAAAACTCGCGTGAAAGAATCTATTTCCGGTTTAATCATAGAGTTTTAAAATCCCGTGTAATCTGTTAACATGTCTACCATCGTACCTACAATCATCTCCACTGGTGCTGAGGATGTTCAAGCAGCTGGTTCAGATACTCGTCCACCTATGCTTGACAGAATTGACTACGACTCTTGGGCTCAAAGAATCAGATTGTACTGTCTTGGAAAGGAAAATGGGGTCAACATTCTCAAATCCATTGATGAAGGACCTTATCAGGTTGAGACTACAAGAGATATAATTGATACTGCTGTAGATGGAACCATGATCTTTGGATTGGACAGACCAAAGACGTATGATGAGCTCAGTGATAAGGAGAAAAAGAGATTCGATGCTGACATCATGGCTTCAAACATCATACTTCATGGTCTTCCAAAAGACATCTACAAGCTGATCAATCACAACACTGAAGCCAAGGCAGTTTGGGATAATGTCAAGATGCTTCTCTCAGGATCTGAATTGACTAAAGAAGACAGAGAATCTCAACTGTATGATGAGTTTGAGTACTTTAAGATGAAACCAGAAGAGAGTGTCTATGAATATTACGTGAGATTCCACAAACTGGTGAATGATATGAGGAATATTAAGATGACTATGCCAAATATTCAGCTGAACTCAAAGTTTGTGAACAACATGAATCCGAATGGCACAAGTTTGTCACCTCTGTGAAGCTAACCAAAGGATTGAAGAACACAAACTATGAGCAACTGTATGCCTTTCTTCTTCAGAATGAGAGACATGCCATGTTTGAAAAAAGGATTCTTGAGCAATTCAAAACAAATCGTGAGAAACAAACTCACCAAATGATTCTACAGCCTTCTACACCAATGTTGGAATTACCACCAAAGCCTCACAAGTTATTCCCATGGGTGATGGTAATTACAAACTCATCCCGATCCAAAGATATAAACCACCAGACCCAAATACATTCATGGAAAACTTCATCAATCAACTATCTCTCATGGTCAGTCAAAACATGAACTCTCTTCCACACACCAACAATAACCTCAGAACAACATCCAATCCACATAATCAAGCAACTGTCAGAGATGGGAAGGTTATGGTGCAACCAGTTCAAGAAAGGAAGTATGAACAGGGAAGAGGTGGAGCTGGTAGAGGTTATGCTGCTAATCAAAATCGGGGAAGGATTGGGAATCAAGGTCAAGCAAAGCCAATCAAATGCTACAACTGCGGTGGTGAGGGACATATTGCAAGGAACTGTACATCTCCAAAACGTCCTCAGAATGCTGAATACTTCAGAGACAAGATGCTGCTTGTGCAAGCTCAGGACAATGGAGCAACTTTGGATGAAGAGGAGTTGCTGTTTCTTGTTGAAGGGAATGCTAAGACATATGATGCTGATGTAGATGAGCAGCCAGTGCAGGGTATGGGTCAGAACAATCCAAATGCATTTCAACTAGCTGATTGTGATGCTTATGATTCGGATGTGGATGATGAACCAACTGCCCAGTCAATCTTCATGGCAAGGATCTATCCTATAGTCTCTCCTAAGGTTCCTTCACCGCAACAGGCTGGTCCATCCAAAGAATCAATCATCTCAGAGGTATTAAAACTGTACGACAAGGTTGATGAGCAAAAGATACATAATGAAGTACAATCTCTTGAAACTTATGATTCAGATGTTGAAAATGTTGGAAATAGTAATACTGTCCCATATAATCAACATGTGGCTCAAAGTGAAAGTGAGATTGTACCAAGTGATGTATCTTCTGCAGTCAATGATGATTGTGTTTTTTATGAATACACCGCATGTGCCCATGATGATTCTGTTACCTCTGAACTCAATGCCTATAAGGAACAAGTTGCTATCTATGAACAACGTGCTAAGTTTGAGTTAACTACCCGTGAGCAGGAAATGGATGACCAAATGCGTGCAATAATTAGAAAAAGTAATTTTAGAGAAGAAGTATTAAAACAAGAGTTAAACTCCTTACAAGAAAAGCTTTCTAAAACTGCTAAGCAAAACAAGAACTTCAAGAAAATGTTAAAGTGCTTAAGCAAGAATTCAGTGCTAAGGAGTCAAAACTTTTGAATGATTTTTCTAATCTAAAGACTTTGAAAAACAAGCTTGAAAATAAGTTGTACGTACAAGGAAACACCATTCAGACTGCTCACATGATCACTAAGCATAGAGTTCTAAGTGACAAACATAGTGTTGCCTTAGTTGATGAACCAAACCCTGAGGCTTGTAAAAGGCTAGAGAAGCTCATAAGGTAATGTATGATGGTAATGAGATCCTTAAGCCTAGGCAGAAACCTAGTTGCGCTGAGAACACTGAGGAAGATAGGCAGCTAGAAGAAGTCACTAAAATGAAGTTGGATGGAAAACTTAAGAGCCCTTTGTGCATAGAAAAGAAAATCAGCTATAAAACACCCAATTATGCTAAGGACAATTGGATTGCCTTTAACAAGTTTAGACCTCAAACACAGCTGACCCCGGAACAAGTGTTCTGGAAAAAGGATATGGACATGAAAACAGCTGATGAGTTTGTTGCACAGAACCCCCCATGTAGAAGAATACCTCCTGCCACTGTTTATCCCCCCAATACTCCAATGCATTTAGTCCCAAGATCTATTCCCACTAAGAGCAAGACCTTAATCAGTCAGTACGTCATTTATCAACTATTTGCTAATTTTGAGAAAACCTGTAAGAAAAGGATCACACCCACTGGGATTACTAAAGGGGAAAGGGGTTTTGAACAACCTAAAGAATGTTATTTAACTGAGGTCATGTCTTTCTTCAAATAATTAAAAGATCAATTTGATAGTCTTAAAAAAGGGATGGACTTAGATATTAAAGAAATGGAAAAGGAATTTGATGCGATGATTGTTGAGGTTAGTGACTATGAGCGAAAACTAAAATATAATGAGATTGAAAGGAAGAACTTGCATACCTTGAATGAGAATCTTATTTCTGAATGTATTGCTCAAGATGTGTTTTACACTGCTACAAATTATTCAATTAATGCTTCTCAATTTCATGAGTTATCTGTAGCTCTGAAAGTCTCCCATGATCGTGTCATTGAGCTTGAAATAAAAAACTCTAAACTAAGTGAGAAAATTGAACAGGATGATCACGATAATTTGCTAAAACATTTTTTTAAGCTAGAAGTTGAACATTTTGATTTACAACTAAAATATCAACATCTCAAAGAAAATGTTAAAACCTCAAACATCAAGATATCCTCGGATGGTCCAGAGTTTGATGCAGTTTTTGAATTAAACAAACGTGATGAACAGATTCAAGCTCATCGTAACACGATCAGAAAGTTGAAAGCCCAAATTTCTCAATTAAAGGGTGAAAAGAACAATGTGATTGGCTCCCAAATGCCTCCTCCTTTAGATTCTCAGAATTCTCATAATTTTCATCTTCAAAACTTGGTTAATGCTTTACAAAAGGAAAATGAGAGTTTTCTAGAAGAAAATGAAAAGGTCAAACAACATTTCAATGAGTTATTTGAATCAATAAAGGTCACTCGTAACAATAATAATGATAAAATAACTTCGTTGCAAAAAGAAATTGAGAATCTAAAGAGTCAGGTTAAAGGGAAAATGCCAATGACCAATGAAGAGAATGGTGTATCAAAGGTGCGTGTTTGTAATAAATATGCTTTGTTTGTGAAATATGTTCCTCCTTATCTTAGGAACAACAAAATTGCTATTCAAACATATTTCTCATGCCTTAAGGATAGCCTAGAATGTCTCCGTGAGATCGTTGAAGAGGATAAGTTAGAGAAACCACTTAATAATGCAATTGGTCATGCATGCTTATATGCTAAACGATCTCAAGAACTTCTAGAATGCTTAATTACAATATGCCCTAAATCCTTAGGTGAGAAAGTTAATCCCTTGATACCTTGTTCTATGCCTTGTGCCAAGTATGAAATTCATTCAATGCCCAATGTTATGAATGAGAACTTTTGTGTGCTTTCAAATAGTTCAGATCCCAGCACCTCTAGAACTAAGAAAGTGAACTTCAGTGTGCCTTCAAGTAGTTCAGATCAAAGCACTTCTAAACCTGAAATGCAAAAAGTAGCAAAACCAACTAATGTTCCCATTCCCTCTACAGGAGTAATCAATGACATTAAAGCAAGCAGGTCAAAGTCTCACGGCAATACAAGGAATGATAGAACCTCGCAAGCTAAGAATGTGTATTGGAAGCAAGCAGGTCAAAGTCTCACGGCAATACAAGGAATGATAGAACCTCTACAGGAATATTAAGTTTGAGTTGAATAAAACGAATCGTGCTGATTCTAGTATTAGCTATAAGCGTACTGTAATTAATTCGAATTCTGCTACTATCTGCTAACCATGTAATGATGATGCTTATTTCTGTACTAATCATGAATGTGATGTGAATGTTTTTTCTAATGCTGTCAAATGCCCTGTTAAAACTGTTAATGCTAAAATTCAAGCTAAGAAGGCTAAAAGGCAAAGGCGAAAGAAAGTTAGAAAACAGTGGAAACCCACAGGAAGGAAATTTAGTAAAATAGGTTATCAATGGATACCTGCTGGCCGTAAGATTAATGAGCTTTGCCTTAAAGTTGCTAAATCAATGCCCACTAGAAAATGGATGCCTACTGGTAGAACTATTCCCTTAAGAAATGAACATACTTTGAATAGGTCAAATATGGACACTAGCACTGTATCTATTTCTAATGATTCCATTGTTTCTACTTCTGATGTGGGTGTTCCAATCACTGTTACTAACCAAGTGGAACCCATTCTTGCATGGGGATCCCAATTATCCAGTTATCCATTCTTGTCTGTGTTCAACTGCAGATCATTCAAATCGTTCTGTGGTACCTGGACTCAGGCTGTTCCAAGCATATAACTGGAGACCGGTCGCGGCTCATGAACTTCTTGAGTAAATTCATCGGAACTGTTAGATTCAGGAATGATCATTTTGGTGCTATTATGGGTTATGGAGATTATGTTGTCGGTGATAGTGTTATCTCCAGGGTATATTACGTAGAAGGTCTTGGTCATAACTTATTTTCTGTCGGTCAATTCTGTGATTCTGATCTAGAAGTGGCCTTCAGAAAACATACTTGTTTCATTAGAGAACTTGATGGTAAGGAACTTTTAAGAGGAACACGTGGTTCAAATCTATACACCATCTCTATCGAAGATATGATGAAGTCTTCTCCAATTTGCTTGTTGTCAAAGGCTTCGAAAACAAAGTCATGGTTATGGCATCGTCGTCTCAATCACTTGAACTTTGGCACCATCAATGATCTCTCCAGAAAGGACTTAGTTGTAGGTTTACCTAGAATAAAGTATGAAAAGGATCATCTTTGTTCAGCATGCCAATTAGGAAAAAGCAAGAAGTATGCCCACAAACCCAAACCTACAAACTCCGTTACAAAAGTTCTTCATACAATTCACATAGACTTATGTGGACCCATGAGAGTGCAGAATATCTTTGGGAAGAAATACGTGTTAGTTGTGGTTGATGATTACTCTCGATTCACCTGGGTTAAGTTCCTTAAGACAAAGGATGAAACTCCAGATATCATCATCAAACTTATCAAACAACCGCAGGTTCGACTTAACAAAACTGTCAGAATCATCCGAACAGACAATGGAACTGAGTTTGTTAATAAACAACTTAGTGAGTTTTATGAAAGTGTTGGAATCAGTCATCAAAGAAGTGTTCCACGAACTCCTCAACAGAACGGTGTAGTTGAAAGACGAAATCGAACTCTTGTGGAAGCCGCAAGAACAATGCTGATTTACTCAAAGGTTCCAATGTTTCTATGGGCTGAAGCCATTGCCACTGCATGCTACACTCAAAATCGATCCCTAATTCACACTGCTCATGGAAAAACTCCATATGAACTTGTCCACAATAGAAAACCTAATCTCTCATTCCTTCGTATGTTTGGTGCATTGTGTTATCCAACTAATGAGGGTCAAGACTTAGGCAAACTTAAGGCTAAAGCGGACATTGGAGTATTTGTAGGATATGCACCAAACAAAAAGGGATACCGAATCTACAACAAAAGAACCCGAAATATCATGGAAACAATTCACGTTACGTTCGATGAGCTGACCAGTCCTATGGCTCCTGGACAATCCAGTTCTGGACCCGCACTTCAAAACCGTCCAATTGATTCATCCCTTGTACCTAACTCATCTCCAGCAACTCCATGTTTACCTCCATCTGAAGATAATCTGAAGAAATTGTTTGATCCAATGTTTGATGAGCATTATGAGCCAAATGCCAATGATATGTCAATTCCAACAACAGAGGCTGCTTCTAGCCCTGTCAATGAAGTTAACCCTTCAGTTTCAATGTCATTAAGTCAAGAAGCGCACTGATCACTGCTGTCTCATCAACAAACCTTCAATCATCAAGTGTACATCATGGAATTGTTTTTGGCACTCAGGATGAAGTTAATCCCTTTGCTACTCCTGAAGATGCTCCATTTGAAAACATATTTGCTCCGAATCATCATCGAACCATCTTCATCGGGAAATCGATTCCGCTACTTCAGTTCCTCAACAACAACCACATGAACACCTTAGGAAATGGACACATGATCATCCATTGGACAACATCATTGGAAACCTCTCTGGTCCAGTATCCACTCGGAAACAACTTGCAAGCGATGCCTTATGGTGCTTCTTCAACTCCGTACTCTCTAAGATCGAACCAAAAGATGTTAAAACCGCCATGAATGAAGACAGTTGGTTCAATGCCATGCAAGAAGAAATTCATGAGTTTGATCGACTAGACGTATGGGAATTAGTACCTGCTCCTGACTGTGCCATGATCATTGCTCTAAAGTGGATCTTCAAAGTAAAACTTGATGAGCATGGTGATGTTTTAAAGAACAAGGCTCGATTGGTTTCAAAAGGATACCGTCAAGAAGAGGGTATTGACTTTGAAGAATCATTTGCTCCAGTTGTTCGTATTGAGGCAATCGTAATATTCTTGGCTAATGCCGCTAGCAAGAATATGGCTGTATATCAGATGGATGTGAAAACCGCCTTCTGAATGGAGATTTGAAAGAGGTGGTTTACGTAGCCACCAGGAGGGTTTTGTGAATCCAGAGCATCCTACTCATGTCTATCGCTTGAAAAAGCCCTTTACGGTTTGAAGCAAGCTCCTAGAGCATGGTATGATACGTTGTCAAAGTTTCTTCTATCTTCGGATTCAAGAAAGGAGCAGTTGATCCGACATTGTTCACCAGGAAGTCAGGCAAACATTTAATTCATGTTCAAATATATGTTGATGATATTATCTTTGCCTCGACTGACCCTAATGAGTGTGACCGTTTTTCAAATGAAATGGGTTCTAAATTTCAAATGTCAATGATGGGAAAAATGTCATTTTTCTTGGGATTACAAATTTCACAAAGTCCCGGAGGCATTTTTATTAATCAATCTAAATATGCAAATGAGATTTTAAATAAATTTGGATTTGATTCTTGTGACCCTGTTAACACTCCCATGATAGAGCGTACTAAACTAGATGAGGACCTCTCAGGGATCATGGTAGACCAAACGAAATATCGTAGTATGATTGGATCCCTGATGTACCTCACATCTAGTAGACCAGACATCTTGTTCACTGTTTGCATGTGTGCTAGATACCAGGCTAAGCCTACCAAAAAGCACCTTGAAGCGGTAAAACGGGTCTTTCGGTATCTCCAAGGAACCATCAACATGGGACTTTGGTACCCAAAGGACACCGGTATTTCACTAACAGCCTATGCATATGCTGATCATGCAGGATGTCAAGATACACGTCGAAGTACGTCTGGAGGTGCTCAGTTTTTGGGTGATAAGTTTGTGAGCTGGTCTTCAAAGAAGCAAATGAGTACTTCTATTTCCTCTACAGAGGCTGAATACATAGCCATGTCATCTTGTTGTGCTCAAATTCTATGGATGAGATCCTAATTATCTGACTATGGCTTTGAATTCAACAAAATCCTTTGCGTGATAATAAAAGTGCTATTGCTCTCTCATGCAACAACGTATAACACTCAAGAGCAAAGCACATTGACATTCGACATCATTTCATCAGGGAGCAAGTTGAAAATGGTGTGGTGGGACTATACTTTGTGAGGACCTGAATACCGTAAGCAGACATCTTCACCAAAGCTCTTCCTAGAGAACGTTTTGAGTTTATCCTTCCACGACTTGGTCTTAAGAGCCTACAACCGAAAACACTCAAACGTCTTCAAGAGGAAGAAGAGGAGTAAAAGGTTTTCCTTCATCTATCTCTTGTAAATATCTATTCGAAAAACAAAATACAAAATTACAAAACCTTCAAAAAGAAAATAGAAAAATAGAAAACTTTCAAAAAAATCCAAAAATATTGTCCTTTTGTCTTGTTTTCCTCGATTCGATAATATCTACGGTCTTTGTGATGTCATTCAAAGAATGACACAAGACTTTAGATGTTATTCGAATGTTAAAATATATATTTTTATATATATATATATATATATATATATTGAGATAAAGAAAATTTTTTAAGAAAGTAAAACAGTGGCTTATTGTCATTTCAAGCAGTAACCTGTTTTTCAAAGAAAGAACAGAGCCATGCCTTATCTATTTTTTTAATCTCATGCTCTGATTCTATAAACAATTACTTACTATCTAATGAAAACTAATTGCGTTGAAAAATAACTCGGACTCTATTGTTGAAAATCATCTTGACTTAACTTTTGTCAAAATATCTATCTCTCAATCAAAAACTTATGTCATTGATTGAGAGGGAGAATGATTTCAATTAAATCAAAAGGTTATTTGTCATACAATTGTTTTCAAAAGATAATCATGCATGTTTAATCAATGGAGTTTAAAGTCTCAAAATCCGATCCTTATCAGTTAAAACGTTTTCATAATCAAGTCATAATTCTCCTTAAAAGCTTTCAAAATCAATTTAAATCTACAGAGATCACAAATCTCAAATGGTTTGATAATTGTGATCGGGGGAGAATGTGTGATTTAAATTGATTTAAACTGATAATTCGGTAAATGGTTTTATAAGGATGTACAAGCTCTCCTTCCCACATGTGCCAAACGATTTCCAATTTTCCATGCACATGTTGAGGGGGAGCATCTATCTTAAACCACAAAGATTTGAAACATGATCAATTTATCTCAATGTGCAGTTGTTTCCTAATATGTGCAAAACATTTTAAAAAATCTACGCACATATTGAGGGGGAGCAACTATTTTTGAAAAGCACATTTTTTATATAACTACTCTTAGATGCAAGCCAACCCCT
>OU343216.1:170693309-170741098 GCA_910596185.1 Chrysanthemum makinoi | reverse complement strand
TTTAGCTTGGAATTTTAGCATTACCGCTTTTAATGGTGGCATTTGACAAAGATTAGAAAAACATTCACATCACATTCATGATTAGTAAATAAATAAAGCAAATATCATTACATGGTTTATAATAGTAGCGTAATCTCTAATTAATTACAAAGACGCTTTATAGCTAATACTAGAATCAAATACGCATTCGCTTGAAGTCTCAACTCAAACTTAATATTCCCAGAGGTTCTATCATTCCTTGTATTGCCGTGGAGACTTTTGACCCGCTTGCCCAATACACATTCTTAGCTTCACAGGGTTCTATCATTCCTTGTATTGCCGCGGAGACTTTGACCTCGCTTGCTTTAATGTCACTGATTACTTCTGTAGACGGAATGGGAACATTAGTTGGTTTTGCTACTTTTGCATTTCGGGTTTAGAAGTGCTTTGATCCAACTACTTGAAGGCACACTGAAGTTCACTTTCTTAGTTCTAGAGGTGGGATCGAACTATTTGAAAGCACACAAAAGTTCTCATTCATAACATTGGGCATTGAATGAATTTCATACTTGGCACAAGGCATAGAACAAGGTATCAAGGGATTAACTTTCTCACCTAAGGATTTAGGGCATATTGTAATTAAGCATTCTAGAAGTTCTTGAGATCGTTTAGCATATAAGCATGCATGACCAATTGCATTATTAAGTGGTTTCTCTAACTTATCCTCTTCAACGATCTCACGGAGACATTCTAGGCTATCCTTAAGGCATGAGAAATATGTTTGAATAGCAATTTTGTTGTTCCTAAGATAAGGAGGAACATATTTCACAAACAAAGCATATTTATTACAAACACGCACCTTTGATACACCATTCTCTTCATTGGTCATTGGCATTTTCCCTTTAACCTGACTCTTTAGATTCTCAATTTTCTTTTGCAACGAAGTTATTTTTTCATTATTATTGTTACGAGTGACCTTTATTGATTCAAATAACTCATTGAAATGTTGTTTGACCTTTTCATTTTCTTCTAGAAAACTCTCATTTTCCTTTTGTAAAGCATTAACCAAGTTTTGAAGATGAAAATTATGAGAATTCTGAGAATCTAAAGGAGGAGGCATTTGGGAGCCAATCACATTGTTCTTTTCACCCTTTAATTGAGAAATTTGGGCTTTCAACTTTCTCGATGTTACGATGAGCTTGAATCTGTTCATCACGTTTGTTTAATTCAAAAACTGCATCAAACTCTGGACCATCTGAGGATATCTTGATGTTTGAGGTTTTAACATTTTCTTTGAGATGTTGATATTTTAGTTGTAAATCAAAATGTTCAACTTCTAGCTTAGAAAAATGTTTTAGCAAATTATCGTGATCATCCTGTTCAATTTTCTCACTTAGTTTAGAGTTTTTTATTTCAAGCTCAATGACACGATCATGGGAGACTTTCAGAGCTACAGATAACTCATGAAATTGAGAAGCATTAATTGAATAATTTGTAGCAGTGTAAAACACATCTTGAGCAATACATTCAGAAATAAGATTCTCATTCAAGGTATTCAAGTTCTTCCTTTCAATCTCATTATATTTTAGTTTTACTCATAGTCACTAACTCAACAATCATCGCATCAAATTCCTTTTCCATTTCTTTAATATCTAAGTCCATCCCTTTTTAAGACTCTCAAATTGATCTTTTAATTATTTGAAGAAAGACATGACCTCAGTTAAATAACATTCTTTAGGTTGTTCAAAACCCCTTTCCCCTTTAGTAATCCCAGTGGGTGTGATCCTTTTCTTACAGGTTTTCTCAAAATTAGCAAATAGTTGATAAATGACGATCGAATTGATTAAGGTCTTGCTCTTAGTGGGAATAGATCTTGGGACTAAATGCATTAGGAGTATGGGGGGATAAACAGCAGGGAGGTATTCTTCTACATGGGGGTTCTGGCAACAAACTCATCACTTTTCATGTCCATATCCTTTTTCCAACACTTGTTCCGGTCACTGTGTTTGAGGTCTAAAATTGTTAAAGGCAATCCAATTGTCCTTAGCATAATTGGGTGTTTTATAGTTGATTTTCTTTTCTATGCACAAAGGGCTCTTAAGTTTTTCATCCAACTTCATTCTAGTGACTTCTTCTAGCTGCCTATCTTCCTCGTTCTCAAGCAACTAGGTTTCTGTCTAGGTTTAAGGATCTCATTACCATCATACAGTACCTTATGAGCTTCTAGCCTTTTACAAGCCTCAGGGTTTGGTTCATCAACTAAGGCAACACTATGTTTGTCACTTAGAACTCTATGCTTAGTGATCATGTGCGATCTGAATGGTGTTCCCTTGTACGTACAACTTATTTTCAAGCTTGTTTTTCAAAGTCTTTAGATTAGAAAAATCATTCAAAAGTTTTGACTCCTTAGCATTCTTGCTTAAGCATTTTAACATTTTCTTGAAGTTCTTGTTTTTGCTTAGCAGTTTTAGAAAGCTTTTCTTGTAAGGAGTTTAACTCTTGTTTTAATACTTCTTCTCTAAAATTACTTTTTCTAATTATTGCACGCATTTGGTCATCCATTTCCTGCTCACGGGTAGTTAACTCAAACTTAGCACGTTGTTCATAGATAGCAACTTGTTCCTTATAGGCATTGAGTTCAGAGGTAACAGAATCATCATGGGCACATGCGTTGTATTCATAAAAACACAATCATTATTAACTGCAGAAGATACATCACTTGGTACAATCTCACTTTCACTTTGAGCCACATGTTGATTATATGGGACAGTATTACTATTTCCAACATTTTCAACATCTGAATCATAAGTTTCAAGAGATTGTACTTCATTATGTATCTTTGGCTCATCAACCTTGTCGCACAGTTTTAATACTTCGAGATGATTGATTCTTTGGATGGACCAGCCTGTTGCGGTGAAGGAACCTTAGGAGAGACTATAGGATAGATCCTTGCCATGAAGATTGATGGCGCTTGGTTCATCATCCACATCCGAATCATAAGCATCACAATCAGCTACTTGAAATGCATTTGGATTGTTTCGACCCATACCGTGCCGCTGCTCATCTACAAGCATCATATGTCTTAGCATTCCCTTCAACAAGAAACAACAACTCCTCTTCATCCAAAGTTGCTCCATTGTCCTGAGCTTGCACAAGCAGCATCTTGTCTCTAAGTATTCAGATTCGAGGACGTTTGGAGATGTACGCCTTGCAATATGTCCTTCACCACCGCAGTTGTAGCATTTGATTGGCTTTGCTTGACCTTGATTCCCAATCCTTCCCGATTTTGATTAGCAGCATAACCTCTACCAGCTCCACCTCTTCCCTGTTCATACGCCTTTCTTGAATGGTTGCACCATAACCTTCCCATCTCTGGCAGTTGCTTGATTATGTGGATTGGATGTTGTTCTGAGGTTATTGTTGGTGTGTGGAAGAGAGTTCATGTTTTGACGACCATGAGAGATAGTTGATTGATGAAGTTTTCCATGAATGTATTTGGGTCTGGTGGTTTATATCTTTGGATCGGGATGAGTTTGTAATTACCATCACCCATGGGAATAACTTGTGAGGCTTTGGTGGTAATTCCAACATTGGTGTAGAAGGCTGTAGAATCATTTGGTGAGTTTGTTTCTCCCTGATTTGTTTTGAATTGTTCAAGAATCCTTTTTCAAACATGGCATGTCTCTCATTCTGAAGAAGAAAGGCATACAGTTGCTCATAGTTTGTGTTCTTCAATCCTTTGGTTAGCTTCACAGAGGTGACAAACTTGTGCCATTCTGGATTCATGTTGTTTACAAACTTTGAGTTCAACTGAATATTTGGCATAGTCATCTTAATATTCCTCATATCATTCACCAGTTTGTGGAATCTCACGTAATATTCATAGACACTCTCTTCGTTTCATCTTAAAGTACTCAAACTCATCATACGTTGAGATTCTCTCTTCTCTTTAGTCAATTCGATCCTGAGAGAAGCATCTTGACATTATCCCAAACTGCCTTGGCTTCGTGTTGTGATTGATCACTTGTAGATGTCTTTTGGAAGACCACGGTATGATGTTTGAAGCCCCGATGTCGCATCGAATCTCTTTTTCTCCTTATCACTGAGCTCATCATACGTCTTTGGTCCGTCCAATCCAAAGATCATGGTTCCATCTACGCAGATCAATTATATCTCTTGAAGTCTCAACCTGATAAGGTCCTTCATCAATGGATTTGAGAATGTTGACCCCATTTTCCTTTCCAAGACAGTACAATCTGATTCTTTGAGCCCAAGAGTCAGTAGTGGCCTGTCAAGCATAGGTGGACGAGTATCTGAACCTGCTTGAACATCCTCAAATACAGTGGAGATGATTGTAGGTACGGTGGAAGACATGTTACAGTTACATACGGGATTTTAAAACTCTATGATTAAACCAAGAAATAGATTCTTTCACGGGATTTTACTGAATCAAGAGAAAACCGTATTACAAACAATAATTCAACCAAGTCGCTAAGAAAACTTGAGCCAAGTCGCTAAGCACCAAGTTGCTAAGTATTATGAAATCAAGTCGCTATAATGTCAAGTCGCTAAGACACCAAGTTGCTACGAATTTTGACAAGAAGTCGCAAGCACCAAGTCGCTAAGTAGTCAGGTCGCTAAATAGCAACTCGCTAATCTCCAAGTCGCTACCTTCACCAAGTCGCTACCCGTAGTGGAGAATCCACTAAGTGTACTATTTGTTGGCTTATCTCAATAGACAAGTCGCTAAGCACCAAGTCGCTACCACTTCCACTACAAATCACTACCAACATACAAAGCAAGTCGCTACCAATATTAAAAAATCCGTGGCTCAAGTCGCTAGCTAGAATAACTCAAAAACACCACTTTTCAATCCAAAAACAACTCAACCACGATGATTCAAGCCTTCCAAATCAAAACCTAAAAACTTATGATGATCCTAAACACAAAAGTACAATCAAAATTCAAACTTTAACACTAGAAATGAACCAAATGATGCAAAACCCACTAAACTTTTTCAAACCTAAAACCACCTAAAAATCACTAGAAATCCAAGGATATGTAAGAGATGATCTAACCTTGGCTCTTGATACCAATTGATACATATTGGATTTCACATACACATCATAACACAAACACAAGTAGGCTTAGATGATTTTCAGAGAGAAAGTTAGATATTTGGGAACTTTAGTAAGAGAAAGAAAAATCTTATTATGAGCTCCAACTCTCTACCTTGGGAGGTAGAGAGTATTTATAATCTTTACACAAAACGCCATCTAACGGGCTATGGATCAGGCATACAGTGGGTAAAGACCCGTCCGTCCTCCACGGTATTATTTAACTAAATACTACATGACATTAAATAACTACGACTACGAGCTTTCTAACGATTACAAATACTTGAGATGACCGACACTTTAATACCTGTATTTTCTAAATCCTAACACAGACGGATCCCTAGCTTATAACTAGACGGATCCCTAGTGAGAGGGAACCGTGTATACAGAACAGCTTGTGATCAGTTTTTCTTCCAAATTCAAACCCTCTTTGGTAATCTAAACACTTTTGCTTGTCATTTAATTCCTAGAGTAGAACAACATCATAGTTGACCTTGGTGCATGCCAAATTTCTTAGTGGTCAAGAATTTAATTCATTAACTCAATCATCCTTTATAAACCAAGCAATCTTAGGAGCTTAAGCCATTATTCATACCACAATACAAAAATCAGTAGTTAAGACTTCTACTACACCCTCTCCTTTCACTATGACTAAAGCATCTGTCAAGAAATCTTCAACCAAAGCTTCATCCAAAATGAATGCTCACATGGTCCATGAGATATCATCGACTGATTCATCACCCATAAGAAGTCCAAATGGTAGAATTCCCCCTCAACAAACTCAATCAACAATAGCTAAAAGAACAGGTAGAATTAGCATTCGACCTTTTGAGTTGGAAAAAGCTTCATCAAGCACTAAACCAAACACACCTAGCTATAGTAAAACACCCAAGCCTTCATTTCTAAATCCTAGACTACATTCCATTACCGAACCTCTTTCTCATCCAAATATCTACTCATTAGAAGTCTCACCACCAAGAAATTCCCATTCACCAACCTTCTCTCTAAATAGGGAACCACTTCATCAAATAGTCCATCTTTGGAAACAAGGAATCACCAAAGATCTAACCATATAGAGGACTTTCCATTACCACCACCAACTCATGCATCATCACCCTCAATTTTAGTAGAACCACATCCTACGTTGCTCAACACACCTCCACCATCTTTTGTGGAACCTCCTCCAAACATCCCACCTCCTTCGGTTTCTAGTCATGACAATAATTGCTCTAATTGTCAAATCACCTAAGGACTTGTTCAAGAAGTACAAAATGAGTTGCATTTCATGTTTAATCATCTCCTTGAATGATTGGACCAAATCAACAAGTCTACTCTCCATCCTTAGATTCGCACATTGATGCTTTTTAGGTCTCCATTACTCATTAGAATTAGTAGAAAATGTATTACATGTTTGAATCATTCTTTTAGTTTTAGAGATATGTAGATCATTTCTCATATTTTTATGAATGAAATTACATGTTATATGCCATATTGTCTTGAGAATATGTTTAGTGCCTTGATACATATCTCATTTTGATGTTAACATCACATTTTACATCACCATTGCTGTCTTAAGCTTACTGACAGACGGATCCCTCAGTTTAACTTAGACGGATCCCTCCAAAGGAGGAACCGTGGGATCCGTGCAACAGAAGACAATTTTATTACTAACTTGTGTCTTATTTTGCGGAAATTACGTTATATACTTGTTTTTCTAACCCTTGTTTTGTAGATTTTCAATATACACATGAAGACTTTGAAACCCTTAGCTAGGGGAGTTTCTTGTCAAAGCAAAACATTGCCAAATCATTTGCAATACCTTCACATAGGATTACATTACTTGATGTCATCCTTGCAAAGGAGCACTCGTGGGGGAGAGATGTTCGCCAAAAGACGAAGCCATTTGCAAACTTAATTTGCAAAGCACTTAGTCTTTCTCAATACTTGATGCCCTCACAAAGGGACGGACCGGTCAAGGGGGAGCTAAGATGAGAATCCTTCTCTTCCCTTACTCTCTATTTTCTTATTTTTACCTTTCACGTTTTTTCTTACAAATAATGTTAGTTTCTTTTTCGATCTTTTTATTTCAACAAAAAAGGGGAGAAAAGAGTAAAAACTCCAATTCAAACTTTTACGAATTTTAGTTTTTCCTTAAAATAATCTTATGTTTTGTCATCAACAAAAAGGGGGAGATTGTTAATACAAATAAGCCGTAAAAACGTTTATTTATATTTTACGATCTTTTAATGTTTTGTCAATAACAAACATAAAATCATTTTAACGAAACAAACAAAATATGTAAATGGTTTGAGCCAATAGTTTACTAACACACTTACGTCTTTATATAAATCACTAAACAAGTAATAGTGTTTTCATGTTATAGTAATGCATATGTATAACAACTAGTGTTTACATAATGGGTAGATATATACGTACTTAGTATGTATTATAATGGGTAATATAATGGGTAGAAATCTAAGTATTTGACCCATTGACTAAATACATTGAATGTAGTTGGGTAAAGCCCAAAGTCCATTACCCATACCCATGGAGTATGATCCATAACCCATGACCTATTGCATGACATCATGCATAAGTCATAATGGGTATTATCCATGACCCATGGAGCTAACCCATGACCTATTGACTAGATGCATTGCTTCTTCTAGATACATTGTATCTATTTGGATACCCATGGATCAAAACCTACAACCATGATCCATGATCCATGACCCACAACCCATCTAGGGGGAGCGTCCTATGGATCCCTAGTAATACATTAGACGGATCCCTCAAGCAAGGGATCCGTGGAACAGTAGCATGTTTTTGTCTATAAATAGTGAGCCATTTCTTCATTCTAGGCTACCACTCCCATACATACTTTCTCCAAGTATTGTAAACTCTCTAACCTCATATCCAAAGGATCTCTCTATGTAGTTTGTGTTTGTTTTTGTGATTCTCTAGGTTCCTCTTAAAGGCGAGATCACCACCTCTTGAAGTCGAGCAAACTCAAGTCCATGAGTTGCCTAGCTTCGTCATCATCAAGACTATTGAAGTTATCTTGTTGATAGTTCTTTCTTCCTCTCTAGAAGTGTTGAGTTGAAGGCATTAGTGAAGGATGCCAAAAGAGTCAAGACGAAAGCATTAGTGAAAGGTGCCGAACGTCCGTGTCTAAGGCATTAGTGAAGGATGCCAAAAGGGTCAAGTTGAAGGGATTAGTGAAAGGTGCCGAACGTCCATGTCTAAGGCATTAGTGAAAAATGCCATAAGTGTTAAGGGCACTAGTGAAAGATGCCAATGATGTACAATCGATATCATGCATCGATGTACAAATATATAGATAGTTGTGCCCAAGGATTGATATCCTTGATGATGTTGTAATAAGGAGTGGGTCTCCTTCGGATAGGTAAGTGTATTGTTGGGTAGTAGTTCCTCCTTTATAATGGAACTCGGTATCTAGCCTTGTACCGATAAAGTGTGTTTATTGTGATAGGTTTGGTTCTACCTCGTGGAAGAACCCTGTCTAGCCTTGTATCGGAAAAAGAGAAGCTACGTCATAAGGAGTTTGTGTCGTGTAGTGTTATGATAATGCTACACGCGTCGTTCGGGGTCAAAGGAACTTCCTTTTCGTCGAGCAAGTTTTTCAACACCCTAGGCAAGAAACCTAATCGTTGTAGTGTAGTATTAGGGTAAGCCACAGGAATTGATATCGTTCTCTAGGGAATAGGAATGCTAGTGAGAAGTTACTACGCTAAGGTTGGGGTTGAGGAAGATTATTTTTATCTTTTTATGTTTTTAGAAAATGGAAAGGTACGAATCTCGGGGTTTGGATTTGGGGGTTGGTATTTCTAACGATTACTTCTACTTATCTAATTATCTAATCTAGTGGTGTATGTAGTCTATTCTAATTATTGTGCTCATATGATGATTTAAAGATGTGTTTACTTAGGTTTTATTACTCCTTAATTATCTCCCATTGATGGTTGAATTGTCACGTCCTTATTCTTAATCGCGTTGTGTGTCTAAGGTCAGTATTCGTTTATCCTAACTTTGAAACTACCAAAAGTTATTGCCTACAAAATCTCTAGGATTTATAAACTTAACACTAAGGTACTCTTCGGATGGTTTAGCCTACAATGACTCTAGGTACTATAAGCTAAGGTTCACAAAGATTAATCAAGCATTAACTACACAACGGATGACCTATCGCAATACTAGATCATTAACAATTAAGATAAGAGACAACCAATCAATATTCAATAATTAAGTTTCATATTCCCTAAGCAAACACACAAGTAAATTAGCCGAACATGGGAAACATGCAAGCATACACACAATTAATTGTAGACATAATTAAATTAATGAAGTAAAACACTTATCTTGATCTAAGATAAGGTATGGAACCCGCATAAGACAAAACCTTGGTTCGGTTTAGGTTTTACTCAAAAGACTACAAAAATAAAACTAAAAATTGATATATATAAGATTACACATGAGACGGCTCACCCTGATTTTGACGCATCACGGGTCGTCGCCATTAGGGTTTCGTCTTGGCCACGTTAGTCTTTGCCTGTCACCTTATGCTTGTGATGCCGTCTCCTTCAGTCTCGACGTCGTCTGATCAAATCTAGGTCGTCTCGAGTTGCCACGCCCTACTCTTTTAAAACCCTGCCGTCACTTGTAAATGAGCAATTTGGCTTTTGAGCCGTCACAAAACTTGTCCGACGCGGCCACTATTTTGTGCCTGACGCCCCTTTCAGCCCAAAGACTGAGTGTCTCTATTCTTGACTTTGGCCATTTTCTTCGTATATTCGTCCGAATAAGTGTCATTCCAGCATTTTGCCTTCAAGATACCTAAAAAGTGAAAAGAAACGATATTAAGTAATAACGGATACAAAAGTGATCAAATAAGGGCTTAAACGACCCCTCAAAAAGGTACATTTTAAACCTTATCAAATATCCCTACACTTGGTATTTGCTTGTCCTCAAGCAAATGTGCTTTTAGCCAATTAATTTATAAGTTAGGGGTCATGAAGCATTGGTTTAGAACAATCCACAACACATATAAGCCCCGCAAAAGTCATAACAAGCACGGAAATTACATCATAGCACCTCACATGGGGTGTTTGGATACTCACATCTCTCGGGTGTATATGAAATATAACAAGTTGGAAATGGAAGATAAACACTCATTAACCGGTCCTAGTACATAGATTACCATAGGCTTGAGACTAGATCAAACCTCCATCGCTTTGGCATAAGCACCTAGGAAAGACTATCCAAGAGGTATTTTAAAGGGTTGTAATGTTACGCTTACGGTAGGGAAACAAAGGGTTTGGTGGGATAGGCGATTTAGTGGTAGCAAGTCAAAAATCTTTATGTTACAAGCATGAGAAGAATGGCGTTGCTAAGCCAAGACTCGACACTCTAGACTCTAGATAACTGAAACAAAGAAACATAAATTAAAGATAGATGTAGGATGGTAGCCCGGTTTTTTTTTCTTTTTTCAACACTCTATTTTTTCTTTTTCTTTTTCAATTTTTTTCGTTTTTTTTTCATACACTTTTACTCTAACATCCTCTACGATAACATCAAAATGATAGGGATTTATAGGCACATCCCTACACTTTAGTTTTTATTACTCTAACACTAATATGACCCGAATTGAAAAGATCAAAACACTTGGAGTACATTATTATTACGCAAATAAAGGGAATTTGAATTTAACGTTCCCTTCCCGTCATTTCATAAACTTTAACTTTTCCCATGAGTCCCAATCGTCCGAAGACTGTGTACAAAGGATATGACTCGACTTAGCAACTTATGCAAGCAGCTAGATAATTGAACTAAGGGTTTAGGGTGATAACAATAATGCACTAAAAGTGAGTGCATACAAGGTAGGCTAAGGCGATTTGGGTGTACATTTGGGGTGGGGTGTAAACAATGCTCTTCATTGATATTCCGGAAAACCGAAACATCACGAGAACCGAAAAGGATAGGCTCTGTGAGGTTAACTAGGGGTATCGTGTACTAAAGATGAGTACAACGCAAAGGGTGTGGGGAATTACTCAACCGATGTGGAAGAAGTAATTATATTACGTGTATCAAACAAGGGTTATCCTAATGCCTCTTATCATTTAGTTATTCCTAACTACACAAGTGTAGTCTTACTAGCGATCTCGGGATGCATCACAAAACAAGTTCTAGAAAAAATTATACTACCGGTTCACACTCTAAGCATTAAAGATGAATGCTTCAATTCCTACTAATCTAAGGGCGATCCTCACATTTTGGGTGGAATTTAAGTGGTAAAGGGTTTTTGTGCTAGTCATATAATTTCCTATCCATGATACGCTTTATTAAGACTAATGGCCCACTCCTATATGTCATGAAAAATTTTAAATTTGGTGCCAAAATTACCCTAACCGACATTTTCTCATGATTTATTACACAAATGCAATTGGACAAAGCAAATATTCAAGGATAAGCATAGTTTCAAAGTTCCCGTTTTATTTTCCCTCCCTACACTTAAACTGAACATTGTCCCCAATGTTCCCCGAAAGTATCAAAGTTATAATAATGGAAGGTAATAAAAGATGAAAGAAACTAATACTCCCCCTGATTCTCGGTAGGATCCGTTTAAAGTGGTGGTTACATCTTTCTTCAAGAAGAACGTTTGCGTGAAAAGCTCCTTCTCATCTTATGTATCTTCTTCTTGGTAAATTAAACCTGCACACTTGAGGAAAACAAACGAAACCTTCAGTAAAATCGGCGTAATAGTATATATAGGACTCTACTAAACTAGGATATAATGCTTGTGGAATGGATGTTTCAGAATTCTGAAAATTAAGACCGAAAATTCCAAAATTTATAAGTAGCTCGAAAACGAGAAAAGTAATCGGTTGTTTATGCTCCTTCCTCGACGCCAGGTTGCGATCCTGACGCCGTCAGTTATCCTGATAAGAATTGGTCTGCGATTTCTGAAAAAATTTTGGAAAATTTACATCTTTAGAATCTGGAAAAATTTCTGCAAAACATCCATTATGACTCGATACAAGCATTTGACTCGAACAAACACACATGTATATCTTTTACATAATTGTAATTCTCATGTTTACGTTTCTTTTGAAAATGTGTGTAATCCTCCCTACACTTATCCCTTATGTAAAATACCTTTATATGTAATTAGACAAGGTTAAAGATAAAATAAAGCATTTTTACAAATTCAAACATGAGAATAAACAATCAATAAAAGATACACGACACAAACAAGCAAACAATTAAGCATGGGTTGCCTCCCACGAAGCGCTTTTCTTTATTTATGAGTCTTGTAGCTAGACTCAAGTCGTGTGCCCCTACGTGACTTCATTACCGTCACTTTCTTCCTCATGACGGTCTCTATTGGGGGATTCCATGTTGTAAAAATGCCCTATGATGCACCTTTCTAAGAGGTCGCCCCTTCCCAATCGTTCTATATTCCGTCCTAAGTTCAAGCAATCCTTATAGAAACCGAAAATCTTGGCCATGACATAATCCACTCCTTTCTCCTTATCCTTCTCATTCCTATTGTAGACTGATAGTTTAAGTTCCTTTTCATCATTGGAGAGTGATGAAAAATTTTCAATCTTAAACGGCATTTGGTAGGCTACGTCAGCGGTCTCATCCTTGAAACGCACTATTCCTAACAAGGGATCATAAGTCATCCCGGTGCTTTCTAAGAAAGGTTTCCCTAGAATAACGTGGGACAAGCTAGGATCTATGGCCGTACTAATATCTTCCACTATTATGAAACCGTGGAACGCGGAAACTACCTACATAGATGGGCAATCCCTTAACTCTACCAAGAAAATTGCAACTAACCCTAAAATTATCGGGATCTTGCCTAGTTGGGATGGGCTTCTTCATTACCCAATTATAGTAGGTGCTAGTCATTATGTTTATTAGGGACTTGCGGTCAATGTAGGCCTTTGCCACGAAAAGGTGTCCTATGCAACATGGTATGTTAAGATTACAAGGGTTCCCAAACTTGATCCTAGGGCTCTAACATACATGGACGGAGTCACGCATAAGTGAGGGTGGCGAGATAGTTCTACTTCCGTAGGAAACTTATTGAAATAATCAATGTCTACTTCACCTTCCTGGTTGTTTCTTCTCTGGGTTTCACTAACCTCAAGTATTGTTTCATGGTTCGCTTCGTCATTTGTTCTATTAGGTTTTGCTAAGGTGATGGTATTGACGAATTGAACGTGCTTAACTAGCTTACTTGGGGTCCTTAATCTCTACACCGGAAGGTTCGGGAGTTGAGATAGCATTAACCTTCCTATCACTATTGGTCATGGCTTTCAAGAGGTTATCTATCTTTCTATCCATCTCAGCTTGTTGTTGGTTAAAACGATCCGAGAGCTTAGCTATTTGAGCTTCTTGGGACGCGACTAGGTGTTGCAACATCCCCTTAATGTTTTGTTGGTTAGGGTCGTGAGATGGGGACCATGAGAAATCATTGGATGTGAATTCTTTGGTTTGTCCCATAAAATTCAGCCCTTCCATGCTTCTCGGGCATCATTAAAAGTCCTAGGTCCGGGTGTTGTAGGGAATCTTCCTCCTGTTCCATTAATACGCGAGGATGCGTAGTCAAAGGAAGCTTGTTCGAATCTGCAAGTGCGCGTGTTATGAGGATCACTATACGACTCACACGAGGAAGAAACTTTGTTCACATGGCGTGAAGACTTAGGATTTTTTGTAGGAGCTCATTAGGAATTTAACTTGATCTTCAAGCTCGAGCATCCTACTAGGAAGATTGTGAGTCAATGGGAGGCAAGGAGATTGCCTTAACGGTTTTGGGCAACTCACGGGTCATTCCAACTTTCGTTGTCATAGAGAGCAAGGTCCTCTATTATACCCATGATTCTTCCGCGGTGAGATCACTAAGTTTTCCACCGGCCGCTTGGTCAATGGATCGCTGGTGGGAAGTTGACATGATCATAGAAGAGTTGTACTTGGAGCCAAAGATCAATGCCGTGATGAGGGACTTTATGGAGTAAGTCCTTGAATCGAGTCCATGTTTCGTAGAGAGATTCACCTTGACGTTGTTGGAACATCAAGATATCATTCCTAAGCTTAGTGGTTCTCCCCGGTGGGAAAAATTGAGCAAGGAAGCGAGAGATGAGATCATCCCAACTTGAGATGCAGCCAAGTGAGTAGCTCAAGCCATTACTAGCTTGGTCCCGTAGAGAGAATTGGAAGAGACGCAGACGCGTGGTCTCCCGAGTAGTAGCATCGAGGTCGATGGAATAGACAATTTTAAGGAAATCCTTAAGATGCTGATTAGGATCTTCGGAACGAAGTCCATGGAATGCACATCCATTTTGCACCAACCGGATGGTGTTGGATCGCAGGGCCTTAGTTTGCGCTTGGTCGGGAAGCTCAATGGTGTTCCTATAGCCTAGGTGGCTTGGTATCAAGTATTCACCAAGAGTACGGGCTCTTGGTGGGTCATTTGGTGGTAGGTTGATGAATGGTGGTTGGTTATCACCTTCCATGATGAAAAGTGATGGGATTACTAATAAAGGTCACCAAGAAGGGGATAGACTGAGGAAGCTAAAAAGGAGAAAAAGGCTTACTTGATAGGAATCAAGCAAGGAAACCTAAACGAGGTGGACTCCTAACTAGCTATTCTACTCCCCGAAGCCGCCAAAAACTTGATAACGCTACGCGTCATTCGGGGTCAAAGGAACTTCCTTTTCGAAAGCAAGTTTTTCAACAACTAGGTAGTGAACCTAATCGTTGTTGTGTAGTATTAGGATAAGCCACGGGAATTTATATCGTTCTCTAGGGGAATAGGAATGCTAGTGAGAAGTTACTACGCTAAGGTGGGGTTGAGGAAGATTATTTTTTATCTTTTTATGTTTTTTAGGAAATGGAAAGGTACGAATCTCGGGGTTTAGATTAGGGGGGTTGGTATTTCTACCGATTACTTCTACTTATCTAATTATCTAATCTAGTGGTGTATGTAGTCTATTTCTAATTATTGTGTGCTCGTATGATGATTTAAAGATGTGTTTACTTAGGTTTTATTACTCCTTAATTATCTCCTATTGATGGTTGAATTGTCACGTCCTTATTCTTAATCGCGTTGTGTGTCTAAGGTCGTAGGGTATGAGTTTTATTCCTAACTCTTTGAAACTACCAAAGGTTATTGCCTACAAAATCTCTAGGACTTATAAACTTAACACTAAGGTACTCTTCGATGGTTTAGCCTACAATGACTCTAGGTACTATAAGCTAAGGTTCACAAAGATTAATCAAGCATTAACTACACAACGGATGACCTATCGCAATACTAGATCATTAACAATTAAGATAGAGACAACTAATCAATAATTAATAATTAAGTTTCATATTCCCTAAGCAAACACACAAGTAAATTAGCCGGACATGGGAAACATGCAAGCATACACACAATTAATTGAAGACATAATTAAATTAACGAAGTAAAACACTTATCTTGATGTAAGATAGGTATGGAACCCTAAAATACTGTACAAGACAGCCTTGGTTCGGTTTAGGTTTTTACTCCAAAAGACTACACAACGAAAACTAAAAAATCGGATTCTATATATAAGATTACACATGAGATCGTCACCCTTTATTTTGTGACGCCGCCGGTCGCCATTAGGTTTCATCTTGGCCACGTTAGTCTTGCGACGGCGTCACTTTATGCTTGTGACGCCGCCCCTTCAGTCTCACGTCATCGGATCAAATCTATGTCGGCCCGAAAGGCGACGCCCCACTCTTTTAAAACCTGAAGCCGTCACTTGTAAATGAGCAATTTGGCTTCTGAGCCGTCACAAAACTTGTCCGACGGCATCACTATTTTGTGCCTGACGCTGTCCCCTTCAGTTCCAGCAGGAAGGTGTCCTTGTAACCGAACCACAATAAACACTCGTGTCGTGGTTTTGTGTTTCTTACTCTTTACCTTTGCATTACATCTTTACATACTTATCTATCAATATCAAACATACACATTTAAATAGATTGACATAAGTCGATCTAAATATTTTAAAACAAAGTTTTAATTGGTAAAACTATTCAACCTCCCCTTCTAGTTTTCCACACTGTGTTTGTTAGTTCAGAAGAAGATTTTGTTGAAAAACCAATATACAATAGAGTTTCAAAAGTTGACAACTATAAAGGAGTTCCTCATCCCTTAAATGGAGACTATACCCCTAAACCACAACAGGAAGAAGATGACTCTTTATTTGCTTATGGAATAGGTAGATCTCAAAAGACAAATCCAGTTAATATTCTACCCTTCAATCCAATGACAGTGAAGGATCTATTAGAAATATCTCTGAGCATTCTGTTGAGTTTAAATCGAACTCAAAGATGTCCGAGTCTAAACTGTTATAGTTAGTAGTTCGTGTCTACACAAAACCAAAAGCAGTTGAACCTAGTTGTGTCTCACACTTAAAAACTCCTAGGCAACAAGTTAAAAATCCAGAGACACCCATGGTGAATAGAATGAATTGGAATGATATGATGAAAAGAGAACTAGGAAGGTTACTCTTCACTAAGAAAACGTGCTTTGTTTGTGGTAGCTCTAGTCATTTAATAAGATATTGTGATTTTCATGAAAAAGAATGGCTAGAGAGGTTAAACTTAAGCAACAAAGGGTCTTTAATACTGATCATAGGATGGCTAAACCAGATGGAAAATGTAAATCAGAGTTAATAAAGCTAATCAATTTGTTCCTAGACCAGATCGATCAGCTGGTAGTCTAAGTATTAATTCTGTTAGACCAAATATGAGTACTGGTATGCAAGTTAAACTTGTTAGGCAAAAAGTTAATTCTATTATGCCTAAAATTAATACTGGTAATTTAAATGTTAATTCTCATAGACATAAACAACCAATATCTACCAAGACCTCACATAATCTCAGTCCTAAAAGTCCCCAGGTGAATATATTCAATTAGAGAAGAAATTTTGTTAAATCACATTCACCTGTGAGAAGACCCATTGTTAAAGATACAACAAAATGTCAAAATCTTATGTTGTAAAGGGAATGGGGAACTGCCTGTTAAGTCCTCACAGTTATAATTGGAGTCACAGACCAAACTCCAATAGTAATAGTGCACCCATATATTTTAACACTAAGAATGCTACAGTCCACAAGGCATACCAAGCCTCAGACAGCCTGGGTCCCAAAGAGAAACTAATCTCTTTTTATGTGCATGAACATGGGAGACAGAGAGGCATATTTGATAGTGGATGTTCAAGGCAATACGGTAAAATAAGATCACCCGACGATTTTGAAGAATTCAAAGGAGGATCTGTTACATTTGGAGGTAGCAAAGGCTACATCACTAGTAAAGGTAGAATAAAAGTTGGTAATTTAGAATTTGATAGTGTGTCTTTTGTAGAACTATGGCATTTTAATATTTTTTCCATATCACAAATATTTTAAGCAACATAAGGGTTCTTTAATAAAACTGAATATTTTGTGTTGTCTTCTGACTTTAAAATGCCTGATGAAAATCATATACTTCTAAACGTCCCTAGGCAACACAATATGTACAGTTTTGATATGAAGACACCTGAACCTGCAAAAGGTTTTGCCTGTTTAATTGCAAAAGCTACCCTTGATGAATCTAAATTATGGCATAGGAGGTTAGGTCATATAAATTTTAAAAACCTAAACAAAATTGTAAAGGGAAACCTTGTAAGAGGTCTACCTTCCAAGGTTTTCAAAAATACCATTCATGTTGCATGTCATAAGGGTAAACAACACAGGGCATCATGCAAGGCTAAATTGGAAAGAACAATCTATGTGCCTTTACACACCTTACATATGGACCTTTTTAGGCCTACTTCTGTGGAAAGCATCAATCATGCTAGTTATTGCCTTGTCAATGTGATGATTGTACAGGTTTTGATGGGTATTCTTCTATCTACCAAGGATGAAACTACTGGAATCCTTCGACCTTTATTAGGCGATAGAAAACCAGCTAAACCATAGGGTTAAAATTATTAGATCAGATAATGGCACTGAATTTAAGAATAGAAATATGTTTGAATTTTGTGGGAACAAGGGAATAAAGCAAGAGTATACTAATGCTAGAACTCCACATCAAAATGGAGCTGCAGAAAGAATGAACAAGACCATAATTGAGGCAGCTAGGACCATGCTAGCAGACTCACTCTTACCAACCATATTTTGGGCTGAAGCAGTTAGTTGTGCATGTTACATCTTTAATAGGGTAAGGGAGACCAAACCTCAGTACAAAACCTCTTATGAACTTTTATTTCGCCACAAACCAATTATTAGCTACATAAGACCTTTTGGGTGCCATGTTACCATTCTAGATACTCTTAGTGTGCTTGGCAAGTTTGATGGCAAATCTGATGAAGGTTTCTTAGTGGGATACTCTCTAAATAGTAAAGCCTATAGGGTTGATGCAGGTTTTACCCACAGGTTTTAGTATTCATAAAGTCCGTTATACCTATGGTCTACCCTAATGCACTAACCGCAAAGCAGGCCTATCAAAGTGTAGTAATCAAGAAACCGAGGTCGTCCCAAAATCTATGTGTGTTGGATTATTACTAAGTCTAGGTGTCACAGATTTTAATAAGATTTTGATAAGGAATTAAGTAATTAACTACTAAATCAGATAAAATCAATAAAAGGAAAAGGTTCAATCAATAGAGGAGAGTGGTGCTAACCTAGTTATTCCTCCTAGCTAGTAATCTCTACGTCTAATTACTTCTAATTACTTCAGGTGGGGTCAAAGTCGAGGAGGATGCATTTGGTCAATTACCTAACCTATCGCCACCACTGAGAAGTCGTGTCCCTCATATGTCCAATTGTTCCTGGTCTTCTAAGCCGAGTCATTAAGTACCGCTACATGCTAGACTTATAATAGTGAGTTCCCAAGTAGCAACTTAAACACTTGCCCCCTAATTCTTAAGTTCATCCAAACGGTAGGTGATCAGTTGGTCAAATCGCACAAGTAGAAAGGGTCGCCAGTTGGTCATATCTTACCCTTCCCATCTCAGTCTACTCACTTAGAGTCAGGTTGTCATATCTCCTGCTAAGCTAGCCTCTACCGCCAATCAAAACTACCGAAACAAGGGTAGCTACCAATAAACTATGTGTACATACACTTAGAAATAATTATGCGGTAGTAATATAAACGCAAACAAAACAATTAAGGAATCATAACTAGGCCAGCACCAAAGAGGTGCTTAGTAAGCTCATATTAACCATACAAATCAATTCAATATTTAATGTTACGAAATACATGAATCGAAAGTAGATAAGATAAAATGCTAATGCTTATCGTAGGGAGTGATTTCTCCCGAGACAAATTGTATGCTCCTCTAGACCTGCCTTTGGCTTCTTCCCACGTTCTTTGGTTGTGGTATATGAAATGGGATGCTTTGAAATGCTGGAAATCGTGGGGTATTTATAGGCGGATCAAGTTACTTTTAACGTAACTAATAGAATAGTTACTTCGCAATCTTCTATTTCTTCGTAATTTTCACTAGATCTGCTTGCTACGGCATAACCTTATAAGTATTTACGCCGTATCTTCAATATTTCTTGGTTACGCCAGAGTTTATGCAAGAGTTACGCTAGTTATCGGGCGGCGGATCCTCTTTTGACCTAATATAGTTGCGTCGTAATCTTTTTGGATAGTTACGCCATAATCTTCTCGATGAGTTGGCTTTCGAGTCACTAGTTACGGCGTAATGAGATGATACGCCGAACTTCTTCAAAGTGAGCATACTATGATAAATCTTTGATAATTCTCCAATTTCGCGTCTCTTTGGCTCCAATGCTCGTAATTTCCATTGAAGTGGAATAAAATGGAAAAAAGCGAATTCATATAAATGATATAAATTACAAACATTATCGGGGGAATTGACACTTAATATTTAGGATAATTTAATGTTATCAAATATCCCCCCACTTGAACTCTACTTGCCCTCAAGTAGTCCTTATTAGATAGATTCCTAAAAAGATATCTTCCATAACCTGGAAAATATAAGTTTACAAATCCCTTATGCTAGAATAAAACAAAGCCGAACACCTCATGAAATGGGAACGAAACACTCAAATCTCTCAACTATTCTAAGTGTCAATTTCGGGTGATCACTCAATCTATTTACCATAGCATGTATTCTATCATAAGCTTGGCTACACAAATCTCCACCACTGAGTTAAGGCTAAACAATTTTCGAAGGCAATATGGGTAGACACGAAAAAGGTTAAGGGTGACTCATCATTACTAACATGTCATGGCGAAGTGGACAAAATCAATGATACATGACCAAATCCATGGCCAAGACACCAAAGATTGCTCGCTGCATCACCTAGACACGCTTCATGACTAAAGTTAGGATAAGACATGAGATATATAAATGGTGTAAAATAAAAAATCAAGCAGATAGTCTAAATCTATAACCAAGTCATAACCACTTACCGTCCGCTCAAAGTTCAAGCTTTGAAGTTAAGAAACCGGATCATGAAATACTAGGTAGATGTGTCATTAGAGGACGTCATGATGGGCACACTATCTTTTCTCCAACTGTTGGCACACTAACCAACTCCAATCTTCGAATGTGACCGAGGTGGCCTCCTCGATACTAAATCTATATGAAGCTCATAACATAGTGCTTATAACATTGCACTTTACAATAAACCAAATAACATAACTATTTTTTTTCCAATAATAAAAACATATCAACTAAAAATAATATTCCCCCACTTGAGATAAACAATGGGAATTCGGGGGGTCTTCTATGATATTTAAGAATGTGTCATCGACGAAAGCGTGATTCCTGAACCTTTCCACTTGAACCTTGAACTTAGGCAACTGATGACTTCCCAATCACAAATAAAGACTATAGGGTAGGCTAAGGTGTATGGGTGTATCGAAACAATATATTGGGTTAACAAAATGAAATGAATGGCTCAGATGGGTGTATCTAGGGGTATCTTGCACTAAAGGTAAGTGCAACAAAGGGTTTCACATGGGGGTCGAGAAGTCGAGGTGACTAATCAATAGACACACAATGATAGGATATTTTGGGTGATAAACCTATATACGCCTTCTTAAACTGAAAAGCCCAAATACGTCGAGCTAACTCAACATACCTCGTCTATGGTCTCGAAATGATGCAAAGGCCAAGTTCTAAAGTTTACAAGCTACCGGCACACTCATAATTTGGTGGATTTGGGGTAAAATATTGGAAACGGATAAGGCTAATCTCACCATATAATATCAAGGGTTATATGTGCTCAGCTAAGGTCTAATCTATTTAGTTTAAGAAAAACATGTCAAAATTTTAAAAATAGCATAATTTTTCAAAATAAACTAGAAAAACGAGGAAAAATAAAGTTCAGACAATTTACTCTCGCCCCCACTTGAATTGTACAAAGTCCCTTTTGTACTAAGCGTTAAATAATGGTGAAGAGAAAAGTAGAATTAGAGCGAGAACTTCCAAATTTGTCCAAAAAGAAAGAAGGAAGGCCCACGAAAAAGAGTCGTGCCTTCGTATAAGCATCCATAAGCAAACTTCAATCCCTGAAATCACACTACCGACAAGCATAATTCTAAAAATAAAAATGGAAAATGAAAACAAACCTAACTCACTTTCGTAGGAATCACGGTTGCATTTAGCAAATGCAACAAGCCTTTTAAACCACTTGGTGTCCCAAGTGGACGAGTGAAGTCTCGTGAGGGTTTACAGGGAACATGTGACACATGGTAAATTTCCACTAAAATTTAACTGATAATTAGTAATTTATTATTACTAAGCATGAGTCATGAAGCATATAAGCTTTGCCTAACATTTGAGTAGATAACTCACATACAAGAAAATTTCACCACTCTTGCATTCATATCATTTTATGAATATATCATTTTATCTTATAATTTAAAATTGTAAGACGAGAGGTTATCTCGTCTTCCCCAAAGGACTCCATTACTGCACGCGTATCGAACACTATGATAAGGGTTTGATAAAACAAATGACAAACACCGTAATGAAAAATATTACAAAAATAATAATATCGCCGATACGTAACCATAAGATATTACACCTAAAAGTTATCAAACAATGATGCCTCGGTCACAATATAATATCGCGGGACATAAAGTATATAACATACTTACACTTAAACATGAACTTTTATAAGACTCAAATACAAGTAGAACACAAGTACATGCACACAAAATAAATTATAAGTATACATTACATGTTCTCACTTTTACTTACATTACTATTTTAGACCTTTATTATTACACTTATAATACATTTACAAGAAAAGAATTTATAAAAATTAGATATACTCCCCTTGTCTTTCTTATCCCACTCACTACGAGACCAAGGCAAAAGCGCATCATCAAGATATCAAATCCATCTTCAATCTCTAGCTTGTACTCCCATCCTAGGTCGAATCTCTCCAAAAGAGGATAACCCAACATATTCATCCAACATATTCCCCTCTCTCATACCAAAACCATGAAAGCTTTTAGTTCTCAAATCCTCTTCTTGATATCCCTGCTACCACTGCATCGAATCCAAGAAAGAATCAAGGCAAAGATCACTCAAGAGAATCATATCCTCACTTGTGTCTACCTTGAGCTAAAGTCCAAAACGTTCTAAGGTTGGAAGTTAGCCAAATCCGGCTTCAATCCAAACACAAAGAGAGAGAGGTCAAGCTCCTTCCCAAAATACTTCTATATTCTGGAGATGCAAAACCCCAAACTCAATTTCAATTTCAATTTTACCAAAAACTAGGGTTTGTCAAAGTTAGGGTTTTCCAAAATTGATTTGGGGGTTTTGCAATTGGAGGTATTTTGGTGCTAATCCAAGACTTATTTCGTCCGAATCCAAGAAACAACCCTTCGTTCGTCATCCACCATTTCGATTTGAGGTTATTTACCTTTCTTGTTGTAATAATTGTATTGTTTTATGATATTAAGCTTGGGAAAATTTTATCAATGAAATTGTTATACGAATTAGGTCATATCGATTTTCTTATTGTTCTTGGTTACCATGTCAAGTTTTGAAGTTGGTATTCATTTAGTTTATGGATTTACAAATCTTGTCATATCGTTGACCACATGAACTTCTAGTCAAAAGGAATGCTTTGCTTTATTTATCTTGTCTTGGCGTCAAAAATTAGAGGACGAGATACCATGGTTAACCGCAGTGGTTGGTCGAGTGCAAAGTCGATTTGTAAAAAAATGGAGCTAGTCATGATTTATCACATATTTGGTTTGAAGTTAACTTAGTTGTGTAAGGGAAATGTACATCAAAGTTATGAGGTCAAATAATGGTTTGGGTCTTGTCGAATTGCATAAACAAGAATTTGAGATATTTAGTTTTTACAAATGATACTCCTTGTGTTTAGTAAACAAACTTGGTTACATGTACTTGTGTGGTCATTTGCACTAGAGTCCGTTTGGTTTTCTATCGAGACTAGGAACAAGGAAAATAAGGTATACGAGTCTAGTTTGGCGCCTACAAGTAACCCATGTCGATACTCATATTTTTTTCAATCGACATTTATGTTGTTTAAAAAGTATGTCAAACTTTGATTTTTACCTTGTTTAAACATGAGAAACATACTAGGGTCTTATGGTCTTGTGTCTCAAGTTTGCAACAAGGAACCGAAAGGAGTAGTACTCGACCAAACACATGGTTTCGTCATCTCGTTGCTCTAACCTTCCGTTAATGTATCAAACTTGAGTAATATTCTAGGCACTTAGAAACATCGGGTAGTCGAATACACCTTGAGCACATCAATCGTGACACCCTCGGTTCGAGTCTAGCTTCAAATATTAATACCTTATTCACTTAAGTAGTACTTGCTATATCAATCTTTTTTTTCTCTCGTGTGATCTACCCACAAAGAATTTGGCACAAAGTGTGCACTACCAAGTACTAATGTTTAGACATCAAGTATGGGCCACGCCCAACTAATGAGTTAAGTGGCATAGAACCTGTTGTGGGCCCGGCCCATGGGGTCCTTAGTCGTGATCAACACCGGCCGCACCCATGGTGGCTCGGAGTGCTCGTCAGACGGTTTAAACTACCTCACGAAATAAAACATGTATCATATATAACCGAAGGCAAAGTATAAGCTTAAACCGCCCCCGCTTCTTTCTTTCATCTCGTAACATATAGTCTTAACGTCAATTATGTGTACAAGCCACAACTTAGCAAAATGTATGAAAGTTAGTATAAACAACAAATATTCTAAAAACATGATTCCCGTAATGATGTACGTCAAAATTTGGCTTTATACAAATGCATGGATGTCAAGTAAACTTCTTAATGGAACTATATATGTATAGAACAAGTTATGATAAATAAATAGAGACCACTATGTCATTTTGTGATATATTAAATTCGAAAGTCTTCAAATGTAACTTAAGTGTTTTCTAAATACAATTAGAAAATAAATAAATTATATATATATTTTGGCAACACCATTTTGTGTCAACTTAAATAAGTATATACACATTTATATACTTACTAGTTAAATGCTATAAATATTTTTCATATCAAACTTGGATGTTAAACCATCTTAATGTCAAATAGTATGTGTATATTTTGTATACTTACTAGTAAAACCATATTAACAATTTTGCAAACTTACGTTGATGATTAATACAATTACATTGAACCATTTTAAGTATGTGGTACTTAAAACAATGAACTAAAACATTGCCCTCCTTATCTAGGTCGTGCGTACCTATAAGCCCACAACCATCACTAATCCCACATTTGATTTCACATTTACAAGGTGAGTTTAGCCCCACTTACTTGATAAATTGTTTTTATACATCTTGGGGTGAGAAATATGCAAAACATTTTATGGACCAAAACTATAACATGAGTACTATTACGTGGTTTAGCCTAAGCCCCTATGTCCCTAGAGAATGCCCTTTTTCATGAAACCACCCCCATTGGGAAACGCGAATGTTATAAATAGATCTATTGAGGGTGACTCTCCGTTCTTGCCATGCTTGGGCCAAAGCGAAACGTATACCATGTCGGAACCAAGTGTTGAGGACAAAACACTTGCTATGGGCCCCTATATTGTATGACATCTTTTAGCATACAAATCGTCAGAGTATCGGTTGCATGACCTTAGAGCTAACGTAATAGACATTCATCCATATATCATTATATTCGTTGTAATGATTATATGACTTTGCTTATGGTCCGAACTTACTATTTAAACTTAAACCTATGAACTCACCAACTTTTAGCTAACTTTTAGCATATTTTCTCAGGTGTTTAAGTTATGTTCATGAAGGCAAGGCAAGAAGCAGATGTATGGTCGTAGTAGTATTAAAGAAGTGATTTTACACAAAAATGATGTTTTTACTTTGGGACCACTAAAACTATTGGGATGTGCCAATTTATCTAAACAATGTTGTAAGATATTATTTCAAAATATTTTATGGAATTAAACAGAGTGTGTATTCCGTTCTTTATTATTTGTGTTATGATTCACCGATCCGTAACGCCCCAAATAACATGTATGCTTCCGCTAAACAAAATTTGGGGTGTTACAGATTGGCATCAGAGCCAAGGTTATAGAGAACTAGGTACATATAAACCCTAAACTATAACCACTTTTCACTAAAAACATCATACTACTTAATGACGCCATTGCCTTACTTGCTATTTTACTTAAGATTCATTTAATAGGATTACATGCTTTATTTCCTATTTACTTATGCACTATTTCATATTCATTATGAGCATATTTTCCACATACTTACACATATGCACCGTCTTGTCACAGATATGCCTTCACCAACCTTCACTCACGATGTTCGGAGGATATCCTATAGCTACTCACCTACCATTCCGTCAGCTTGCACACTTAGCCAACGATCCGTATATTCAGCCACATTAGCATCTCACCAGGTTATTACACCTACTCCATCCATACCTACCCTTACCACCACTCCATCAGCTTTGTTGACGCTGTGCAAAAACCCCGCATGATTGTGAGAGTGCACGGATATCGAGCGTATTCATTTATGCCGCACTAGCTTCTCGATGACCCGAAGCTGCTTACATGGGTCCTTCTTCTACTTCAGAGTCAGCGACACCATCATCCATGAGTCACCACTCATCAGAGACCGAGATCATGATTCCTACTGCATCCCAAGAAGATCCGAAGAGGATCCCTGAGGAGGAACTACTAGAGCCTATGCCTCTGAGAGTGTCCCGGACATGTTAGCACACAGATATGGATATACGGGTCTGGAGATCGTCCGAGTATTGAGATATGATGAGCTCCGGGATGGCTCGAGATTGAAATATGACATGGACATTGATGCACCATTTGGATTAGGATGAGGGCTGCTTTCCTCCTCCGAAAGGGGAAAGTAGTGAGATTGCTTGGAGGGATATTAGTTGTGTGGTCAGCCTGTACCACATATTGCGAGCTCAGCTACGTTCATCATCACCTTCATTCATACCATCTGCAGCAGACATTGGACGCTTTCGCCGCCACTAGACAGCTTGAGACCATTGAGGAAGCTGCACCGTTGAGGCAAGCACCGAAAGCACTTATCAAGATCTCCAGATGGTGATCGACCTCACCAGAGGATATTTATTCATGGACTCCCATGAGACTCGCTAGGAGTCCATACTCGACAAATAGAGAGAATGATCCAATGCAAGCTTGCGAAAGGTGTTGGTGGTTTGGACCGAAGTTAACAATGTATTGTTTGAGGCATGGGCTTGAGACACGAGCGGATTCGACCGGGTCTTAGGGTTGAGACTCGGGTTGAGGATGTCAGAGAGTTGGACGACAGAAAGCATGATCCTTGGGCAGAGGTCAAGCTCGGATGTACTGATCACTGAGGAGCTAGAGCACGTCCAAATGGATGGCTGAGACACCTGCCAGAGAGGAGTGGCAGAGGACTACTGGTTTAGAGTCTATGTTAGCATCTCGATGAGACGATCGCAGTTTGGAGGATACTAACGAGTCGATTGTTACCATTGAAATGACTGGCATCAGCGGATATCCTTAGATATGATTTCATGATGTATCACACTAAACTGGATTTATAACAGTTAGTGTTAATTATCACTCTTGTACTTCATTCTATATTTCGTTGCTTTCCTTATCAATTTCCTATTGGTGGCCCCATAGTATCTCATCATGTACTTTAGAAACCTTGAATCGAAATTCTATCTATGTCAAACTTATTTTCCTATCCTATTTTCTTTATAGATTGCTCATATGATCTATCTCTGCACAATCACACCTGTTACTTGGCCCTACCTTGTTAAAAGGTTATGTATCTCACTACCTTTCTTCTGCAGAAATGCCGCAAAAGCAAGATCGAACGTACCAACCCTGGTGGAGCCCAATGTCCTATTCCAGCCGGTGGTTACTTCAGAAACCAAGCTGCAAACGCTGCTATTCCAAAAGCGAGTCACACACGATCGAATGTGAAGCCACTACCCTGCTAGGGCTACTCCAATCCAACCTGTCATGAATCAAGCCATGATTGACCAATTAGTCAATGAGCGGTGAACGCCTTTGGCTGCAAAGAAACCACTCATCTACTAATGCAGAACTTCGAGACCACCCACTCACGGCGCACTTGTACTTATCAAGACTTTCGTAAAACCATGACCGGAGGTTTTAGTGGAACCGAAGGAGCCTGTTGGTCGACTAGATGGATCGAAAAGCTCGAGATGTGTTCGAATCTGCAATTGTAAAGAAGATTCTAAGGTTAAGTATGCATCATTCACTTTCACGGATGCTGCCTTGACCTGGTGGAACAATTTTCTCAAATCGCTAGTATCGATGTTGCCTATGCCACATGGGAGAACTTCAAGGAAATGGTACTTCAAAGTATCCCGTAATGAGATTAAGAAGCTCGAGCATGAGTTTTGGAATCTCAAGGTTCAAAGCACCATATGGTCGCCTATAATCACGATTTCAAGAACTAGCCTTATTGTGTCTGAAATGGTTCCCACCGAGACCGATTGTTAGAGAGATACATCAGAGGACTACCCCAACCTATCAAGGGCAATGTCACCACTTCTAAGGCCGTTTGATCTTCATGAAACTATCGAAGTAGCCAACAAACTCATGGACCAAGTGATGAGATTCCATGGACAAAGTGGTTGACAATAAGAGGAAATGGGATGACCATTCTCAAGGTTAGAACAACTATGAAGACCGTGGCAACAACAAGAGGAACAAACTAACAATCAAAACAAGAGGCAAAATGTGCAGAGCTATGCAAATGTATTGGGGAAAGGAAACCGTATTTCGTGGATCAAGACCATTGTAATCATACCGCATCACAAGCAAGGTATTGGGTCATAGTCTGAATCTCGAAAAATCGGACACTTAACTGAACTGCAGTCCAAATCATGGGCGACTCGGTTCAAACAGCCCCAACCAAGACCCAAAAGCTAATATAACTTGCTTTGTTGTGGTGAAAAGGGCATTATAAGAATGAATGCCTAAAGACCGAAACCAAGGCCATGGAGGAAACCAAGGAAACCGGTGAAATCTGTGAAGCCAGGGAATGGCAGGATTCAGTGGAAATGTTGGACAAACAAGTAATCAAGGAAGTTGAGAAGGAGCTCGAGAGTCTATGCCGGTAACCAAAGTGGAAGCTCAAGAAGACCCGTTGTGACGGGTACGCCTATAAATAACCGTTATGCATCCATATTGTTTGATACAGGGGCCGATAGGAGTTTTGTTTCTAATACATTTAGTCCACTACTCGATATTGCCCTAAATCGCATTGAGGAATGTACAACGTGGAATTAGCTAACGGTAACATAGAAAGGGTAGACACCATCATAAGAGGTTGCACCCTTAACCTATTAAACCACCCATTCAATATCGACTTAATACCCGTAGCATTGGGAAAGCTCGATGTCATCATTCGGGATGGATTGGTTAGCAAAATATCATGTCAGCCATCATTTGTGACGAAAAGCTCGTTCAAATACCCTATGGAGATGAAGTCCTAACAATAGAAGGAGATGTAAGGAGGTAATAAAACGATCAAGACTGCATGTCATTTTGTTGGAATCACTCCTAAACCTTATTCAAGTGTTAGTTACTCATATGTAATAGTTAGCTTATTATGGCCTTTATGTTTGTTATTAGCCTTAAGCTTATGTAGAAGGCCCATAAGCCTAGGCCTAGCCCAATAAGGAAAGGAAGGGAACTAGGAGTGTTGCCCTAGCTTCCTTCCTATAAATACCCTTTGTAAACCTTCATTTGAAGGTTGGTTGTTCAAGTTATTCTTTTCACTCACTCTCTACGCATAACCGTATACTTATATCATGTGCGTGTGTGTTTGGATACTTGTTCAATCGCCTCTCTATCTTTCTTATAAGCTTGTGTGGTAAACCTTGTGACCTAACAAGTGGTATCAATCGCCAAATAGTTGGGTGTACTCATTTGTTTTTGAAGTTTTTGGTTTTGGGTCTTACGCGTAAAGATAACGCATTCTTTAGCTCTCTTAAAAACTTGTTTTTTACACTTTTAATCCAAGATTCTTGTACTTTCAACGTTTTAAGGTGTTAAAATACTTGTTTTTGGAAAAAAGTTTCAAACTTTATGCGTGGATCATTGTTTTTGAACTAGTTTTTATTCGTGGGTGTCATTCTACGCATAACTGTTTTGAGTGCTTTGGATCATCAAGTTTCACACTTTTGTGTTATTTTGGTGTTATTGAAGCTATTTCATCACACAAAACCTGGTTTAGAAACATCTTTGGGCAAAATCAAAATTACGAGTAATCCTACGCCGTATTGAAACCCTAATATTACGCGTAAGATTATCCTTGGTTTGATCTTCATTTTCGTGGTTTATTCCGTGTTTTCTTACTTGGATAAGTCCGAAAATACGTCGACTTTGGATATCTTTTGCACTGTGATAGTGTAAAAGATCATTTGGGCAAAACCCTAAAATTACGAATAAGCATAAAGCTTACGCGTAGAAATCCTATGCCTAAGATCTTTCTTACGCCTAAGCCTTGTCTTACGCATAAGAAAATCCTACGCCTAACTTTCTACGCTTAACTTTTGTCTACGCATAACTTTAGTGTCTTTTCCTACTTACGCGTAAGCTAAATCCTACGCGTAACTCCTTATTGTTACGCGTAACTTTGGTGTTTTACGCATAAGTGCTACTTGGTTCTTGTCTTTTCTACGCCTAAGGATACTTCATCAACAAAGGTTCATTCGACTACAAAGATCCATTTTACCAACACAAGTTTATCAACATGTCACAACCACCATACTCTAACTATTTCCCTTACACTTATCCTCATCCTCAACGCCAACAACAACTAACTCCACAACATCAACAATGGAATCAACAACAAGCAATTTATCAACAACAATTTAACCAACAACATACTCCACAACTTGTTGCAAATCCACAACCTCAAATGGTTCAACCACCACCAAGTCTTCAAGCTCAACCATACACAAATGACTTTAATCAACATCCATCAAGGATCACTATGAGGGAACCCACTTGGTTTGCAAAGATGTTTGAAACTTTAAGCGGCCAACAATCAATTCATGAGGCTGGATCACTTGATAGACCTCCAATGCTCACTCCAGGAAACTACGATCAATGGGTGATAAGGTTCTTTAGATTTTGTGATCTAAAGAAGCCACATGGAAAGTTCTTAAAGAAGGTTATCTTGAAAGGTCCATTTGAGATGCCTACTGTCATTGTACCCGGAGATCCAAATGCCATTCCACCAAGAGATGAACAAACGAACATTGCTATCAAGGTGCACTTGAATCCTCAAGTACTTCTACACTATGAAGCAGATGAGCTTGCAATGGAATATATCCTCCTAGGATTACCAAACCTAATTCTTCGTAGTGTTGATGCTCAAAAGACTGCAAAGAAAATGTGGGATCATATTCGTCTTCTTATGGAAGGATCAGTACTCAATCGGGAAGATTTGGAATCCAAAATTTACTTGGCTTATGAACACTTCATGATTGAAACCGGAGAGACACTCGAGTCCTATCATCACCGATTTTCAGACATCATCAATGATTTGGATAAACACAACATCCACATGCCAAGAATTGCAGTGAATACTAAGTTCCTAAGTAGTCTTGGTCCTAATTGGGAGAAGTATGTCATTTTTCTCCGTCAAGCTAAAAACATGCATCAATCTACCTACGGATTGTTGTACGATTACTTGAAGCCTCATGAAAAGGAAGTTGATAGGGAAAGGATTCTCCGTGCTCAAATTGCTCCACCCACACATCCGGAAAATCAACAACTTGCCTTATATGCTCAACAAAATTATTCTCCTCAACCAAAGAACTCAACCAACTGCTTCAAACCCACCAAATGATCAATCACAACAATCTCAACAAAATCAATTGGTTCCTTACAACAACAATGATCAAGCACTTCATAATGAGGAATCCGATCCGCTCGAAGCATTGCAACAAGGATTTGCTATGATAGCTAATGCCTTTAGCCGTTATACCAACAAATCCAACAACCGTATTCGCTCCTCATCTAATACCAGGAATCAAGCTGTTGTGAACAATGGACGAGTTGAAGTTCAGAATCGTGGTTAGGGTCGCCGATGGGCGGTGGTCAAGGGTTTAATGTTGTGGGTAGGAATAACAACAGAGCTCATGTGGTGGAACAAGGAAATGCTCAACATGGGTTGAATGGTCTTCGATGCTACAACTGCAATGAGAAGGGACACTGGCTAATGCATGCCCAAAGCCAAGGACTAAGGGCAGTGCTTATTTCAAAGAGGCTCTTCTTTGGCCCTTAAGGATGAAGCTGGTGGAACTCTCACGCACAAAGAACGAGCTTTATGGCAAATGCCGACTCGTGATGATGATATGGAGGACTTGCGTGCCAATGCAACTGTTATGTTGATGGCTAATATGCATGAGTTACACATGAGTGACACAGCCCAGTATGACACCGATGGCTTGTCTCGTGCACCGAACAAACCATATTTATCTCTCGATCTCATATCTCCGCCAACATCCTGATCCGCAAGGCTCGAATGTTCAAAATGAGCCATTCACATCTCATTACGACGATTTTCAACTAGACCCCGTAGTTATATTTGACGATCAAGATGACCAACCGTTTTCCCTTGATAATCAAATTGACTCCGTGGTTATACTTGAGGATCTCAGTAATGATCATGTTGAGACTCACGTTGAACACGCCGAACTTTTGCCTCATCCAGATTTTGCTCGCTTAATACAAGACCAACAAACCATAGTGGAAAAATGTCATGCCATTAATCGGGACTTGAAATGCAAAAATGCACTGTTAACCAAGGATTTTGAATGTTTACAAAAGCAACTCAACTTTTTCAAAACTCAAGAAAAACGTGAAAACGGTTTTGAAGCGGCCTTTGCCAAATCTTATCAAAATGAAAAATATTTAGAAAGACAGATGCGGATCTAGCCGCTCAAGAATGCTTTGTTGTCAGAAATAGAACAACTGAAACATGAACATAAAAAGCAAATTAACGCTCTCACCTTGGAAAATCAAAAGCTAAGGCTGAGTTGTTAACTTGTCAAAAAGCAGTTCTCTGCATACAAAAAGCATTCAACGAAACGAATAGATGATCATCTTGAAGAAATCATCGGCTTGCAAAACAAACTTAAAGAGTTTAAAACTGTTGTTTACAAACATGGCGAGTCGGTCACGACCATTGAAAAGTTTACTTTAAAACCCAATCCAAATGGATATGGACCGAATCTTGCCGATTACAAACCTAAGCTTTCAACAAAAGCATTCAAACCAAATCCTGAAGTTTCCAAAGGCAGTAATATAAAGTTGATAATTCTGTTATGAATGTTGTTGAATATCATCGTCAAGAGGAATTAGATGCATAAGACGAGAGTCGATCAAAATTAGAAAAAGTTGTTTACAACAAACCTTTTAACTATTCAAAAGCGGTCACTTTCGTCACACCAACGGATTCTTCTAACACACCAAGGGTTATCATCAAAACACCGGAGTCTTCTAATGTTAATCCCCAACCAGATTATGCACAAACTTATGGTCCTTTACCTTCCATCGTGAAGTAAATTCAAAACCTGAAAATCGAAAAATTCTTAGATATTTTGACATCTTCATGGCTGACCTCAAAATTTTACAACATGAGATAGAATATCGCTCTGAAATCAAAATTGATCATTTTCAATCGCCTCTGGCGCGAGAACAAAGAGACATTTTTCGGAAAAATCTTTTACCTAATGTTAAAAATTTGAAAAATTGTGCATTAGCCTGGGAAAAGGATTTTCATAAGGAACTTGGAGTGATGAAGGTCGCTTTGAGAAAACGAAACATCTATTTCTAACACTAAACGTAAAAAGAAACTGTTGAGAAAAGATGTTGATCGACTCTTGGAAGATGTCATCTGTGCTGATGTCCATAATGTTGTGCTATTGAATTCTTTGTCATATGCATTTGATCATACCTCTGCCGATATCGTTGAATCTGTGATATATGTTGAGAACACTGATAATGTGCTTCAGATCGAGTCCTTAAAAGTTGAAAACAAACGATTGTCAAACGAACTTTCAAATGCAATTCGCCGTCTTAATTGGTGTCAAAAAGATATTCACGATCAACAAATTGCTTTTCAACACAAAATCGCCCGCCATGCAAAAATCTTCTCGATCCTAAAATTTGAGCAATGGATGATCAAAATGTATCTTTTAAGTGTCAAATCTCAAAATATGAACAAGAACTTTTAAAAGTCAAAAGGAATATGGTGTATTATTTGATTTACTCAAAAAGACTCGTGATGAAGCATCAAATGAACTTGATCATTATCTTGCACACACTAAAGAAGTTATGCATTTTGTTGGAAATGTTCGGTCTGAAAATCAAGATCTGATTCACACTATCATCAAGTTAAGAGAAATGTTAGGAAAGTATGAACAACTTCCGCCAACCATCATTAAGAGATTAGCCCCAATAACACTTAGTACTCATGAACCTAGAATCCCTACTGCCAAATCACAAGTAGCTAACGTGCTTCCTTCTACTGAAACAGAATAGTTGAGCCTTTTCCAAACGTCCGCACTTCACGGCCTAGGAGCACTCAATCGAAGAATAGGAAGTTGCGACCTAAGAAAAGATCAATCAAGAATGCTAAAGTAGAAGAACACCCTAGGACTATGAATAAGACTCACGTTGCTCCCACTATAGATATTGCGTCTGGCAAATGTAATAGAAATAGTGATGTAACGAATGCTAAACCGTTAAGTACTTTTGATATTCACCGATGCACCTTGTGATATTTGTCGTAAAAGTATGAATTATTGTCATGATAAATGTGTTGCTAAAGCTATCATCTCTCGTTTAAGGAATCCTAAGAACCGAATACCTCTAGGCCCACTAATCTTTCTAAGTCTGTGCTTGGTAGACCGCCATCTTTAGATTCTAAGAAACGCATTGCTGTCCCTCTAGCTCCATTTTCACCTCCTAAGAATGTAGTACCACCTAGTGCATTCACTAAGACTAAAGCAAAGAGTAGTTATAGATGGCGGAAATGGATATATAACACACTAGGATTTAAGTGGATACCTAAAGCTATTGATGTGTGTATATCTACTATAATCGCTACGAACCCTCTAACATTTCGGGTTCCAAATCTACTTCTATTCCATCCGTGTCGCCTGTGTAATGCAGTGATACAGATCATTCTCTGGATTGTTGATAGCGGATGTTCCCGACACATGACAGCAATCTTAAACTGTTATCAAACTTTATTGCAAAGTTCATTGGCACTGCCGTTCGGAATGATCACTTCGCAGCTATCATGGGCTACGGAGACTATATCAATGGGAACATCGAAATTAGCAGGGGTTACTATGTGGAAGGCCTCGGTCATAACTGCTTTCGAGGTCGGCTTTTGTGATGGAGATTTGGAGGTTGCTTTCCGGAGAAAACTTGTTTCATTCGTGATCTACAAGGAAATGACCTTATGTCCGGATCGCGTAATTCTAGTCTCTACACTATCTCTATGAAAGACATGGTTGCTTCATCTCCCATATGTTTACTTTCAAAGGCAACATCAACAAAATCCTGGCTATGGCACCGCCGTCTCTCACATCTAAACTTTCAAACCATCACCAACCTTGCTCGACACAAACTAGTTGAAGGACTTCCACGGTTTCGTTATTCTAAAGATCACCTTTGCTCGGCTTGTGAACAAGGCAAAAGCACTCGTGCTCATTTTCCTTCAAAGGTGGAACACGCTCTCAAAGATGTGCTTCATCTTCTACACATGGATTTGTGTGGCCCGATGCGCGTGCAAACGATCAATGGCAAACGCTACATCTTAGTAATTGTTGATGACTATTCACGCTGGACTTGGGTCTACTTTCTTCGAAGCAAAGATCAAGCTCCACAAATGATCATCACCTTTCACACGAAAATACAAGTTCAGCTACGAAACACCGCTCGACTAATCGAACGATAAAGGCACTGAATTTGTTAATCAAACTCTTCGTGAATTCTATGAGAAAGTGGGAATTCAAAGATCGACATCTATTGCACGCACACCCGAACAAAACGGAGTTGTTGAAAGACGAAACCGAACGTTAGTGGAAGCCGCAAGAACAATGTTAATCAATGCTAAACTTCCAGATTACTTATGGGCGTAAGTATTCATCGCATGCTATACTCAAAACCGTTCTATGATTACAAAACGCCACAACAAAACACCTTCCGAGCTCGTCCATAACAGAAAACCGAATCTAAAACACTTTCATGTATTTGGATCTCTTTGCTATCCGAATAATGATCGTGATGACTTTGGAAAGCTCAAAGCCAAAGCTGACATTGGAGTCTTTATCGGATAATGTGATAATTCCAAAGGTTTCCGAACTGAATCGTCCGTACAAAACAGGTGATGGAAACGATTCATGCTCATTTCGATGAACTTACGGAAATGGCTTCGGAGTATAACAGCTTGGAACCCGGTCACAACCGCTTAAACTTCCCCCAAACCCCATCATCACTGAACAAAGCCCCCAGCTTACTCGTCAACAAATGGAAAGGTTATTTGCTCACTGCTCGTGACGATATTGATGAACGTGCTCCGTGTGTATCCGCTGCTTCACTGCCAACCCGATAATACTCTTATACCGATACACTGCTACAACAACTACTATTGAAGATGCACCTACACCAGTTGACTCCACCACAACAGTTGAACAAACCGCTTCCAACAATGATGAAGCCGATGATATTCTGAATATAGTACCCCCACCTGCAGATTTTGATCCAAATGCGTTCTTCAACCCGTTTGCTAATGAGATCGCCGCACTGATGTCGCGAATCTTCAACAAACCATTTGAATCCTCGACCGCACAATGTATACCAACATCAACCCTCCACACATAGATGGACGAAAGACCATCCTCGGGAAAACATTATTGGCAACCCGAATCAACCAGTCGTTACGAGACAACGTCTTCACACGACGGTGAACATTGCATTTATGCACTCACCGTCTCGCCAATCCAACCTAAAACATCAAAGACGCAATGACAAAAGACAACCGGATTGAATCCATGCAAGAAGAACTCAACCAATTCAAACGCCTTGAAGTATGGGAACTGGTTGAAAGACCAACAGAGTCTACGCATTGGTCTAAAATGGATTTGGAAAAACAAATTGATGTCAAGGAAATGTTATCGAAATAAGTCACGCCCGTGGCTAAGGGTTATCGCCGAAGAGGGTATTGACTTTGAAGAATCTTTTGCTCCGCTGCTCGCCTTGAGGTCGTTCGATATTTCTAGCGTTCACAGCTCATATGAATATGACGGTCTATCAGATGGATGTCAAAACTGCGCTTCTCAATGGACAACTTAAAGAAACGGTTTATGTCACCAACCGTGATGGATTCGTTGATCCCGAGTTTCGAATCACGTCTACAAACCTAACAAAGCTCAGATGGTCTCAAACAAGTTCCTCGGGCATGGTACGATAAGCTATCATCCTTCCTCATTGCTAATAATTTCACCAAAGGTTCGGTTGACCCAACTCTTTTATACAATATCACGGGACACATATCTTAATTGTTCAAATTTACGTGGATGACATCATTTTGGGTCTACACATAAAAAGTTTTCAATCGCTTTTGCAAAACTAATGAAGAAAAATTTTGAAATGTCCATGATGGGTGAACTCACATTCTTTCTAGGACTGCAAGTTCATCAATCACCCCGTGGTATTTTCTTGAGTCACTCCAAATATGCCCTTGAATTGTTAAACAAATTTGGAATGAAAACAGGACACCTATGCCACACCAATGGCTCATACCAAGAAGCTAGACGCCGATTTACATGGGAAATTGGTGGACCCTACAAAATACCGTAGTATTATTGGGTCTCTCATGTATCTAACACTAGCGACTGATATTGTCTTTGCCGTATATCTTTGCTCCCGTTATCGGCGCGACCAACAAACCCACCTCTCGAGGCTAAAAGAATCCTCCGATACATAAAGGGAACCATTAACTTGGGGATCCGTATCCGAAGGATTCTGGTTTTGAACTAATCGCTTTTTCAGATGCTAACTACGCAGGATGCTTAGACTCACGGAAAAGCACTTCGGGAGCTTTACAATTTCTTGGTGATAAACTGTGTCATGGCAATCGAAGAAGCAGGATTGTACATCGCTGTCCTCAACCGAAGCGGAATATGTAGCCATGTCCGCATGTTGTGCTCAAGTCATCTGGATGAGAACACAACTCAAAGACTATGGTTACGTATTTGACAGTAATCCCGATGTATCTGCGACAATCGGAGTGCCATTGCAATCTCGCAACTCAGTTCAACATTAGAAATCAAAGCACATCGATCTTCGATATCATTTCATCAAGGATCACGTGGAACAGTGGTACCGTTGAATTATATTTTGTGGGTACAGAATACCAATTGGCGATCTTCTCACCAAAGCCTTGCCTCCCGCTAGGTTTAATGAGTTGGTCCACCGGATTGGTATGAGGTGTTTGACTCAAGAGGAATTGGATGACCTCCTAAAACAGTCTTAAAACCTGTCAAACACCAAAATCTCTTTTGTAAATAATTTTTCAAAAACAAAATACAAAAATATAAAACCCGATAAAACAACAAAAATATTCTTCTATCTATTTTCTTTCAACATTGCAAGTATGTTTCTTCCGTCAACACTATAATCTTTCAAAATTCAATATTTTTTCGATCAAGTGTTGAGGGGAGAAAATTATCACTTAACTGCTTCAAAACATCCGTACTTGCATGTTATCATATCTCGGTTGTTTCTTTTATCAAATGGTGGTAAATTTTCTGGTACAATGACACTCCTCGGACTAAATTTATAACCTTTCATTATTTCTTAAGTCGAGGGGAGTGTCGTCAAAGTTTCTTTCTTAAAATCTTTGTTTGGTAACCAAAATGGAAGTTAAATGGCTTTGTTTGAAAAAGGAAAAGGTGGAGGGACCAAAACTGTCAAAATGTTAAAGTTATTTTAATAAAATACTTCTCCACCTAACAATTCACTTCCCATTTATTACTCATAACCTAAAACATCCTACGCCTATAATCGCTTCAAAAATCCGTGCTTTTGATCATCAATTTGTAAGTTTTTATGATTCTAACATGTTTTTAAACTATGGTTTTAAATTTTTCAATAACTAACGGTTAAATTTTTCACTATGGTGATTTTGTGTTCTACGCTATGCGTATGAACACATAATCATGTTTGTGTGTTTTGGTTAAAAAGAGTGTCAAAATGTTTTACTAACATCAATGATATGTTTTCCATACTCAAAACCCACCCGAAACACAAATTGATGATTTTTGAAAATTAGGGTTTATGAGTCGAATTGGGTATTTTCAAATGTGAAGTGTTTTGGTATAAAAGATTGTTGGGTTATGGTCTTAAGTTGTTGAATTGATGATTTCCATTGTCATTAACCACCCGAAACACTAATTGGTGAACAATTTGTAATTAGGGTTTAAAGTTCATAATAATTGGGTAATTTTGATTCACAACGAATTAGATGTTATAACTTGGTACAAAGACTCTCACAACACTCTTAAACTACCGTAAAAAGTTTGTGCAAATCCCATGTTTAAATTTCATACGCGTAAATCATAACCCTTAGGGTTTTGACCTACGCGTATGACTTTCTACGCTTAACTGTTAAAACAATGTTCATGCCATGTTTTGTTGATATAATGAGTGTTTGTGTTAATTTTGATGATTTGATGAATTTATTTCAGGCTTTGCTACGCTTAAATATTCATAATCAAGGTCATTTGCAACTCTACGCATAAGGATTACCCTACGCGTAGTCAAGTTATGCGTAATAATCCTACGCATAACTATTACGCGTAAGGTTCTACAATGGGACTACGCGTATCCCGTGAAGGATATGCGTAAACAAAGGACCTCTACGCGATAAGGTCTACTCTTACGACTAAGCCTTACGCGTAAGGTATATATATACGCCTACGCGTAAGCTCTACGCATAAGGTCCCCTTTTCCTACGCGTAACATTTCTTACGCGTAGTTAGATCCTACGCGTAAGCTTGCTCTACGCATATATCATCACGCTACGCTTAACTTTGCCAAAACTACGCTTAAGCCTGGATTGACATTCATAATGAATTGTTACGTGTACAAACTTGTAAATAAACTAATCATAACGTCACGAATCCAATAATGTCACTAATAAACTTAATCGCTTGATATGTTGTGAACAATAAGTGATAACATAAACTTTAAAACTTAAAGTTAACTAACTCACGAAAACATTTCACGACGTCATTGGACTATTGAACAAACAAGTGACTTAGGACTCGTAACAATCATTGACACCGTACATTCAATAACTAGACAATAAGACCTTCTGTTGACTAACACTATGTCTTTCGATATGTTGGTTCTTTTGGCTAATGTTATTTCGATCACGACATGGTGAACAAATGAATGTGGATGCATCGAAGTTCTTACACCATTGCCGATATCTTTCTAGAGGGTTATCCGAGAAAGATTGGAAAGAACAACCTTAGGGTTGACTTTGATACCCTCACTTGCTCGTAATCTTCCTGCTGATTGCTGTGGATATTCTCGAATCATCCCTACCGTAACATGCTCTCACACTCGCCACAGAGGTCTACATTCAACAATTCGGGATTCTATGCGAGGATCACGGTCAAAGTGCGTGAATGTGACACTTAATCACAAACTAGTCACTATCACTCCTGCTGACTTACGGGCTGTTCTCATCATTCCCGACATCGCTCCAACCGACTTCTTTGCTACCCCTACTGAAGAGACAGTCCCGAAATTCTTGATAGATATTGGTTATGATGAAGCTTCAGGAATCATTACTAAGCACTCTCACGTGAGCAAGTATATTCCTCAACCATGGAGAACACTCTACATGATCATCACCAAATCGGTCTCGGTCGTGATAAAGTGGCTATGAGCATCCAAAGCTCATGGAACTACAAATTTTCTGGTCGTTGATCAACAAGAAGGACATTGAAATCGAAGCACGGATATGGGAGGACATGATGGTATTTCACAAGAAGCTTGGCTCCAAGATTCCCTATGTCGGATACACCAAACTGTTGATCCAGAGAGCACTTGGACTTCATCCTGACATCCCCATGAGGCTCAATGACCCGGATAATCACGACATATTGACTGAACCCATACTATCTGTCAGAATCAAAGAATCGTCAACAAAGAAACAGGGTACGGTTTACCCGATCACCTTCTAACCACCGAAATCAAAAAGCTTGAAACATACAAAAGGTATCGGTTAGCCGTAAAAGAAGGCAAAGTTGGTCATCTTGATGAAAAATCTTCGGGTACACCTACTCGGAGGACCGAAGAGGCAAGTGCTGGAAGTGTTACAAGTACAGATCTTTATAGGAAGCTTCCCACAAGGAATCCTCCTCGTAAAAGGATTGTTCCCGTAAAGGAAGCTGAACCTATTCCCACACCTGAACCGCAAAGAAAGCTTGTGGACGAAAAGCTCAAGGTACCGACACGATGAAGAGATTACCTACTCGAATCTGCAACCGTAACACCTCCTTCAGCAGCCTAAACCTCCAAGTCCACCACCTGACAAAGGAAAAGGAAAGACTCGTACTTGTACCGTATGATGAAAGCTCGATGATGAAGAAGAGCAACCGGATATATCATACAGAAGAAGTTTCATATCGTTAGACACCTTCAAAAGGTCAAGAATTTGCTAAAGACCAAATGGGTGGTCCCGAGGATCAAGTGGTGTCGCCCACTCAACCATCTCCCGATGCGGTTAATCAACCCGATAAGGGAGCCGGTGCCACCACTCTTATGCAACAACAAAAGCTTGTGGAGGATACTATCGAATATGAGTTTGAGGAACCGGAAACTGAGAAGTCCGAAAAAGATCAAGATGTTGATTATGATACGCTTTCTTCTAGATAGTCCTGCGCGATCAAAGGAAGAAACCTCTGAACCTCCAAGGATCCGAGTCTCCTCATATCACTTCATCATCAGATTCGTCTTCTCACTCCTCGCCACCACCATCAAAGAAGTCAACCAAATCATCATCCAAATCCGTGAAGAAACCATCTAAATCTTGGATTTCTCAAGCTCATGAACGGATTACCAAAGCCGCCAAACAAGTCGAAGAAAAACGCGGCTCAACAAAAGCTAAATTTCTTTGCTGATCACATACAAAGATATGTATGACGAGCATGAAAAGATAAAAGGAGAAAGGAAGTTTGTTCAGAAATTCATGAAAAATCACCGTCAAGAGGAACTGAACGAAATGATCGAAGGCTACACTAAAAGTACCTTCGAGTACGCTTCCTAAAGTCACAAAAGGAGTTGTTCACCAAACAACTTTATCCAAATCTTATGCAGATCGCCAAGCAAACTATTCGATCAACGCCCTTAACCGTCACAATCAATCCAACCGATCCGATAGTTTTCTCGGATAATGAATTGGTGGCCAAGCTTGTTACACAAATGTCTGCACGATCGGGACATTTACTTCGATGAAGGAAAGTTGTTTCAAGCATTGCCGGACTACCAACTTCAAGAAGCTTGTAGATTTGAAGCTGAAAAGTCTAAACGCCCTAGAGACGATGAAGACAAGGATAAGGATAAAGACTCGCACCTAAACGCCGAAGCCCGGTGAATCTTCTTTGACGCAACCTCCTCCACAACGGGCTCCTGTTCAACAAAAATCTCCTCCTCGTCTTCTACTGAAAACCTCGGACGATTCCGAAGTTACCACCCCGACTCAGAAAACCGATGATCACTTTGAGTATACGGGTGGTGACGATGAAGAGGTCCTTGAGCCCCTACAACAACCCACCTCTCCCAAACAAGTTCAGAAACCGGAATCATCATCTAGGCCTTCGAAAAAGAAGAAGAAGAAGACGCCTCAAACCGACGTCGTATCATGGCTAGATGACGATAAAACAGAGGAATTTGAATGGTTTGCTAATCTTGTTAACAACACTCCCTACCGTGAAGAAGGTCAGAACTTGGTAGACGGTTCTACATTGGAGCATGCAAAAATTCTGCAAGAAAAGTTCCATGTGAAGAAAATGACGAAATCTGAATTGAAGCGAATCAAGAATGAAGCATTTCAACTTCTAAAAGACAGCTCCGAAAGTGCCCTCGAGGTCGAATATCACCTTGAAAACATTGCTCGAGCTATGTCTAACAACATGGATTGGCTCAACCCGAAAGCAAACATTGACTTCACACAAAGGGACAACCCTCCATACTACACCGATTGGACCAAACCTCTACCAACACTTGGACAAACAACTGAACCAAGGATTCCTTTCAGATACTTCTTCAACAAAGACCTGGATTTTCTTCTACACGGTGACGATGATTCAAGAAAATATGCTACATCGTTGACACTTCCATTCCCAGCACTGCCTACTCAAACCGCATAGCCATTGAGGAACGTGCCAATCACTTGTTCTCCAACACGTGGAGGCATACCGAGATGCATTGTATGGGATTCATCATGGCCGAACGCCGAATCTACTATAGAAGCTGCCGTTCGAAGTCTCAACATGCTGTGCATAGTTCTAAAGATATCGTTGCCATCATACACGTTGAACTTTCGTCTAAGTGGGACTACACATTCCTAAAGAAGATCGTAGTCAAACGACAAGATGAACGGGACTATGCTTTCTCTGAGGTTGACTTTGAGAATTTGTCTCTCAATGACATCGAAGACATGTACCTTGCCAAGGTACAGTGTCGCATGAGACAATTCTCAACTGCAGTACAACGTGAATTTATCAAGTCACTTCTCATCTTCATAAGACGGATTGTCATCAAGGAACGTAGAAGATCTCCAAATGGCTGTTGAATCTTATCATACGCGTGTCAACTTCACTCCTCCAAAGCTTGATCTTCCCGATATCAACCAGCCATCTCAATATACACTCATCAGCAAACCTTTCGGCGTTGTTTACCGTAGTGAACTTCAAAGAAACTGCTTAATGGCGTGTAGTGAACTCCACAAGTTCGGGAATCATACTTTGAAGCTGGTTAGGGATGGATTGGCATACAGGTTGAAGGATATACGCGAGAAAATTGGGTCTCCTAAGCGCTGGAATTCTCATGAAAGGAGGGATGTGAGACGGATCATCACAATGATTGATGAACGGTTGTTTCAAGGGATCAGCCGACGATTGGAGAGTTATGTCAGTGGTCGACCCAAGAGAAACATAACCGGATTTCAACGCCCTGTGCACACTCCTGGGAACATCACTGCACTTCCCGGTACCCCTTGAATTGTTTTCTTCATATCATTTTGGATGTTTGATTGATTATGTATATGGCTTGTGCACACATTACGTGTACAACCCGTACTTGTAAATAAAGGACCCCGTGGTACGCCTCAGTGCCACAATCCTTATAAAAGGAGCGAAAGCTTCTTACTTTTGAGTAAAACCTATCAAACCTTTCATTTTTCAAGGTTTTGCTCAAAAGAACAAGTACTTTCCCTTATTATTTTCAAAACCTCAACCGTTTATATCACTCGTTGCGGGGGAGTACTTGAATTAAAACTTTGTTCAAAAATTGTTCTCAGTGGTCATTCTTCCCGCAACACTCGAAATGGTCATATTTATTCTCAAACGTTTCAAAAATAACACTTTAATATGCCATTTTTGAGGGGAGAAAATGTGTGATAAGAAATATGTTGTGTAAAATGCAAATGAATCTGTGTGCTTCAGACTTAACCAACGAATTGACGATGCTTAACTGTTAGTAACTCGAAAAGACTTGTCCCGGACGGGTAATAATTTCAAGCTAGTTCGCTAGTGATGTAAACGTGTCTCGCAAAGGACTTGTCTCAGTAGAATGTACCATTCGAGAAACTCTTGATAAACATGAACTCTGACGGGTTTGACGACCTTTCGAGGATTGTCTACACCTTCAAGGTAGTTATTAGAGCTAGTTGTCACCTAAAAGCTGACAATGCAACTCTTTAACTATGCCACGTAACGTGTCTCGGGGAATGTCTATCTTGAGTGAATCAATTCAAAATGTGCGCTCTTTCCTCACTGTGCATTTTAACCGTTAAAACTCTTAAGCACATGTGGAGGGGAGTATTTATGCAAAATCTTATCTCAACAATGGTACTAAAATGTTTTTCATTCATAAACACTGTGAGAGATTTTTCACATCGTGGTTTTATGGCAACAAAGGTTAGTCATGGAGTTATAAGGTGACTAAGGTTAGGAATAACCGTCCTATGATCCGCCAGAGTCGGAGGGATCTACCCCAGGACACCACAAATAGTTAGTATTTAGAAGTCCTTAGGTATGATTGTAAAAGGAGAAAATGAGAATCGGAGAAAGAAGGAGTTGAAGAATTAAAAAGAAATGCAAAGAAAAGGGTGAAAAGAAATAGCCCTCCAGATTATTCAACTTAGGGCAGAAATCGGGTTCAATTCATATGCTACTGGTTGTCACTTAGTGACGCCGGTATTGAAGATTAAAAGTCGTCATGGACCCGGTGACGCATGCACTAAACCTTCTTATCCACTCAAGTTTCTCTCAACAGAAGCTTGTTTCATTCTCACAGGGAACCCTACGTAAACTATCGGCTTTCTCTAGAGATTGCCGGTATTGAAGAAGGAGACCCTCTCCCTAGTCTCCGCTCCAGAAAACCAAAACGCACTATTGAGTCTAGAGCCACGAGATTCATCAAAAGATCTCTTAGGTACACTTGACATTTAATCACTTGATGATCAACAATAAGGTTATCAGTGGTTCATATCGAGTCCTTCACAGATCTTAGCAATCTGTCGAGAACATTTATGAGAGGTTCACATTTGTGATCCTCATTGATTGAATGGAAACTCCTGCCAGGGTCAACATCAAACAGCCTTGACAGCAGGTCGCTTCGGCAACTCCCCGTGGATTGCGCTTAGTGGTCTCAAACGGTCTACAGCGTGAGGTGATGCTTCGGTGTACCTCAACGACTCATCTGAATCGTAGGTGTACTTCGGTACATCGTGTTATCTCACTTGTGGGACTCCGATTTAGAAACGGCCTTTGTAAGAATTAGAGTTGTGTTTTCACACTATGCTGTTAACACTCTCAAAGTTCAAACTTGTAAGTGCCGGAATCCGCTTATTACTAACCGCTTTAATGTTTTCTTCTTATGGAAGCTCTGGAGCGGAATGATCGTGCAGATTCTTCTCATGCTCACGCCAACATCATCACTAATGGAAGTTCTATCCAAAAGCAACACAACAATCATAATGATTCTTCGTCAATACAGAGAATCTACAAAGTTAAAGACTTAAAGAACTCCATCAAGATGAATTCCAACGCCAAAAGAGCGTGTGAGCATGTTGAAGAACGACGTGGAGACACCGTAGCGAAGGCACTGAGGCGCACTTGATGCGCAACAACAACATACTAACACTTTCATCACAAAGAACAATGATCAAAGAACAAAGTTAAAGATGACGCCAAAGCATAACCGTTCAAAGTAAACTATCTCTACACCGGGAGATTGTTTTAAATCAAGGCAATTCTTCTCACAAGAAAGAAGAATGTCAGAAGACGCCAAAGCTACTATTACATCAACGCCTTCACCGTTTTCATCACCAACACTTGAGTGTTTGTTACTCATATGTAATAACACTTGAGGGGAGATTGTTGGAATCACTCCTAAACCTTATTCAAGTGTTAGTTACTCATATGTAATAGTTAGCTTATTATGGCCTTTATGTTTGTTATTAGCCTTAGGCTTATGTAGAAGGCCCATAAGCCTAGGCCTAGCCCAATAAGGAAAGGAAGGGAACTAGGAGTGTTGCCCTAGCTTCCCTCCTATAAATACCCCTTGTAAACCTTCATTTGAAGGTTGGTTGTTCAAGTTATTCTCTTTCACTCACCTCTTCGCCTAACCGTTTCATATTAACGTGTGTGTGTGTTTGGAATTTTGTTCAATCGCCTCTCTATCTTTCTTATAAGCTTGTGTGGTAAACCTTGTGACCTAACAGGAGCTGATTTGAAGCTTAAAGAGATTTGGAAAAATTTCATAAAATTCAGTTTTAGAAACTAGACCAGCTCAACTTGTTAAATCCAAAATACCAAAATCTCTTAACCAAGGATTAACAAATGATAAATCTACAAAGTTTGGGCGAAACTGGTTTGTGCAATTTGACTTTTATAGATAAAACTGAAATGTTGACTAAAATGAGATTTGAATCCAATTTTTGAAATGAGAATGATGTATTAAGCTAAAGTGAAACCAAATAAGCTACCCTCTGAATTCTAAACACAAATCAAGCTTTTGGTCTTTAAAAAATTCCAACTGATATGCAAATGAAAACAGATTTAAAAGGATTTTGACTTTGGATGAAAACAGATGCAAGTAAATGATTGAATTGAGTCTAGTTTACCTAGAATGGACTTATACCACTAACTATGCTTCGAATAAGCCTATAACTCAGGTAGCTTACTTGTTCCAAACACTAGTTTCCAACTGTTATATAAACTTAAACCTATAATCCACTTAAGTGAGTAAACCAAATGCTTAATCTTGCTAATGCTAACCAACTTACAACTGAAAGCAGTAATTAAAGCAAACCAACACAACAAGTCTACAAGAAAACTACTAAAGCAGATATAAGCTCAAAATAGTGAAAACAAAGTTTAGATAGCTCTTACTCAAGTCCAGCAACTATAACTTGCATAAGCATTCCCAATAAACTTAAACCAATAGCAAATCCAAACCACATTAGCAATCCTACCCAATTGAAGCTTCCATTCATCATTTGACTTTGTTGACCAAATGCCAACTTTGATTGAAACTGAGTGGTGAGCTTACTACAAGCTATACACAGCTTTAATAAGCTCACTTATGCTATAAAAAAGACTTTTTGAAGCCTGGATTTAGATTATTTAAGACTGCATAAATAAAAGAAAACTTAAAAACAGGAAACTTGGATAAACTTTTAATTAGAACTTGAACTGGATTACAAACGATTAAGTAACTTATATTTAGTACATAGAAACTGAAAATTACAATTTAAGACTTAAACTAAGACATTGATAATAAAAACGATTTTACAAGAAATTATAAAAA
>OU343216.1:170678044-170693209 GCA_910596185.1 Chrysanthemum makinoi | reverse complement strand
CAAGAAACTGGAGAATCTTAATCTCAATGAAGTCGTCAAAAAGGCAATAGAAGCGGATATTAAAGATGTGGTTGAATGGGCAATGAAGGCTCCACTACTTCAGCGATTCAAAGATTTGCCGATCTCCGACATGAGATCAGCTCTCTCAGAAAGAATGTATGAGGCAGGAGAGCACTTGCACAATACACATAAGAAATTATACGAGGCTCTCGAGGAATCTATGAGGCATGATGATTATGAGTAGTTTGTAGTCGATGTTCGTGAAAGGGAGGCTAAGAAGAAAAGAAAATCAGTTTCGATGGATTCAAAAGATATGTCTGGAGGTCCAAAGTCACCACCACCACCTCCTACTGGTGGTGCGAGCACATCAGGAGTTGGAGGATCTTCTGGAACACAACTTCTCACAATGCAAGCCCACCTTCACCACCACCAACAACTCAGAAACAAACCGGTACTTCAAGTGGTCAAAGATCTCAAAAGATGTCTACTGGATGGACCACCGTCGACTCCCGATTTACACCAACCATCCCCACTATTCCAGAAGAGCAAATAATAAATGAAGAATCTTTCGTGGCTCAAGAGTCTGAATCAGAAGATGATGACACTTCTACCAAGCACATCCCCAATGTTACAGAAGAAGATTGGTTGGATGCTTATATTGAGGGAAAACGCATCAATACGTCTAGAGCTACACCTTCAAAGGATGTTTCTAAAAATTGGCTTACCCAAGAGAGACCTCATACACTAGAACCCTCATGGTCTATCCCAGAGACCGACATGATGATCCCTGACAACAACTGTGCTACCAGAATTTCTACAAACTATGAAACCCCAGATGAAGGCTCTCTACTTCATGTCACTGGTGATATGGGCAGCTTCATTAAGTGGTTCTGTGAACCGAAGGGAATCTCGTCCATCACTACAAAGGATCTTGAAGGACAAGCTTTTGAAATTGTCAAGGTCTTTCACTCTGATGCTAATCAGCTCCAATATCAGATGGAAGAGTGCCACAAGATGCTTAGTGATCAAGTCAGTGAGGAGATTAGCCACTTCAATATGAATAAACCTCTTCCTCTCGGTGGTGAACCTGGACAAATGACCATTCAGTCTGATTTCTTCTTCAACCAAGACCTGGATTATCTGTGTGCTCGCTTACGAAGAAGACCGCCTTATCGATTTCGAAGATGAAAGCTGCTGATACACGATCATGGTCTTGAATAGATGGTACCTGATCAATTCTGGTCTGACAAAGAACATGTATATGACATCGAAGCCTCATATGGTATTTCTCATTGGTGGTTCAAAAATAAGAAATTCTACATTGAGAGACATGGAGCTGAGAAAAGATGAAAAGGTGTTAGATCCAAGCTACGTATTCTATGTGTTATCAGTATAGAGATCTTCCCAATCCATGGCTATGATTACCTTAAGAAGATCGTTCTTCGAAGAGCAGACCAAAAAGATAATGTGATTGAAGAGAACAACTTCAAGCACTTGATGCCCAATGATTTTGAAGATCTCTACCTTCTGAACCTACAAGGTCGCCTTAATCATCTTCCGGTTCGTGAGAAGAAGGCTCTCTCGGCTCCTGTCAATCTTTGGATCAGAGGCTTGGATATACGTAAAAGGGTTGAGGATTTTCAGCTAGGAATGGAAAGCTACCAGACTAGGGTCAACCTTACAAGGCCGCAATGGGATGCCTCAGGACATGAATTCCGTCATGAATATAGAGTTCTGGACAGATACGGGATACGCATGCTAATGAGATTGTCTTGAGCTCTACAAATTCAGTGATGGCACTCTCAAGATGGTCGAAGAAGAACTAAACTCTAGAGTGAAGGAAATCAAAACTGATATGAAGCCGTGGAACAAAACTAAATTATGGTCTGATGAGGATTTGAAAAGGTGTGAAGATTTCATTGCTGCAATTAGGGGAAGACTTAAGACTCGAATGATCTTCCGTGTAAAACCTGAAAATCTAAAACATGAATAAAGACTAAAATACCCTTGGAACGAAAATTTATAAAATACGTAAAAGACATTTATATTCATATAACGAAATTTAAAACCTAACTTACGAGTAATTAAAACTTAACTAATACGTGTACGTGATCGATTATATACGACGAAGATTTAAACGTCTCGCTAAAGTTTGGGCCGATTAGTTGGACTTTGTTTTCGTTATTTGGGAAACCACTTGGGCTCGTTTCTTTTGCCAAGCCGAGAGTCCAAGAAGCCCAAGGTGGGCGTTTGTTTTGTTTCGGTTGGACCAAGCCGAAGCCCACACCACTCTCAAGCCTTAAACCTAAAATGTTTCTAGCTATAAATACAACACATAAACACAAGATTGAAACCCTAGTTTTGTTGTTTCTTTTCTTTGCTCTCATTCGGCCGAACCTTACACAACCTTTGGTGTCGAGATTTTGCTTCAACCAAGTTAAGGTATAACGTGTTTCTCGTTTTCCTTTGATGCACCTTAAGTTAATATGTTGTCGCATGTTGTTTTAGTCGACTTGTGTTTGTTTTTCCTTGTGTCGAGCCGTATGAAACCAACAAGAATAAACCATAATGATTTGAACCTTATAAGTATTAAAGAGTATGTTACGTAATAAGTATTATTGAATCGGATCATGGTTAGGTCGAGTGTATGAGAACCGAACCACATATATGAGAACCGAACCATGTGTATGTTTCGGCTAAGGTGTAAAACATGATAACTTGAATATGTAAAGTACGTAGAGAGTTAGGGTTTGCGTAAAATCTATTAGCCGAACCTATGTATATATAAACCGAACCATATAAGAGTTTTGAACGTGTGTTTAATAAGTAAAGGTCATGTAAACCTAAACCCTAGTTTGAAGTGTGAACCGAACTCTAGATGGTTTGTGTATCATGCGGATGTTTTATAAGTCAAGTGAGCTTGTAGATATGTAAACGTAGTACGTGGTCATATTTAGTCAAAGCTATGGTGCGTGTGTGTGTAAATGTGTATTTAATCCGGATAATAAGTAATTTGTGTGTCACATAAAATCATAAACGTGCATGGGAATAAGTTGAAGTATAACATATATATAAGTAACGTATGGTTAAGACATGAAGGTGTTAGGTTAAGTAGCGAGTCATTAAAAGACGTAACATGAAAAGTAAATGCATTTTAATGTGATATTAAAAGAAGGAGAAAACCCTAGAACAAAATGAGAATCGATTAGGGTTTGAAGCTAAGAGTATTAATTCATTATTTCATGTGTGAGTTATGACGTTTAAACTATTTTCACATTTAGCACTAAACTTTAATAAAGGACCTAATGAACCCTAATCTACGATATTAATGATAAAACACTTAAGTCTCATTTAATCATAAAGACCTAAAGTATTAAGATCACTGAATACACTAAGTATAAATACCAAATGTTAAAAGATCATTTTGACGATTATGGAATCATGAATAACATGGACGACCGTTAATGTGTATAGGTTCTGTGAAGAAGGAGTAATCATTTGCTTTCCGTATTTGCTTTTGATCATTTGCTTTGGAATAAGGTACAGATATTACGACCTTTTCATAAAGGTTCCTTTTGACATTTTCTTTCGTTAGCTTTTATATTAGGGTTTCCTAAGCCTTTGCTATGAACCCATTCTGTTTTGTTTGAGTTGTTGCTTATCGAACTCGATTTCTGAATTACGAAATATCTGATTTTGAACTATATGATATGAAAACTCTGATTTTGAAAATTTGAATAATCTTCTGATAAAATATGATCTGTGTCGTTATGACATTCGATTTGACCTAAGATAGTTTGACACCCGAGCCAAATATTTCACTAGTCATGGGGGTTCCATGTCCGTATCATGATGCACTTCGATATGACTCTAGGGCAGAGAGTGATGTTCGCCACGTTCTGGATGGTAGAGCATATTTTGTATATGTAGGAAGGAGCGTATGGATGCATCCTAGATCTGTTATCTGTTATCTGTTATATGTTATCTGATGATTGATGCTGCGTGCATGCACGTCCTTCATAACTCTGGTAGGTCTCCCCTACAAATGTTGCCTTACGAGAAATGTTGCCTTACGAGAAATGTTGCCTTATGAGAATATGATTATGATCTGATATTTGTTTCTGGGCTCGTGGTAGTTAACTATAAACTTTATTTGAACATTCTGATTTATACTATGAAAATGATTATGATTTTGCTATTTTTCGTTTATTATATTTCATATTCGATATCGTTTAGTATTCACTTTGCTTTCATATCTGTTCACTGGGCTTTTGAAGCTCAGCCGCACTTTTCTTTTCTTCCGCGGCAGGTATCTAAGCATTGGAAGCTGGGTTTTGCTTTGGGATGAGTGCATGAGCGGACTTACCTTAGAGATTTATTTAGCTTTGATCTTATGATGCCATTTAAGACTTATTATTTCAGATATTTTGTTAGAGTTATTTTTCCGCTGGGACCTATGTATTGAAGTCGTTTTGACTTGAATTATTCCGCATTTATGTTAAGATTTCTTTTGGATGTTTATGTTTGCTTTGATATGACACCATTACTTGTGATTCCTTTACCCTTGTCGGGTCGGGGCGTTACAATTTATGGTATCAGAGCCAAGTTTACGACTTGTAGTCGGGACACGTGACATATGGACCCTAGGTTTTGAGACCCTTAGAGCTTAGGCTTTGACCTGTGAGGATTGGGTAGACTTTAGGATTCCTTCTGCGAACTTCCATTTCGTATCTCACCTTTGTTCATTTTGCTAATCGTTTGAATATCGTTCAGATGGTTCACACTCGTCGTACTAACGCGTGATGGAGACGATGATATTCCTGGCTTGGATGCTGTGGTTGCCAATGCGCTCAACACTCTTTTCCCTGGTCTTACTACACCTGAGGTGATGACACGGTGATCAACAACATTCGGAATCAAAATGGTGCTTCGGGTAGTGGTGGAGGAAATCAACCCGTCGCCATTCACACTTGGCTCGAAGCGTTTGGTAAGCTCAAGCCTCTTTCGTTTAGCACTGCTGCTACTCCCACTGAGGCCGAGGACTGGATCACTCATATTGAGAAGCTGTTTGAAGTATTGGGTTGTGGAGATGAATTTAAGACCCGTTTGGCTGCATTTAAATTGGAGGGTGATGCTTTGAATTGGTGGAAGGCACTCAAACAGGCAAGAGGAGGAGATGCTTTTGCTATTACTTGTACTTGAGCTGAGTTTCAGACTATCTTCTATAACCGTTACTTCCCTGATGCTTTGAAAGCAAAGGTATGAGAGGGATTATCAAGGAATCTACCAGTTTGATTACGAGATCTCCAATGAGTACATGGGTAGGTTTATGAGGCTGGTAAGTTTTGTGGGAACGAATCTTTGGAGATGGTAGGCGTCAGGCTAAGCACTTCAAGTGGGGATTGAAGAAGTGGGTGTTGGACCGACTGCTTAACACTGAGTATGAGGATGTGTCGGCCTGTAATGACGCAGCTCGTAACATTGAGATCTTTCATGAGGGTTCGGGTTCCAACAAGCGTAATCGCGATGGTGATCGGATTCAAGGTAGGACGCAAAGTAATGATTATAAGGGAAACTCTGGCAGGAGTTATGATTCGAGAAGTCAAGTGGATAGGAGTTATGATCAGCGGGGTCAGCCAGGAAGGAATGTGGACTCTAAGCCCGAGAGGGTCGGGATAGCAGAGTGCGGTAAGAATGGAAATGATCGTCAAAATCAAGGTAACAATAACCAGCGTTACAACAAGGATCAGTCGGCTCGAGGATCAAATCAAGGTCGTGCTTCAGGATCTTCTGGTCAGCAAAGGATGACTGAAGTTTTGCCTCTCCCACCTATCTGTACTACTTGTGGAAAGGCTCATCCGGGACCGTGTTTTAAGGCCACTGGTGGATGTTTCTCTTGTGGTTCCACTACTCACAAGATCAAGGATTGCCCTAAGAAGAACCCGGTGATTCCTGGAAACTACATCAAGCCGCCAACTACTACTGGACGTGTTTATGCTACTACTCGGAATCAAGCGGAACGCACTTCAGGTACCATTACGGGCACTCTTTCATTGATGATTATTCTGTCTTCGCTTTATTTGATACCGGTGCCACACACTCCATTATATCCGTCACATTTGCTAAGAAACTTAATATGAAGCCAAACCGTTAACAAATCACTTATCGATTTCTACGCCTATGAAAAACCACATGGTCATTGATCATAAATACGTTAAGTGTCCTCTTCGTTTTGATGATAGTATTCGCTCTGCAAATCTGTATCCTCTCGATATGGTCGACTTTGATGTCATTCTAGGCATGGATTGGTTGGCTTATCATAGAGCTTCAATTGACTGCTATGCTAGAACAGTGATCTTTGGAGACGTAAAACATCCTGAATTTGTTTATTATGGTTCTCAACCTCTCAAATCTGTTAAGCTCATTTCTGCTATGAAGGCACGGACCATGATTGCTCATGGGTGCCAAGGTTTTCTGGCATCTGTTAAGGACACATCTTTGGAGAGTCCTAACATTGAAAACCTTTATGTTGTTTGCGAATTCACCGACGTTTTTCCCGATGAACTTCCCGGTATTCCCCAGCTAGAGAAGTTGAGTTTAGCATTGAGTTAATTCATGGTGCTGAACCGATTTCGAAGGCTCCGTATCGTATGACACCAGTAGAACTGAAGGAATTGAAGGAGCAGCTGCAAGAGATGATAGAGAATGGATTTATTCGACCCAGTGTTTCTCCATGGGGTGCACCTGTCTTGTTTGTGAAGAAGAAGGATGGAAGTATGCGCCTATGTATCGACTACCGTGAACTCAACCGTATTACCATTCGAAACCGTTATCCTCTGCCGCGTATTGATGATTTGTTTGATCAACTGCAAGGAGCGAAGTTCTTTTCTAAGATTGATCTGAGATCTGGTTATCATCAGCTACGTGTGAGGGAGCAAGATGTTCCTAAGACCGCGTTTCGTACCAGATATGGTCATTATGAATTTCTCGTTATGCCTTTCGGTTTGACAAATGCGCCTGCTGTGTTTATGGACCTAATGAATCGTGTTTTCCATGAGTTTCTCGACAAGTTTGTTATCGTTTTCATCGACGACATTTTGGTTTACTCCAAGTCTGAGGAAGAGCATGAACAACATCTCCGGATAGTTTTGGAGATTTTGAGGAAGAAGAAGTTGTACGCCAAATTTTCGAAGTGCGAGTTTTGGTTAAGACAAGTCGCTTTCCTTGGTCATATTGTATCTGCTGATGGTATCACCATGGATCCGTCTAAGGTTGAGGCTATTACTAAGTGGCCAAGACCTACGACAGTGACTGAGGTTTGGAGTTTTCTAGGACTTGCTGGTTACTACCGACGTTTTGTTGAAGGTTTCTCTCGTTTAGCTTTGCCCCTAACCCAACTGATGAGGAAAGGAGAAAAGTTTGTATGGACGAATGAACGAGAAGAGAGTTTTTAGGAGTTTAAACGGAGATTGGTGTCCGCTCCTATTTTGACTCTTCCATCTGGTTCTGGAGGATTCCAGATTTACAGTGATGCATCTAAGAAAGGATTAGGCTGTGTTTTGATGCAACATGGAAAGGTGATAGCTTACGCTTCAAGACAACTGAAACCGTATGAGGAGAATTACCCAACTCATGACCTTGAGTTAGCTGCTGTGGTATTCGCATTGAAGATCTGGAGACATTACTTGTATGGAGAGACGTGTGATATTTTCACCGACCATAAGAGTCTCAAGTATATTTTCACTCAGAAAGAACTTAACATGAGACAAAGAAGATGGTTAGAACTTCTTAAGGATTATGAAACCAACATTCAGTACCATCCCGGTAAGGCTAATGTAGTTGCTGACGCACTTAGTCGGAAATCAGGCATTCTTGCAAGTATTAAGATTGAACCTAGGATTCTTCGTGACTTAGAACGTTTGGATGTTGAGTTGTGTGTACGAGGTTTTGATGGATATTGGGCTAGTATGAAGGTGGAGTCGAACCTTATACTGCAAATTAAAGAAGCTCAGAAAGATGATGGTGAGCTGTGGGCCATAGCGCAAAATGTTGAAGAAGGTAAGCAGATGGAGTTTAAGGTTGATAATGACGGAATTGTATGGTATGAAGATAGACTATGTGTTCCCAATGATTCGGTACTTCGTGAGAAAGTTATGACAGAAGCTCATAGTTCTCCTTTCACTATCCATCCTGGATCTACCAAGATGTATAGGGATTTGAAACAGTACTCGGTGGAATGGCATGAAGCAAGATGTGGGGACGTTTGTGTCGAAGTGTATGATTTGTCAGCAGGTTAAGATTGAACATCAAAGGGCTAGTGGACTGTTGCAACCATTGGATATTCCGACATGGAAGTAGGATAAGATATCTATGGATTTTGTGACTGGACTACCTCTTACTCGGAAGAAGCATGATGCGATTTGGGTAGTTGTTGATCGACTAACCAAATCAGCTCATTTCTTACCAATTAGAAAGGATTATGGTATTGGTAGACCGCGAAATTTTTCAGCAAGAGATAGTTAGACTTCATGGTACTCCGGCATCTATTGTGTCCGACAGAGATCCGCGTTTTACTTCCCGTTTCTGGAAAGGTTTGCAAAAATCTTGGGGTACTCGACTTAATTTTAGTACGGCATTTCATCCTCAAACAGATGGTCAGTCAGAGAGGACTATTCAGACCTTAGAGGACATGTTAAGAGCTTGTGCTTTGGAATGGACGGGCAGCTGGGATGAATATTTGTGTTTAGTAGAGTTTCCATACAACAACAGTTGGCATGCTAGCGTTAAGGCAGCACCGTTTGAACTTCTTTATGGAAGAAAATGTAGAGCACCTACTTGTTGGGATGAAGTAGGTGAACGTTTAATTGAAGGTCCGGAAATGATTGAGATCAGTAATGAGAAAGTATCTATTGCTAGAGAAAAGTTGAAGGAGGCTAGGTCTCGTCAGAAAAGTTATGCCGACAAGCATCGTCGTGATTTAGAATTTCGGGTTGGAGATCGTGTATTTTTGAAAGTCTCACCGTTTAGAGGTGTGAAACGTTTTGGATTCAAGGGCAAGCTCAGTCCTCGATTCATCGGTCCGTTTGAAATTCTGGAACGTATAGGAGAAGTTTCGTATCGATTAGCACTTCCGCCTCAGTTATCGCATGTTCATGATGTTTTCCATGTATCTCTTCTAAGAGGATACAATTATCATCCGTTACACGTTGCTTCTTATCCGTTTGATCAAATTCAATCTGATATGTCTTTATCTGAAGAACCGGAAGCTATTTTAGAAAGACAAGAAAGAGTCATGAGAAATAAAGTCATTCCGTTCGTTAAGATTCTTTGGAAAAATCACCCGGAGCGTGAGGCTACCTGGGAGACCGAAGAGTCGATGCGAGCTAGTTATCCTCATTTCTTTGAATAGTTTGGTATGTTCTCATTTCGTTTTCGTTCGTTTCATTTCAATTTTCGAGGACGAAAATTCTTCTTTAGAGGGAAGAGTTGTAAAACCTGAAAATCTAAAACATGAATAAAGACTAAAATACCCTTGGAACGAAAATTTATAAAATACGTAAAAGACATTTATATTCATATAACGAAATTTAAAACCTAACTTACGAGTAATTAAAACTTAACTAATACGTGTACGTGATCGATTATATACGACGAAGATTTAAACGTCTCGCTAAAGTTTGGGCCGATTAGTTGGACTTTGTTTTCGTTATTTGGGAAACCACTTGGGCTCGTTTCTTTTGCCAAGCCGAGAGTCCAAGAAGCCCAAGGTGGGCGTTTGTTTTGTTTCGGTTGGACCAAGCCGAAGCCCACACCACTCTCAAGCCTTAAACCTAAAATGTTTCTAGCTATAAATACAACACATAAACACAAGATTGAAACCCTAGTTTTGTTGTTTCTTTTCTTTGCTCTCATTCGGCCGAACCTTACACAACCTTTGGTGTCGAGATTTTGCTTCAACCAAGTTAAGGTATAACGTGTTTCTCGTTTTCCTTTGATGCACCTTAAGTTAATATGTTGTCGCATGTTGTTTTAGTCGACTTGTGTTTGTTTTTCTTTGTGTCGAGCCGTATGAAACCAAACAAACATAAACCATATGATTTGAACCTTATAAGTATTAAAGAGTATGTTACGTAATAAGTATTATTGAACCGAACCACATATATGAGAACCGAACCATGTGTATGTTTCGGCTAAGGTGTAAAACATGATAACTTGAATATGTAAAGTACGTAGAGAGTTAGGGTTTGCGTAAAATCTATTAGCTGAACCTATGTATATATAAACCGAACCATATAAGAGTTTTGAACGTGTGTTTAATAAGTAAAGGTCATGTAAACCTAAACCCTAGTTTGAAGTGTGAACCGAACTCTAGATGGTTTTTGTATCATGCGGATGTTTTATAAGTCAAGTGAGCTTGTAGATATGTAAACGTAGTACGTGGTCATATTTAGTCGAAGCTATGGTGCGTGTGTGTGTAAATGTGTATTTAATCCGGATAATAAGTAATTTGTGTGTCACATAAAATCATAAACGTGCATGGGAATAAGTTGAAGTATAACATATATATAAGTAACGTATGGTTAAGACATGAAGGTGTTAGGTTAAGTAGCGAGTCATTAAAAGACGTAACATGAAAAGTAAATGCATTTTAATGTGATATTAAAAGAAAGAGAAAACCCTAGAACAAAATGAGAATCGATTAGGGTTTGAAGCTAAGAGTATTAATTCATTATTTCATGTGTGAGTTATGACGTTTAAACTATTTTCACATTTAGCACTAAACTTTAATAAAGGACCTAATGAACCCTAATCTACGATATTAATGATAAAACACTTAAGTCTCATTTAATCATAAAGACCTAAAGTATTAAGATCACTGAATACACTAAGTATAAATACCAAATGTTAAAAGATCATTTCGACGATTATGAAATCATGAATAACATGGACGACCGTTAATGTGTATAGGTTCTGTGAAGAAGGAGTAATCCTTTGCTTTCCGTATTTCTGCTTTTTGATCATTAGCTTTGGAATAAGGTACAGATATTCTGACCTTTTCAGTAAAGGTTCCTTTTGACGTTTTCTTTCGTTAGCTTTTATATTAGGGTTTCCTAAGCCTTTGCTATGAACCCATTCTGTTTTGTTTGAGCTGTTGCTTATCGAACTCGATTTGAATTACGAAATATCTGATTTTGAACTATATGATATGAAAACTCTGATTTTGAAAATATGAATAATCTTCTGATAAAATATGATCTGTGTCAGTTATGACATTCTGATTTGACCTAAGATAGTTTGACACCCGAGCCAAATATTTCACTAGTCATGGTGGTTCCATGTCCGTATCAAGTGATGCACTTCGATATGACTCTAGGGCAGTAGAGTGATGTTCTGCCACGTTCCTGGATGGTGGAGCATATTTTGTATATGTAGGAAGGAGCGTATGGATGCATCCTAGATCTGTTATCTGTTATCTGTTATATGTTATCTGATGATTGATGCTGCGTGCATGCACGTCCTTCATAACTCTGGTAGGTCTCCCCTACAAATGTTGCCTTACGAGAAATGTTGCCTTACGAGAAATGTTGCCTTACGAGAAATGTTGCCTTATGAGAATATGATTATGATCTGATATTTGTTTCTGGGCTCGTGGTAGTTAACTATAAACTTTATTTGAACATTCTGATTTATACTATGAAAATGATTATGATTTTGCTATTTTTCGTTTATTATATTTCATATTCGATATCGTTTAGTATTCGCTTTTCTTTCATATCTGTTCACTGGGCTTTTGAAGCTCAGCCGCACTTTTCTTTTCTTCCGCGGCAGGTATCTAAGCATTGGAAGCTGGGTTTTGCTTTGGGATGAGTGCATGAGTGGACTTACCTTAGAGATTTATTTAGCTTTGATCTTATGATGCCATTTAAGACTTATTATTTCAGATATTTTGTTAGAGTTATTTTTCCGCTGGGACCTATGTATTGAAGTCGTTTTGACTTGAATTATTCCGCATTTATGTTAAGATTTCTTTTGGATGTTTATGTTTGCTTTGATATGACACCATTACTTGTGATTCCTTTACCCTTGTCGGGTCGGGGCGTTAAATTCCGCAACCTTGAAAGCTTTGTGGGTGGTAGACTTCGTGATGGTCACTACATGCTTCTTCAAAGAACTGAATGAAGACTTTTTTCGGATATTGTTTTTTTTCTTTTTATGTGTAAAATGTGGTGTATGAACTATGAACAACTATAATGTGTGTAATAGTGATAGGTTATGTATTGAGGTTTATCTTTGTGTCTAAAAGGGAACCTCACTATTGTCCACTTCAGATCATATAAAACCGGACACATTTTTTCTCCAACAAATGTTTCGTTTCATACATATTTAAATCACTTGAGATCCAAAATCTCAAAGGATTTGAAATTTTTGATCGGGGGAGAAAATGTGATATAAATATGAAAGATGATAAAAAATGACCATTTTTGTCTCAAAGTGCATACTGCTCTCTAATATGTGCTAAACTATTTTCGAATCTCGAAGCATACATTAAGGGGGAGCATTTCAAAACAAATTCAAACGTTCAAGGTACAAAGTTTTCCATGCTTTTATATAAGGTACCTTGATTGTGTGTTAAATGGTTTCTAAATGTTTGGTACTCGTGGTAGTACTTCAAAGGTCTCTTTCCTCTATGTGTCAAAATGATTTCAAATATTCTACGCACATATTGAGGGGGAGAATTTACCAAGAAAATCAAATGGCTTTTCCTACGGAAATTGTGATCAAGAAATTATTTCAAAGATCTCTTGCCTCCATGTGTTAAACAATTTCAAAATCATATGCACATGTTGAGGGGGAGCATTTCTAAATGATCAAAACTATTAAGGTACAAAATGTTTTGATATCGTATCACAAGTACCTTGATTGTTTTTCCAAATAATTTTTCGATTGGTTTCAAGGAAGAAAGAACAATACCAAAAGACCGACCAATTTAATTTATGCATGGTGTTATAAGGAGGGATCTACCCAGGGACAATACACTAGTTAGTATAGAAGTCCTTAGGTATGATGATAAAAGGAGAAAAATGAGATATGGGAAGAGTGCGGACTGAAACTGAGCTAGTACTGGAATAAACCCAACAAGGTCCTAGTTATGAAGTCTCGGTAAGCACTGAAGGGGTTGAAGAATGAAAAAGAAATGAATGTGAAAAAGGGTGAAAATAAATAGCCCTCCAATTATTCAACCTTAGGGCAGAAACCGGGTTCAATACATATGCTACTAGTGTTTACTAAGGTAACACTGGTATTGAAGACAAGACGTCATGGACCCAGTGACGCACTGCACTAAACTTCCCAAGCTACTCAAGTTCCTCTTAAAAGGACTTGTTTCATTCTCACGGGGAACCAACATTATCTATCAACTTTCTCTTAGAGTTTGGTGATATTGAAGAAGGAGACCCTCTCCCTTGTCTCCGGCATAGGAACCAAATGTGCACAATTGAGTCTAGAGCCACGTGATCATCTAATAAATATCTTTAGGACACTGTCAATGAAGACTCTCTGTTTCACACAATGTGGAAAGAGAGTGTATATCTTATGAGTCCTACGCATTATCCTTGTGGTATTGCCAGAACATCTGAGTGATATGCTATCATATTCACAATGAAGATGGAAAGCCTTCTGGAGCCAACATCAAACAAGCTCCTGGTGGGTGGCATGTGAGATCTATCCAATAGATCAACCATGTGACAACTGAACAGAAACAATGGGCGATTCAATCTTTTGAATCAATCCTGGTTCAGGTTATGGATTGACGGATACCTTTGAAAAACCAGTCATTGTGCTAAAAAAAACTCTTTTCTTTAGCACAACGACTGTGTACTCATATTTCAAAATAAATGGTGTTTATGATTGATAATTGATTTTCATTAAAACCTTCGTTGTATTGCAAAAACAATTTCTATTGAGCGATACACGATTGTTTTTCAAATCTCTTTTCATCAATCAGTGAATCTCAATTCGCTGGTTCACTCACTCCGTGTTGTCTTCTTTAAGACGTTCTGGTTTGAGAACAGCTAGAGCAGCTGCGAAACCCTGTCAAGGAAATTCTTCGATTATACTGATCACAAAGGCATACTAGTATGATCAACGGGGAACCGTGGGCCGTGTACCTCAATTCAATAAAAGTGATCAAAGACACTTTCGTGCACTTTATTGCTAACTGTTGTATGCAGATACGCCCGATGTTTGCTGATCGAATGAAGCGGTCAATCCATAGCCGCATGCTCACACTACAGATTCATCTCAAAAGAAATCATGATAAGTGCTTCAACGACTCTGATACTTTCACTCCATGCTTCTGCTATGCTGCTACAAATATCATGATCCAGTAAAAGCTTCTGCTACTCTGATAAGAATGTATCATAATCCAGAATGTGAGCATGTCGGTCCAAAAGTCACTACATCACATAATACCAACACCACAATGGATGAGTCAGAGATTTAATAAGGCTGATGATCTCTAGTAATGCTCAAAGGTCATCAAGGTGGATCTGCTTAATAACCTCCATGCAACATACATTGTAGTTGAACAATGATGAAATCACCACAGAAGCACATAGTATGAATACTTTGATGTAGAGAAGTCTACGAGCTCAAGACTAAAGATTTATTAAAATGCTAGGATTCACAATGTAATTCATGGGGTGACCTCCCTTAGGGGGAGATTCTTAGGAATTGGAAATTCTATTGTAAAGCATCGGTCACCCCAAGTATAATCTAGCTTAAGTTAGCTCATAGACATATCGTTTATTATGTTAGTTGTTAGTAAGTGATTAGCTTAGATTTAGTCTAGTGCAACACCGTGGAGGAAGGACGGGTCTTTACTCACTGTATACTTGATCCACAGGCCGTCAGGAGGTCGTTTACTTTGTAACCTATAAATACCCTCTACCTTGCAAGGTAGAGGGTTGAATGTTCACTTGGAATCTAACCTTCCATGAGTTTTCTCTTACTAGAACATCTCCCTCTCTCTCTCTAAAACTTATATACGCCTCTCTTGGTTGTGCTTTTATATGATTATGAAATCCTATATCTTACATACAAGTATCAAAACAAAGAAAATAAATTCATCAAAGAGGGCTTTTATTCGGGTTATATCGTTAAGGC
>OU343216.1:170635262-170677944 GCA_910596185.1 Chrysanthemum makinoi | reverse complement strand
TTTCTATTTCCCGACTTCTCGATTCTCACTTCCTTTGTAAAGACGCATTTTTTGGTTGTTTTGGTCACGGGTGACTTCTATTGAATCATATAACCTTTAAAGTGTCGCTTAACTTTTCATTTTCTTCTAGAAAGTTCTCGCTTTGTAAGGCATTAATTAAGTTCGAAGATGAAAAGTTTGAGAAATACCAGAATCTAAAGGAGGAGGTTTGGGATCCGTCACATTGTTCTTTTCACCCTTCAATTGAGATATTTGGGCTTTCAACCTTTTGATCGTGTTACAATGAGCTCAATCGTTCATCAACGTTTGCTAATTTCAAAAACCGTGATCAAACAGGAACATCCAAGGAAGTCTTGATATTTGAGGTTTTAACATTTTCTTTTAGATGTTGATATTTTAGTTGTAAATCAAAATGTTCAACTTCTAGTTTAGAAAGATGCTTTACCAAATTATCGTGATCATCCTCATCAATTTTCTCATTAAGTTTCGAATTAATCTTTTCAAGCTCAATGACACGATCATGGGAGACTTTCGAGCAATGTGAGATAATTCATGAAATTGAGAAGCATTAATGGAGCAATTGTACCGCTGTAAAACACATCTTGAGTAATACATTCGGAAATAAGATTCTCATTCAAGGTATGCAAGTTCTTCCTCTCAATCTCATTATATTTTAGTGCTTGCTCATAGTCACTAACCTCAACTATCATTGCATCAAATTCTTTTCCATTCCTTTAATATCTGAATCTATCCCCTTTTAAGACTCTCAAAATGATCTTTTAGTAGTTTAAAGAAAGGCATGACCTCAGTTAGATAGCATTCTTTTGTTTGCTCAAAACCCTTTCCCTTCGATTATCCCAATGTGTGATCCTTTTCTTTCAAGTTTTCTCAAAAATCGGCAAATAGTTGAAGAATAACATATTGGCTGATTAAGGTCTTGCTCTTAGTGGCAATAGTTCTAGGGACTAAATGCATAGGTGTATTTGGAGGATACACGATGCTGGTAAGCATTTTCCTAAGGGGAGGTTTGTTTCAACAAGATTTTTTCTTTTTGCTTATCTAAGTCCTTTTCGAAAACTTGTTGGGTGTTAACAACGTTTGAGGCTTAAATTTGTTTAAAAAAAATCCAATTCTCCTTCTTGTAATCATGGGGTGTGATAGTTATTTTCTTCTCTTTACATTTAGGATCATCTAGTTTCTTGTTCATGTTTTCCTAGTGACTTCATGATTTCTTATCTTCCTCAAGGCACCAGTGAACTAGGTTCGCTCTAGGTTTAAGGATTTCATTGCCATCATAAAGTACCTATGAGCATTTCTAGCCTTTTAATGACCTCGGATTTGGTTCCTCAACAAGGGGAATGCTATGCTTATAAACTTAAGACTCTATGCTTAGTGATCATGTGGGCACTGAATGGTATTCTTAATGTAAAACTTATTTTCAAGCTTGTTCTTCAAAGTTTTTAGATTAGAAAAATCATTCAAAAGTTTTGATTCCTTGGCATGAAATTCTTGCTTAAGCACTTTAACATTTTCTTGAAGTTCTTGTTTTTGCTTAGCAGTTTTTGAAAGCTTTTCTTGTAAGGAATTTAACTCTTGTTTTAACACTTCTTCTAAAATTACTTTTTCTAATAATTGCGCATTTGGTTATCCAACTCTCGCTTTCACGGTAGTTAGCTCAAACTTAGCACGCGTTGTAAATGGCAACCCGTTCTTTATAGGCATTAAGTTCGAGATAACAGAATCATCGAGCACATATGCAAATTCATAAAAATATAGTCATCGTTGATCTGCAGAAGATGCATAACTTGATACAATTTCACTTTCACTTTGTTTCACATATTGATCATATGGGACAACATTGATATTACCCATATCTTCAATATTTGACTCAATAGTTTAGATTGATTGTACTTTTTCATGCATCTTTTGCACATCGGCATCATCATAGTTTTAATACCTCGAAATGAGTTTGTCTTTGGATGGACCAGCTTGTGGTGAAGATGGGACCTTAGGAGAGACCATTGGAGTAATGCTAGCCATGAAAATTGTTTGTGCAAGAGGTCCATCATCAACATCGAGTCGTATGCATCACGGTCGGCAACTTGAAAGGAATTCGATGATTATGACCTATCTCCTAATTGGTTGTTCATCAACATCGATCATCATAAGTCTTGGTTCCCCTTCAAAGAAAACAACTCCTCTTCATCCAGTCGCCCATTGTCCCGAAGCTTGCACAAGCAACATCTTATCCCAAGTACTTCAAGATTGCGAGGGCGTTTGGAGATGTGCAATTCCTTGCAATGTGTCCCTCACCACCACATTTGTAACATTTGATAGGCTTTGTTTGTCCTTGATTTCCAATCCTTCCTCGATTCTGATTTCCACCATAGCTTCCTACCCACCCCTTCTCTCGATCGTATCTTGCCTTTCTTGAACTGGCTGCACCATAACCTTCCCATATATGACATTGGCTTGATTATGTGGATTGGATGTCGTTCCGAGGTTGTTGTTGGTGTGTGGGAGAGTGTTCATGTTTTGACTAATCATGAGAGCTAGTTGACTAATGAAGTTTCCAACGGATGCATCAAAGATCCGCTTGTTTGAACATAGGATAGATCGAATGAGTTTGTGATTACTATTACCCATGGGTACAACTTGAGAAGCTTTGGTGGTGATCCCAACATTTGTGTAGAAAGCGATGAATCATTTGATGAACTTTTTCTCCCGATTGGTTTTGAACTGTTCGAGAATCCTTTTTCAAACATAGCATGTCTTTAATTTCGCAAGAAGGAAGGCATACAGTTTCTCATAGTTTGTGTTCTTCAATCCTTTAGTGAGCTTCACAGATGTGACAAACTTGTGCAATTCGGGATTCATGTTGTTTACAAACTTTGAGTTCAATCAATGTTAGGCATGGTCATTTTTATGTTCCTCATGTCATTCACAAGCTTATGGAATCTCACATAGTATTCATAGACACTCTCATCTGGTTTCATCTTGAAATGTTCAAATTCATCATATAATTGAGATTCTCTGTCTTCAATAGTTAATTCGAACACGAGAGAAGCATCTTGAAATTATCCCATCTGACCTTTGCTTCTGTTGTGATTGATAAGCTTGTAGATGTCTTTTGAAGACCTTGCAATATGATGTTAAGCCCGATATCCGTGATCGAATCTCTTTCTCCTTATCATTGAGCTCATCATACGTCTTTGGTCTGTCTATTCAATAGATCATTGTTCCATCTTCACCGTATCAATTATGTTCTAGTAGTCTCAACTCGACACGGTCCTTCATCAATCGATTTGAGAATGTTGACCCCATTTCCTTTCCAAGACAATTTATAATCTGATTCTTTGATCCCAAGAGTCGTAGTCACTGGCATGGGTGGATCGTATCTAAACCAGCCTGCTTGAACATCCTCGCAAACAGATGGAGATGATTGTAGGAGCGTTGGTAGACATGTTGGCAGATTAAATGATTTTATGTCTATGATTAAACAGGAAATAGATTCTTTCACCTGATTTTACTAAATCAAGAGAAACCGTATTACATGCATGAGTCAACCAAGTCGCTAAGAAAAACCGAACCAAGTTAAGCTAAGCACCAAGTCGCTAAGACACAATCAAGTCGCTAAATAACAACTCGCTAAGCACCAAGTCGCTAGCAAAATTTTGACAATTAAGTCGCGCATTAAGCTAAGTTGTCAAGTCGCTAAAGAGCAACTCGCTTAAGCACCAAACGCTAACACCAAGTCAAGCTAACAAACTTAAGTACAAGTCGCTAACTTTCACCAAGTCGCTAGCCGTAGTGGAGACTCCACTAAGTGTACTTTTTGTCGGCTTGTCTCAATAGACAAGTCGCAAGCTCAACTCGCTAAGACCTTCAACTACAACTCGCTACCAAATTGCAAAAAGTCATAGCAAGAAGAAAACTTATCCGTGGCTCAAGTTGCTACCTAGAAAATCACATAAACACCACTTTTCAATCCAAAACAACCCAACCACGCATCGATTCAAGCTTACCAAATCAAAACCCAAGCATATACAATGATTCTAAACACAAAACAACACCCAAGATTCAAACTTTAACACTAGAAATGATCCAAATGATGCAAAACCACTAAACTTATTCAAACTCTAAAACCACCTAAAAGTCACTAGAAATCCAAAGATATGTAAGAGATGATCAAACCATGGCTCTTGATACCATTTGTAACATATTGGATTTCCGACACACTAAACCATAAGATCAAATAGGCGTATTATGAGTTCTAGTAGAGAAAGTTAGAGGTTTAGGAACTTTAGAAAGAAAATCTTATTATTCCAACTCTCTACCTGGGAGGTAGAGAGTATTTATAGTACTTACATAAAACGCCACTCGACGGGCTATGGATCGGCATACGGTGGGTAAAGACCCGTCCGTCCTCCACGGTGTTACATAACTAAATACTACTTAACATTAAATAACTACGACTACGAGCTTTTTAACGATTACATATACTTGAGGTGACCAACACTTTAACTACTGGATTTTCCAAGTCCTAACAAAGGATGAATACATGGGGATGTATTTATAGCCTTATGGTAGATGTCAAGATTACTATGATTTCCGATGTGGGATTCAATAGTTTCGGCCAAAAACAAGCCCAAAAGAGGGTTCCTAAAACCTTCTCTTGGCTTGTTAACTTTTCTTCATATCCCGTTGACATTTAACGACCGATAATCAAAACTCATTAAATATTAACTATCGTTAAGTATTTATTTGTAATCAATAATTAAATATTACATTTAATATATTAATTATTATTTACATTGATTCTCATACGTAATGTGTGCAATCCCGAAGTCTCGAGTTCGAATCCGGTCATACGCATATTAAAATATATATACATAACCTTTCAAGAACCACCCAAGAAAATTGCTTGTGTTGTACACGAAATCTCTTCAACCGAATCATCTTCGGTCAAGTCCACAAATGCAAGGATTTATCCTCCACCAACTCAACCAATCCCTAAAAGGATAGTACCCATAAAACTACCTATGCCAAACACCACCATACCTCCTAAGCCAAACAATCCCATCTCCACTAAACCATCACCATTGGTTCCTAGAGCTATCTCATTCACAACTCCACTATCATCACCACATCTCTACAATCTAGAGGATTTGCCTCCAAGGCCGTCTCATCCTCCTCCACCGGCAACATTCTCCTCATTAGGAGGAATAATGGTACGACATCAAGGTGTTGAGTCAACACTAGCTCGGCTTCCATTTCGCCACACCATCAAATAATCCCATTTAGATTATGAGAAACTATCAAAGTCAACCACCCGACCATATGGAAGTTGACACTTCTCTACCACCACCATCATTCTTGGTAGAGCCATCTTCAAATGCACCTCCACCAATCCCTCCATCATTGAGGCTCCTCAACCGCTTCACTTGATCCTCCTCAATCAAGTTCTTTTCTTCCACCGCCACTACCTAGCCATGACAAAGATTGTTATCATTGTCAACATGTTGAAAGTTTGATACATGAAGTACGGGAAGATCAACGTTTCATGTTCTATCACCTTCTTGCTTTAGATTAAACCTAAACAAACTTGAGTTAGAGGATTTTAGTGGTGTCCTAGTATCAAGTGTTACTTAGATAAGTCTAGTAATTCCAAGTCATGTATCGCTCATTTTCTTAGTTTTTAGAGTCATGTATATCATACCTCTAGTTTTATTAAATGAAATTACATGCTACTTGTTATATTTCTGAGTATATGATTATTTTGTATAATACATATCTCACCTTGATGTTAACATTATTTGTTTTATCACCATTCTTTGAACTCGGTCATCGCCCATCGGATCCCTAAAATTTGCCTAGACGGATCCCTACAAGGAGGGAACCGTGGGATCCGTGAGACAGAAAACTATTTTTCAACTAACTTGAGTCATATTTGCAGGAAACTATGCACTATACTTGTTTTCTAACCTTTGTTTTGTAGTTATTCAATTTACACATGAAGACTTTGACACTCTAGTCAAAGCAATACACTGCAAAATCACTTGCAATATTAGGATTACATTTCATGACGTCCCTTTGCAAAGTTGCAATCATCAAGGGGGAGCATATTCTGCACATAGATCGAAATCTTTTGCAAACTTAGTTGCAAATGAACTAGCTTAGTATTATTTTTTTCTTGACGCCCTCACTTAGGGATGGACTCGTCAAGGGGGAGTTAAGACGAGATCCTTTCCCGTTACTTGCTCTCTACTTTTTCTTTCTTTTCTATTTTTCACATATTTAAAAAAAACAATGTGTTAGTTTCCTTTCGAAGCTCTTTTTGTTTCGACAAAAAGGGGTGTAAGAAAGTAAAACTACAAATTCAAACTTTTACTAATTTTAGCTTTTCCTTAAAATAAATTTATGTTTTGTCATCAACAAAAAGGGGGAGATTGTTAATAAAAATAAGTAAAAAGCGTTATTTATATTTTCACGATCTTCTAATGTTTTGTCGATAACAAACGTAAAATCATTTTAACAAAACAAATAAAAATACGTAAATAGTTTGAGCCAATAGTTTTCTAACACACTTACGCTTTCACATAAAACACTAAAACATGTATAAGTGATTTTATGATTTAGTAATACATATGTACAACAACTAGTATTTACATATTGGGCAAATATATATATAACTAGTATGTATTATATAATGGGTAAATAACTACAACCCATGGAGCATATCCATAACCCATGGTATTGACCCATACCCACTTGACTAGATATATTGCACTCATTAGATACATTGTATCTAAAAGAAATACCATGGATCAACCCATAACCCACCCATGACCCATGACCAAAATACCCATGGGCAAAAGAGTCCCGGATCCCTAGCTTTACTCTAGACGGATCCCTTAAGGGAGGGATCCGTGGGATCCGGGGAAAAGTAGGCATTTTCTCTCTATAAATAGTGAGCCATTTCTTCATTGTTTCTCACCCCTTTCTCACATACTTTCTCATTGAGTTAAAAAGTCTCTAACCCCAGATCCAAGTGATCTATGTTTGTAGTTTTGTTTTTGTGTGATTCTCTAGGTTCCCTTAAAGCGAGATCACCACCTTTGAAGTCAAGCAAGCTCAAGTCCATGAGTTGCCATGTTTCCTCATCATCAAGACTACTGAAGTCTTCTTGTTGATGGCTCTTTTCTTTCTACTAAGAAGTGTAGTGTTGAAGACATTAGTGAAAGATGTCTCAAGTGTCAAGACGGTGAAGGGTGTCGATGTATTGTAGGCATTAGTAAAGGATGCCTAAGAGTCAAGTCACAAGACATTAGTGAAGTGTATCTTGAAGATCTAGTCAAAGGCATTAGTGAAAGGTGCCTAAGATGTACATTCATATGGTGTGATTGATGTACAAGATAGATTAGTATTGGGTCAAAGGATATTGTTATCCTTGTTGACATTATAAGGGAGATCTCCTTTGGGGTTAGTAAATTGGTGTAGTGTTGGGTAGTAGTTCCTCCATTGTAATGGAACTCGGTACTTAGCCTAGTACCGGATAAAGGGTAGGCGACGTTGTGGTAGGTGTGGTTCACCTTGGTGTAAAGAACCCGGTGGTTAGCCTAGTACCGGAAAAAGAGTAGGCAACATTGTGAAGGTTTCTCCACCATAAGGAGTCGGTGATGTGTAGTGATTACGAACTCTCGAGTAGGTGACTCGGGGAGTGGAGTAGGGCAAGAAAGGTGTCCTTGTAGCCGAACCACTATAAATACTCGCTTTGTGGTTTTGTGCTTCTTACTCTTTATCTTTTCATTACATATTTATATTTCTATATGTTTGTTTATCAACATCCAACACACATCCAAATAGATTGACATAAGTCAATCTAAATAGTTTAAAACGAGTTTTAATTGGCAAAATTATTCAACCCCCCCCCTTCTAGTTTTCCACAGATTGTGTCCTAATGAGATTTATTGATGATCTCTTGGCTCTAGACTCAATAGTGCACATTTGGTTCCTATGCCGGAGACTATGGAGAGGGTCTCCTTCTTCAAAATCAATAATCTCTAAGAGAGAATCGATAGAATATTTAGGTTCCCCGTGAGAATGAAACAAGCCCTTTTAAGAGGAACTTGAGTAGCTTGGTAAGTTGTAGTGCTAGCGTCACTGGGTCCATGACGTCTTGTCTTCAATACCGGTGTTACCTTCAACCACAGTAGCATATGAATTGAACCCTCGCCTAAGGTTGAAATAATGGAGGGCTATTTCTTTTCACCCTTTTCTCATTCAATTCTTATTCATTCTTCAACCCCTTCAGTGCTTACCGAAATTTCATTACTAGAACCTTGTTGGGTTTATTCCAGTTCTAGCTCTATCTCAGTCCGCACTCTTCCTATTTCTCACTTTTCTCCTTTTTCATCATACCTAAGGACTTCTACACTATTTAGGGATTGTCCCTGGTTAGATCCCTTCGACTTCGTCGGATCGTGGGAACAAATACCTAACCTAACCATCCTTATATCTCCGTGCATGAAGTAAATTTGGTCGGTCTTTTGGTATTGTTCTTCTGCCATAGAAACCAATTGAAAACCATTTGAAAATCAATCCAGGTACTTGTGATACAAGATCAAAGCATTTTGTACCTGAATTGTTTTGATATTTTAGAAAATGCTCCCCCTCAACATGTGCATCAAATATTTGAAATTGTTTTAGCACATGGAGGCAAGACGACTTAGAAATCTTGGATTAAGAATGAATGACTCAATTCTTTGATCAACATTTTCTAAAATTATCAACATCACTTTCCTGATCAAATTTAGTATTTTAAATACTTTGTTGAAGATGTTATTGGGAAAGGATGCGGTTTTCAAAAGATTTCTCCCTCATGTGAAGAATTTTTAATACATTTTAGAGTTCATAGTGGGGATATGAAGCAAAATTCACGATCATGGTAACCAATGAAACCATTTAAAGTTACAATCAAGGTACTCTTGTGAAAAGAATATTAAATTTTTGTACCTTGATAGTTTTGTTAACTTCACAAAATGCTCCCCCTCAATATGTGCTTCGATATACGAAAGTTTTATGCATTATGGGGAGATGCCAAATTATTGAGTCTTGAAGATCACATTTTATCGATTGCATATTTATATCACATTTCTCCCCGAAAATTTCAAATCCTTTGAGATTTTTGGATTTAAATATGTAAATGCCTCATTAAAATGTCCGTTTTATTTGATCCGAGATTAACTACTATGTCCCCTCTTGGAACAAGAGGAAAACTACAAGCCATAACCTATTACTACTATACACATTATAGTTATTGTTGTTCATATTACATCCACCACATTACACATTAGAGTAAGACAAAGTAGCTACTAAAGAAGATATCTTCATTCGTTTCTCAAAGTAGCTTGTAGTGTCCTTCACGTACTCTCCCTCCCACAAAACTTTCAAGGTTGCGGAAAATCTTTCTTGTCTTAAGTCTTCGTCCGATAGCAGCAATGAAATCTTCACACCTTTTCAAATCTCGTTAGCCCGTAACCCGTGTTGTTCCCCGGCCTCATCTTTAGCTTGAACTCCTTGACCCTCGAAGTCCAATTCTCTTCAACCATCCCATCACGAACTTGTATAGCTCACCAACCTCGAGTAATTCTTGAACCATATTTGTCTCAGAAGATAACCGCTTTGGAGAGTCAATCACGAATAATAGTCGGTTTGAATTCATGCCCCGTGGCTTCCCATTGAGGTCTAGTGAGATTGATCCGAGTCCGTAGCTTTCCATTCCAGAGTGAAAATCACCTCATTGTTTGTTGAATCACTAACCCCTTATCCATAGATTGGCCGCGGAGGTGAGGACTTCACCTAACCGGGGATGGTAAAGTTGCCATTGAAGGTTCAAAGGTACGATCTTCAAAGTCACTTGGAAACAAGTGCTTGAAGTCATTTTCTTCAATTACATGGTCTTTCAAGTCAGCTCTTCTAAGGACAATCTTTTCGATAATCATAGCCATAAATTGGGAAGATCTCCACACTAACCACACTTAGAATTCGCAGCTTGGATCGAACAAAGCAAGCTTCTTTTCTCGCACCATGTCTTTCAATGTAGAATTTCTTCTTTTTGAACCACCAATGAGATATGTCGAAGAGGCGGCAATGTCATACACATGTTCCTTGTCACCCATAATTGATCGGGTACCATCTCGCCAAGACTGGATCTCAATAAGTTGACCTTCATCTTGGAAATAGATAAGCCGGTCTTCTTCCTTGTATTCCAAAGACGTAGGTAATCCGGATCTTTGTTGAAGAAGAATTCGATTGAATAGTCTGCATGCGGTTCACCGCCAAGAGGAAGAGGATTGTTGACATTAAACGCAGTGATATTCTCATCAACTTGATCAGTCAACATCATGTGGCATTCTTCCATTTGGTATTGAAGATGACCGCATCCGAATGGAAGGCTTTGGCGATTTCAAAGGTCGGGCCTTCAAGATGGAGTGATTGGCGTGATTCCCCGCCACAAAACCATTTAATGAAACTTCCCATGTCACCAATGTATAGAGTGAATCTTCCAAGGGGTTTCATGGTTGGTTGCAATGGTGGTTGCCCGTTATTGTCGACAATCAAGTTTGAACTCGTGGAATGGCCCATGAAGGTTCGTGGAGTTTCGAGTCTTTCCTTGGTCAACCAAATTTTAGTCATATTTTAGATGATGTTTTAATGCTTTTCCCCAATATATGCATCCCACCAATCTTCATCTTCAGATAGTTTAGGGATATGCTTGGTGGAAGCATCATCGTCTTCCGATTATGACTCTGCATCGATCTAAGATTTTCATTTAACATCTTCTTCCGGACCGAGGAAGATGGGTGTAAACCGGAATCAACAAAGTGGTCCATGATGTAGAAGTCTTCGAGACCCTTGACGCCAGATGAACCAATTTGGTTAGAAGGTTTTGGTGGAGGTGTTGGTGGATTTGTTTTGAGTTTCAAGAAGACCGTAAGATCCACCAATCCCAGACGACCCGCCCACCGGTTGGAGGAGGAGGAGGGGGTGGAGATTTTGGACCCCTAGACATAGATTCCATCATAACAACTCTTCTTTCCCTCCCTTTCGAATGTCTTCTAGGAACCTAAATGATCATCATGCTTGATAGACTGAGAGCTTCATACATTCTTCCCCTATGCTCATCTCAGGCTCATACATTCTACTTCATGGGAGAGTGATCTCATATCCGAAGTGGGCAAATCCTTAAACCTCTAAAGTAGCAGAGCTTTCATCGCCCATTCCACCGCATCCTTAACTTCCACTTCAATGGAATTTGCAACTTCTGTGTCAAAATTGAAACTCTCCAACTTGGATAGACGAGGATCAAGATGTTTGACAGATTCGGGCAGGTGGTGCTTCTCGAGGACATCAATTCTCTTTAGTGCTTCATTAAGAAGTTGCTCTGTAGTCTTGGGTGGAGGTGGTAGGTGGTGGTGTGTGAGTCACTAATGGTGACGACATGTGGAGGGATGGTAGTGGTCACATTAAAGATCACGGTGGTGGAAGTTCTTGATTGAGATGTGAAACAGTGGTGGAAGTGCAATTGATGGAGGTGTTGTTGATGTATGTGACTACGGGTGCCATATAGGATGAATAGTTGATGTGTCCTACGGATGGCAGAGAACATAGATTTAACTTCTTCCTTTTCATCGCTTTGTTTGTCGACTCGACATGGTGGTCTGAGGAATTGGTCACCATAAGTTATGTCAGTCTCAAGATTCTTCAGGGATGACAGGGATCCCGTTGACACATTTTCTTCATCTAGACGCACGTGTTCCTCATATCTTGTCTTAAGAATCTCATGTGAATCTTCCAGCAGATCATTTCCTTCAACCTTTGTGTCTTGCCTGTCAATGACCATTTGTTCATTTTCTGTTTCCAGTACAGGTACAGTTCCCGTAGAAGGTTCAGATTCATGGCTAACGGACTGAGTGTCACTGAAGGCAAGGGTGTCCTCCTCGTGTATCGCAGACACATCTTTTCCACTCCAATTTGCTCTTGGTGAGGATGATTCAACACTTCTTTTCTTGAGCTCAAATTGCGTTGTAGTTTTTGGAGTTGGAGTGGAGATCGTCAAAACATATGATCGCCTTGTTCTACCTCTTCACCCTTTCCCTTTCCTTACCCCACGTAACGGATTGGTTTATGCGGGTAATCGAATCGTGTTCTTGTATCATAACCCCTTTAATGGCGTCTTTGAGACATATCAAGACTTTCAGTGCTCGTTGGATTCCTTGTTGGAGTGCGACCGCCTTCATCCATTAAATTCATCTCTTTCTCAAGAACCTCGACTCTTTTCCTTTTCCTCTTTCCCTTTCCAGCTCTCTTTCTCCTTTTTGCTTTTGAGTTGGAGAATCGCAGAGACCGATCTATCTTGTCTCTTCTTAGGAAGGCTTATGTAAGTAGACATTGAGGATGTGGATTTGGGTGTGTGGGAGTAGGGTGGGTGTGTCTTCAATGGTTGTTCCGAGGCCTTCGTTATGTATTTCTTGAAATAATCAGCCTTCTATCGGTGAGAAGAGCTTGAGGAATTGGCATTCCAAAGACCTCTTTGTTCATTCCTTTGGCAACAAATTTCGTGTTACCTAGCACCGAATTCATCACCGCTTCATGTAGGAACTTCACTTCTTGGAGTAAAGCGATGTTACGCTGAAGTGTTGGATGATTAGCTTCGAGAACCTTATGCTAGGAATCACCCTCTTGTGTTTGGTTTTATTTCCTTTGACTTGATTCAAAATTTTGTTGATGAATGAATGTGTCCATAGCCAAGGAGAATTCTTCTCAAATGCGTCAAAGAAAATCGATATTTACCCTTTTAACTATCCCCCACATGATTTGTAGAATTGGAGCCCTTACTATGTCAAACCCCTAAGATTTACCGGTTAAACACAAGTTGAGAATGGTGGCAATGGCTCTCCATGGTTGATACATATCGTTGGTGATGACCGCCGAGACCTTAGTTAATTTCTTTGGATATCCCGGTTCTTCGACAAAGTCCATTAGTTCATCGCCAGTGGCGTAGTAAATGGATTTCCAGGTCTCATGGAGTGATTCCAAGGGTCTCCCGAGAGTCTCGGTGTTGATTTCATACCACTTATCATCAAGTTTACAAGTGTATGTGGCAGTGATCTTGTCCCATGTTACGGTGTTCGTAATTGTGTGGTAAATACAAGGAATCGGCACGCATGGTTAGAGCACCAAAGAAGTTGGTGTTCTTCATATCAACGACAATCCGGTAGATTGATTGGGTTGGTTTCATCCACATCCAGGGCAGTTTCTTTTGCAATTTCCACCCATTGCTCATAACGGAAGAAGTTCCTCATCGGTAAGTACAAGGTGGTGAAGCTGCAGATTCTAGAAGATGTTGTGCCTCACCATTGTAATTACATACAACAACAACAACAACAACAATATCCGGAAATTTTGTTAGGTTAGACAAGATCAATGGATCAACCTTATTACAACACCATATCTTAGGCAGTAAGTTAGTGATTTAAGCATATGAAGTAGCATACACACATTAGTGAACAAGATATGAATGAGGCAGAGACATATTTAGCATTGGACACTCAAAGACATCATGGAGAATTGACAGTGAGTGATGGTAAAATGCATAGAGACATATCAAGTGTACCATTAACATACAATGACCAAGTTATAATGAGGATATAGGACAAATCGCATGGAAGCATTCATTATAAGAACAAGTCGCATCAGGAAAATCGCATTCATGTGAGGACAAATCGCATTATGGAAAAATCGCATAATGCATAAGAAAAGTCGCATAGTAAACAAATATCATTTTATCAAAACGCATAGGTCAAAGGTAGTCAACAAAACGCACATGTCAAAATGCATGGGACAAATTGCATACAGCAAATCGCATTCATCAAGAAGCTTATGACAAGTCGCATACAGAATGTAAAGAGATAAATCGCATTACGCAATTGATACGACAAATCGCATCAATAATTTTAAAGTGACAAGTCGTTTTTTCAAGATTATATGGGACAAATCGCATACTTGAGATTATTGAGACAAAACGCATTCGAGCAACAGATGAGAAATCGCATTCAAGCAACAGATGACAAATCGCATTCAAGAATAAACAACGATAGAACACGATTACAATTATCATAGACTCTATTGATAATTTTGGCATATAATTTCCACCTAGATGAGTCATGATCACCTAGATACAACCTTCACGCAACTAACTCTTAAGTCCACAACACACCAACTCACCAAATCACCTAAGTCTAAATACGCAAGCATAAAGGGAGATAATCGCACATACAAACCATCAATTCCTAACCATGAATCCCCAACGCATTCCCATCTAAAACCTACATCAGTAACATTTTAACACGGAAACAAACCTAGATGCAGATTAGGTTGAAGAGAAAATGCACGAGGGAATCTGCAGATAAAAATTTGTTAGAATGAAGTTTCAAACAAGGTTTATGATGAAAAACATGTATCAAATGATCAGTAATCCTACCACAAGAACTTAATTTTGCCAAATCGCTTCGAAGAATGGAGTAGAGAGAAAAACGTGTAAAATTTTGACTTAGAAGATGAAAGGTTTGACCTAATGAGACAAATCGCATCTTTTATATCTTAGAACAAGTTATCAGAGATGGCACATTAGGTCCTCACTTTGGCAAACCGCATGCCGAAAGAACGACTAGCCAAATCGCATACCCAAATAATGTGGACAAGTCGCATGCAGAACTTTACATAACTTAGACAAATCGCATGCTACATAACACATATCAGAACATGATTTGGCAGATTAAATCACTCTAAGTAACATGCAACTGCTATCCAGAATACTGATATCACAATAACCAAACAAGACTAGTGGCACACAACACATGCATTCAAGTGAAACACAATCCAATACAGATACTGCACATATGGCATAATATCAAGAATGGCAGAGTGATTAATTCTCCCCCTCAATCAATGACACGAATATGAATGAGTGATCATTGATTGAGAATAACCCATTAATGAATCCAAGACACCTTAGGTATGTGAGTGTTGATAGACATGTTTAAAAGGAAAAATAGAACTACTATTCGAACTTCATCTAAAGACCCATTCCATTATTGAATGACATTTCTAGGACCGTAGATGTTATCGATACCAGTATTTTTGTAATTTTTTGAATTTTTTTAATTTTTATGGATTTTTAAAGAGTTTTTAATTAACTATTATGTATATGAGTATAAAAGAATATAAATAAATTTTTTTTTCAACCGATGAGGTACGAGTCCTGAGCAAAGGCGATCAGGAATCATAGTATTAGCAAATCAATTCTGACAAGCTAAAGTTCCCAAATGAGTAGTCTTCAATTCAGTTGGGAACCAAGTCATGATGTTCAAGATTGAGTTGAGCATTTACCTGAAAAAGAGTTAGGAATATCTGCACTAATAGCACATGTTGAATAACAATTGGATGGGTTAGTAGCAGTTGTGTCCTGTTCTTTGGATGTTATACAGTCAGGCCTTGGAATGTCATTAGTTGCCAATGTTCTGATGGGAATCCACTTAAGTCCAACATTCTTAAAGATTTTTCCTGTGGGCATCCACTTAAGGCAAGAGCTAGGAGTGTGATTCCATTTGGATCCTATGTTCTTAAATAATCTACCAGTAGGCATCCACTTAAGACAAGAGCTAGGAGTGTTAGATCCTTTAGTCACATTAGAAGATGTAACCATTTCCCTATTCTGGATTTTAGACATTTTACAGTTAATTTGTTTCTTAGGGGAGTGGTCAGCCTTTTGATACTTCTTACGTGTACTAGATTATCTTCTTACATTTCTGATCCTAGAGCTTTGAGCATTAGCCTGAGAAGTGTCTTTCATTTTATCGGAATGAATTATTGAAGTGACTGGTTTTGACAAAATAGTGTTCTCATCAACTTGGAAGGCAAAGCTTGACATTAATGGTTTAAATCTTTCTGACTTAAATGCATTGGGCTGCCTAACTACAGATCATTTTTTAGCAAATTGTAAGACTGGCTTCCCCAAGGTTGATGGTTTTGCAAACTTAGTGTTCACACCATTCCCAATGATTTTCCTAAGCTCATTTTTTAAAGAGACTATGGTGAAGCTCTTGTCCTGAAGTTGGGTTTTGAGGGCATCAATGTCTACTAACAAGGAGCTTGTTTGATCTAAAGACTTGGGCTTATCTTCTAATTCATTCTTTCTCAGAGACTCATTTTCCCTTAATAATTTGGCCACACATAATGCTAATTCATCATTCCTAGCTTTAATAGTATCACTAACCTCAACATTAAGATTGTTCACACCCATATTAATTTCCTTATGCAGGTCTGAAATATGTTTTTTCAGATTACATATGGTTGAGTCTTTGTCTTGAAGCCGAGTTTTTAACTGGTTAATTTCAAAAAATTCTCGAAATTCTGGGAATTCCGGATTTATGCAAGATTTTGTAACAAGAAAACTTTCTTCTTTTCATTGTATTTCAATTTCTAGAGAAATGCAATGTTTTTCAAGAATTGAGTATTTGTTTGAAAGTTCGTCAAAAATTTTCTTATCAACAACGTTGTTAGTCATGATAAGTTTCATCATTGACTCAGCCTCAGTTACAAAACATTTATCAGACACATGTTCTGTAAGGTCATTAGTTTGCACAGAATTAAGCAATGGATGGATTATTAATAAGAGTTACCGAAGATTCTGCACTCAATGAAGATTCTGTACCCAATGTATGTCCGTTCAACATTTTCAACTCAGCATCATTCTTCTGTGAGGCAAGAGTTCCTGAACACCTTGTTGCATCCATTTTTGATGTGTCTATAATTCTGGCTTCAGCAATGCCCGATCGGTTACCCAAATCATCACACCTCTCCATTGATTGCATCTCATATTCATTCATGTAATCACTGTTCTGGGTAGCTTTCTCAATGTACTTCTTCACATTGTCCATAAGATGGATAAATGTATCAATGACCTCATGAATTTCCATTCCAGTATGTTTTTTGAAAGAAATTTCAGTCATGTGTTGATCATAATGATGAATATTCCCCGATGAATGGTGAAATTGTTTGTAGATTAATTGAAGTGCAAAGACTGAACCATCCTTTTGAACCTTTTCTTTGGTAAGTTGTAGCTCCAATTGTTCTAAGTTTAACAACAAAGTTCCTGTTAATGTGGATAAGTCCTGACGAAAGAGGGAAATACATGTTCGTTCCATTGTTATAGGTAGAAGCAATATGAGGTGAGAGTAAAGTAGCTGATAGGGCTCAATGCCGCATTCCTTTTGCATGGCATTCTGTAGCATTAATAGGTGCAATTATTTCTCATTGGACTCAGAGTATGAAGATTTTAGATCATCTTTGGTTGAATCAATCATGGTTAAACATTCTGAGTAGTAAATACTTTCTTTGCTCTCCACAGTATCATATAGTTTGAGCACATTGGAGATTAAGGGATCACTGGTGTAAGACATCGTGATAATATCATATGACAAGTCTTAGGTTTTAATAAAATGTCAGACAGTTAAATACAAATTGCTTAAACCAATCCTCCTTATGACAAATCGCTTCAGACAAATTGCACACAGGACAAATCGCAGTCGCACAAATTGCTCTCTTGACAAAACGCTCCCCGGACAAATCGCAGTCTAGACAAGTCGCTCACTTTGACAAAATGCACTCCAGACAAATCGCACCTTGATTATCAAATCGCTTAAACGACAAATCGCTTAGCAGACAAATCGCACTCAAGTCAAATCGCTTTAATAAACGATCCAAAAAGAGGACAAATCGCATAGACTATGAGACAAATCGCATAGAAGAAACCAAGTACGAGACATAAATCGCACTTCAGAAATATTCAAAAATACCACTTTTTCAATCCAAAAACCACCCAACCACGATGATTCAAGCCTTCCAAACCAAAACCTAAACACTTATAATGATTCAAAACACAAAAGTACAATCAAAATCCAAACTTTAACACAAGAAATGATCCAAATGATGCAAACTACTCTAAACTCATTCAAACCCAAAAACCTTATGAAAACCACTAGAAATCCAAGAACATGAAAGATGAGTGATCAAACCATGGCTGTTGATACCATTTGTAATATGTTGGTTTTCATAAACACACACTTAAGCACAATAATGGGGCGAATTGTTTAGAGTTCTAGAGAGAGAAAGTGAGATGTTCTAGAGAGATAAAACAAAAGAAAGGTTAGATTACCAAATGAACATCCAACCCTCTCCCTTGTGGGGAGAGGGCTATTTATACAAATGACTATGCCCTCCTTCGGGCTGTGGATTAGGCATACAGTGGGTAAAGACCCGTCCTTCTTCCACGGTGTTACTTATACTACTAATAATCAAACTAATATATTGTTACGTCAACGAGCTATAATATGCTAAACATACGTTGGGGTGACCGACACTTCAGCATGGATTTTCTAAATCCTAACAACAAATCACACCACTCAAATAATCACATTGCAAGTAATCAAGAAAAACTAAAATGTATAACTCATACGTATGAATGAATCATGAACAAACACCAAAGCTAAGCGTGATCACTCATTTCTTAAACGTACCAAACTTGGTCAAAACTGTTTCAAACGATTGCTATTGTTTCTTATACGTTCTCAAATGAATTTTTAAACATGTTAAGAGATCTCTCGTTTCACACTATAACCTCAAACAAGCCCTATAGTCACATTTGATCACGTTATTAAGTTGTGTGGACACTTTGAGGACTTTACAACCAAATGAACCCTTGTAACTTTTTCCTAGACACAACCTTGATCATGTGTGATAACCTAGACCTCAAACACAACTTTGCTACATTGTATAACACGTTTATATGTTACCTTAGACCAAAAGTATCCAAATTAAAACACAAGGTCGGTTCCTTGTGCTTAGTCACCCGTAAACCGAAACATTCAAGCACATTCACACCTTAACACTTATGAAATCAAGCTGCAATCTTACTCAAGTATCCCTACTCCCCTAGCTACTCTTCCCCATACTCGTTATCTCCTTCTCATATTCCTTTTATCTCCTCAACTTGCCCTAAACGTTTATAATAGAACCCATACAAACTACTCTTCACGTATAACTCAAAAACTCACCCAAGCAAACACTCTAAGTCCTTTGTTCCTGCGATTTTGTATGAGAAGAACAAGCCAAGTTCTAGGTGATCCGTACCAAGTACAATCCATCCAAGAATCCCTCCTCAATCCTTGGTGTGCAAACAATCGAGCTACAAAGTCCCCTCACACCCTCTCTTTGTACATAGTCGTATAACATCCCACCTTTTGAGGTGTTGTAAGTCTTTTCTCAACACTTAGTGAAAATTTAATACTTTGATTCATTTTATAACTTGGTCGAATCACATAATCTTTCTATATTTATTTGCTGGCTCTCGCTAAGCTAAAGCCAATCAAACATGATCACCTGAATCCTAACATGGCTAAAGATGAGTTGGTACACTTGTTATTAACTTAACACAACTAACAAACACACTATATCACACGTTTTGAAGTCCCCATGACTTATATCGACACACACTCTTTGATATATATAAAGTTGACAGAATGGTTTTTTGTCATTAGGAATACACTTGTAAAACTATATACATACCTATACTGTGGTCAACAAAGAGTCCAACTTGATTCTCTATACACCAAACAAACATGCCATACCAATAAGTCACACTAACAAGCTCATTTGATAACTTTTAAAAGCCACAAACTCAGCTCACTCGAAACAGTTTCAAAACCCTTGTATAAGCTTAACAGGCCTTAACTTAAATAAGCAATTTGAGAATAAGCTATACATAAGTTGTTGTATAAATTGATTTTGGTCTATATTAAGCTCATAAACAAGTCTACAAAACCTCAGGTCCATTGGACTCTTAAAATGTTATTGGGTCGTAGGTTTGTCTTAAAGCCCATTAACCTCAAAATAAGCTCTTAAACCATAATAAGCTTTTATTTAAGCTTGAATAAGCTTCTGGAAATATAATAAGTTAAAACAAATGATAAACTTTGCTAAAAGTGATCTTGGACTAAACATGCAAACATTTATAGAATTCAGGTTAAAAACGTAACTTTTGTAAAATTTAAAGGTATAAACTGCCACATTTTTAATCTGAGGATACAAACTTATTTTAAAAGTACTTTTGGGTTAAGCATGTAATTTTGGATGAATTTGGACTTGAAATGAAAAAATATATGAAAAAGGACTAGATTTGCAAAATTATTTAACCATAAGGACTAACAGTGAAAACTTCCTGAAACTTGTGTTAATACTGTTGTTTTACTAGACTAAGAGTATCTATTGATTATTTGAATACTATAAGTACTAAAATATCAAACTTTGATAACTAAGGACTAAAAGTGTAATTTTGTAAAGTTAAAGGACTAATTGTGTAATTATACATAAAAGGGTGCCAAAACAGCCATATTTGTAATTTAAGGTTAGAAATAGAATATTTAAGTACCAAGGGTACTAAGATGTCATTTTTGAATAGTATAAACTAAAAATGTAATATATTAAAGTTAAAGGACCAAAAGTGTAATTTTCCATAAAATAGTATCAAAACTGCCATTTTGATAACTAAAGGATAAAAAGTGATTATTTGGAAACCAATCATTTTAAAATGTTATACTTTGATAATTTGAGCCAAAAGTGTAATTATGTCAAAATTTAAAGACTAAATATGTAAATATCTAATGTTAGGGTCTAAAATATAAATTTCTCATAACTTGAAGGCTTATTTAGTAACATCATAATTATATTACCATACTAATGATATATAAGTAATATCCTAAGTAAATCACCAAACAATTATGTTACGCATAACTTATCGTCCACCAACTTTTAACGAGACAACATTAACTGAATCTAAACACATAAAAATAAGATAATATTATTTATAATATTGTTTTTTAACTTTAAGCGTTTTAAGCATCTCAAACCACCCAAACCACCAAAATATGAGTTTTCCCTATTATTCAGGTTGTGTGTTGGAGCCGTTCCCAAGTTGCACTTGATATCCCTTGCTTGCTTACACCCCCCAACTGAGGTGAGTTCATAGTCCCACTTTTATATGTTTTACAAACTCATGGGGAGATACATGCTACAAATAGAACACAAGTTTTTTTATGTATGCTATCCTGAGTGTTATTGCAAAAGACACATTGTTGCCCCTATTTAGCCCCTCATATCATGAACCTTAGTCACTTGAGAGTGAACGCGAATATTGTGAATAGATCTATTGGAGGTTGACAGTCTATTTGAGCTAACTGGATAGATAACCTTGTGTTAGCCAGATAGATAACCAAATGCACATTATTTGAGTTATACTAGGATAATGGCAAGCTCCACCCTAAGGGCCCCTATATTATCTCACACCCGTTAATGTTTGAGTTCATGAGACTTATTGCAATATACAACCTGATTTATTTCTGAATTACTATTACTCATCTTGTGTTCAAATGATTACTAAACAAAAACACTATGGATTCACTCAATAATTTTGTTGACTTTTTAGCATGTTTATCTTAGGTAACTGAAACAGAATTCAAGGCACGGAGTGGGCAATAGACCATGATTCTTGGTGTAAGCATAAATTCTATTAGTCATTTCAAACTCATATGTCATTTATAATTTGCTAAAAAATGGAAACTCTTTCGTATTTGAATTGAATAAAATCGACTTTCAAAACGTCTCTTTTGAGTCGTTTTCTATGATTATAACTGTGATCCTCTACGTAATACCCCAATTAGTCTTCCGCTGTTATAATAAAATTTTGGGGGTTTTACAGCCAACACTTCATGTAACTTATTTATGATTGAATTATTAACTCTAAATTATAAAATGTATTCCTGGGTATATGATATTGGATGTGGTATTCACATATGTAATACACTGCAGGGGTTTAGAGTGGAAAGAAAGTTGTCTTATGGGGAGCAATATTTGCATGTGGCAATGGAGCACGTGCAGCTGTTGAAGCCATAGGAGTGTTTAATTTAGTTTTGCCTTCGGGCTTAGTACTGTGATTTAACAATTATTATTATGCACCTTCTATTATTAGAGGTGTTTGTTCCTTTTCTGTTTTGTTGGATCTTGGTTTTAATCACACTATCACGAGTAATGGAATTTATGTTTCTTTAAATGGTATTTTTTATTTTAATGCTATTACTGTGAATGGTGTGTTTGAGATTGACATGTTTGATAATGTATCCAATAAAATAATTCAATGTTTAGCATTAGTAAGAGAATAAAGTCTTACTTGAATTCTTCTTACCTTTGGCACTGTAGACTTGCTCATATAGGCAAGACTCGCATGAAAAAGGTACAACTTGATGGGCTTTTGAAAAGTATCAATGATAAATCATTTGATAAATGTAAGTCTTGTATATCTGGGAAGATGACAAAGAAACCTTTTCATAGTAATATGGAGAGGGCGCCTGATCTACTTGGTCTAATTCATATTAATGTGTGTGGACCACTTAAACATGTGTCAAGGAGAGGTGCTAGCTACTTCTTAACCTTTATAGATGATTTCAACCGTTGTGGTTATGTTTATTTACTTAAACATAAACATGAGGTGTTTGAAACATTTAAGGTTTTCAAAGCAGAAGTAGAGTTGCAACTGGGAAAGAAGATTAAAGCTCTTCAATCCGATAGAGGCGGTGAATACTTAAGCCAAGAGTTTAAAGATTATTTAGCTGAGAATGGAATTGCCCAGAATCACACATCTCCATATACTCCACAACATAATGGTGTATCTGAGAGAAGAAATCGTACATTGCTAGACATGGTGCGATCAATGTTTAATCTTACTACTCTTCCTTTATCTTTTTGGGATTATGCTTTTGAATCTGCAGTTCGTATTCTAAATATGGTTCCCACCAAGAAGGTTGATAAGTAACCATATGAGATATGGAATGGTAAAGCTCCTAACTTGTCTTATTTAAATATCTGAGGTTGCGAGGCGTATGTAAGACGTGACTCAGCTAATAAACTCCAACAGAGATCTGTAAAGTGTATCTTTGTAGGATATCCAAAGGGAACGATGGGTTACTATTTTTACTTTCCACCTGAAAATAAAGTAATTGTTGCTATGTATGGAGATTTTCTTGAAAAGGATCTCATATCTCAAGAATTTAGTGAGAGAGTTTATGATCTGGAAGATGATCATGTAGATGCATTACCTTCTGAAAACACTAGCGTGCTTCCTCTGAAACCTGATAGTCTGGGTCCTCCACCTGAAGTTGAAGTTGTTCACATTCGTAGATCTGTAAGGACTACGCGTGCTCCTGAACGTCTATGTCTTAACGTAGAAGTTGAGGAAACTATATTAAGGGATCTTGGAGAACCTACTAATTATAGGGTTGCATGGTTGATCCTGAAAAGGACAAATAGCAAGTTGCAATGAATGGAGAAATGCAATCCATGAGAGATAATGAAGTCTAGATTGAAGTAGACCTTCCTTCCAATGCTAAAGTCGTTGGAAGTAAGTGGCTCTTCAAGAAGAAAACTGACTTGGATGGCAATGTACACACCTATAAGGCTCGTCTGGTAGCTAAAGGCTTTACTCAAACCTATGAGGTTGACTACGAGGAGACTTTTTCCCCTGTAGCAGACATTAGAGCTATTAGGATTCTCATAACTATAGCAGCGTACTATAACTATGAGATTTGGCAGATGGATGTCAAAATTGTCTTCTTAAATGGTCGCCTAGATGAAGACATATATATGGAGCAACCTGAGGGGTTTGTGAATCCATAATTTCCAAACCGTGTATCCAAACTTCTAAGATCCATTTATGGATTGAAGCAAGCATCACGACAATAGAATAAGAGATTTGATGAAGAAATCAAAAGGTTTGGATTTAATCAGAATCTTGATGAGCCATGTATATATCACAAAGCTAGTGGGAGTGATGCAATTTTTTTTATCCTATATGTTGATGACATGTTAATTATGGGAAAAGACATTCCAAGTTTGCAAAATGTTAAGGTATATATTGGAAATTGTTTTTCTATGAAGGATTTACGAGAAGTTGCATACATTTTGGGAATCAAGATCTACAGAGATAGATCAACGCGGTTAATTGGTTTAAGTCAAAGTGCTTACATTGATAAAATATTGAAGAGATGATATTTGCCGATGGAAGTAAAGCATGGCTTATGTAGCAAAATGTGTGCTTCAACACCAGCAGAGGTGGCATGCATGATTTAAGTTCCTTATGCTTTGGCAGTAGGATCTATCATGTATCCGGTTAGATGCACAAGGCCAGATGTAGCGTTCGCTCAGAATATGACCACTCGATATCAACAGAATCTAGGTGAACTTCATTAGATTGCTGTTAAACATATTCTAAAGTATCTTAGGAATACGAAAGATATGTTTCTAGTGTATAGTGGAAATCCAGATACAAAGATTGATGTTACAGGTTTCTGTGATGCGTCCTGGCAATATGATAAAGATGATACAAAGTCTTAGACGGGTTATGTCTTTATCATTATTGGAGGAGCAAGGACTGGAAGAGCAAGAAGCAGAGTACAATCGCAATATCTGCAACAAAAGCTGAATACATAGCTGCTTCAGAAGCTGCAATGGAGGTTGTTTGTATTAGAAATTTCATTTCAAGGCTTGGTGTTATGCCTTCAATTGAATCGCCTATTGATATGTATTGCGAAAATTCTGCTGCAATCATATTTGCCAATGAACCTGGAGTCATGAAGGGCACCAGACATTTTCTACGAAAGTACCACTATGTTCGGGAACAAGTCCACGAAGGTGAAATAAATCTACTGAAAGTTCACACAGATGACAACTTAGTTGATCCTTTCACTAAGGCTTTACCTAGAAAAAAGCTTACTGAACTTGCCAATGGCATTGAACTTCATTTAGCTAATAGTTTCCTAGATAACTATGATTAGTATTTGGATAAAGGATAGTGTAAATATTTATTATCTTTTAATGAAATAAAGTATTTGTTATGTTTATGTTCATTCTTTAATATTGTTGTCATATATTTGCATGTTTAATCCGTGGATAATTTAAATATTCTAAATTGTACGTTGTCAATTAATGGTATGGGAATATCATTAAACTAAGATAAATCTGAGTTTTAGTATAATATACTTGAAAGTATATTGATGCATTGACATGCCAATTTCACATGATATTCAATGAATTGAATATAGGAATTATCCCAAACTATGTGATTTTACTTTATGGATATTGTTATTGAGTAAATCATGAATAGTTATCCTCAGACTTGAGATACAGATAATTTTCATGAATGTAGTGCATTTCTGTGGAATAACTTAACGCTATACGTAACTGGTAGTCATAAAGGTTGTTTTCAGAAGTGTTGCAAAGTTCATGAGTTTTGTTTGTACTCAAGATAGAATTTGTTCATTCAAATTTATTTTGGAGTTTAATACTACTGAGCCCCTCGTAGGGTTGACAAGATGTTTGCGTTGCCACGCCCAAGATCTCCCCTAAATATGTTCAGAAAATAAGGTAATCTTGCTCAATCACAAACAACGAGAAACATAATAGTTGAATAAAGAATGACTTAGATCCATATATTTATTTAACATTGTATTAGTAACAAAAGAATAATAATAATGATGAATCATTAAAAGGTTTTTCCAGGAGACCTTACTCGAGATTGTACTAGAGGCATTGGCGTGTTTCAAGATGTTAACCGATGTGATTACACTATTAAGATATGTCCAAGCTGGAACTGTTAGTTTCTGGACATAAATTAATAGTCGTATGTTAGGATTGAACTCGAGATCACGGGATTGGTCACTTTACGTATGAAGAGTTAACGAATAATAATTATATATAAAAGGTTATATTTAATTATTATATACACAAAACGTTTAATGACCGTTAGTAGTTAACGGACAATTGACTAACGACCATTAAGTTCAAAAGAGAAGGACTAGAATGAAATTATAAGTCAACTCTTGATACCAATTATTGTCCCATAATTATGCTAAATATATGATAATTTAGTAAGAAAGTGGGTGTGTACAATTTCTAATCTAGAGAGAAATAGTTGAGAATGTACGGAAGAATTATCATAGACACATACATCAAGTAAAGAGGTGATGGGGTATTTATACCCAAATGTACATACGTTGATTACTCTCCCAACTATACAAGTGTTGGGAGAGTAGTGAGTTTCTTTCCCTCCCAACTCTACAAATGCTGGGAGAGTGATGACCAATTAACGATATATTACATATTAATTAACAACTATTACATGAAAGACCATACACTAATGAGAGTATGGTCTCCTAACTATACAAGTGTTAATTACTAATGAGACTATTACATATATTACGTTGATTACTCTCCCAATTATACAAGTGTTGGGAGAGTACGTGAGTTTCTTTCTCTCCTAACTCTACAAATGTTGGGAGGGTGGTGACCAACTAACGATATATTACATATTAATTAACAATTATACATGAAATACCATACACTAATGATTTATACTTATATGCTCTAACATTGAGTTTGAGGTAACTAACTCTAAAAGTAAATGGGTAGTTGGTTATGCAAATTGCAAAGAGTAAGTGTTGTGGTTGTTAATTTTACACTAGCATTGGGTACTGTAACATCCACTCAGATGTGCTTGTTTGTCATCTAAGCGTCACATCAGCAACTCATTCAACTTACTCACACACCAAAATGCCCCCTTCGTCATAACATGCCAAAAAGGTCCCACCCATTATTTTTTTTTTCTTTTCTATTTTTCAAACCAATTAATTTTTTAGTTATTAAATTAAAATACAAATAACATTTTTATATTTATAAAAAAATTACAAAAACAAAAAAAGTTAAACACTTAAAAAATCGACAAACACACATACCTATTTTTAGGAAAAAAAATAATAAAAAGAAAACAAAAACTCTTCATCTAGTTCCGCACACACAATCCACACACACAACCCTTTTGTAAATCAGACACTAAAAAAAAACGACAAACTTGCTTTCACTTCTTTTCCGGCAACTTTACTCGCGAAACTTGCTCATGGTATCGTGGCACCCAACTGGCAGCGCCGGTTTCGGTTCCACCTAGGACTGGCGGGTTGTGTGCGCCATGGTAACGAGTGCTCCAATAAAGCTTACAACACATAGCAGCTTCCACTTGTTTATTATCTTCTTTTGTGACCTACTAATGTTTCACTTTTGAAAAGACCAGACACGGAGCCAACGGGCGGCGGGCAGGTGCCGGGCCTCCCCAAATTGGCCCAACTTGTATCTTGCATGGTAGCGCAAAATTCATTAAATTTTCACTATGCCCACCACTTGCCTATATTTGATAACTTTTGTAATGTAAAATATTACCATGCTGGCCCATATACGTAAAAGAGGTGATATTACTATACTATATATATAATTATATATATACTAATTCTAATGGAAGGATACGAAACGGCGACAAAACATGTCGTTTAGGCTGCGCTTAATTTCTTTGAGTCCAAATGTCAGGCCCATGTTTTTAGGCCCTGCATTTCTTTATATCGTGTACACTACAATCAAACGCGTCGCCATATTGCTTTCTTCGTTTCTAACGATCGTTGTTATCTTCTCGGTTCAGTCCTCTTTGATAATCATCGCCGGTTGTTTGCGGATTTCGTATTAGGTAATTGCTTTTTTGTTGTTAGATGTTTGATGTCTCCTATTTGTGGTATGTTTTTGTGTTACCGTTTTTTTTTTTTTTTTTTTTGCTTTTTGCCTTTGCCTGTGCTATTTGATTGCTGTAAGATTGTTAGGAGATTGGTGTCTTATGATTATAGGCTGTCTCATAGGAAATGAAAACTAAAAGTAGGGCTGTGCGTAGGAATAGTTGTGGGTATGGGTTGCAGGATGATGTAGGTGTTACCGGTGGCGCCGCCGTCAATGATGGGCGCTCACCTGTTCCGGTGTTAGAAGATTTCGGTTCCGGTGTTTCTGTTTCCTTACAAGAGGATGGTGTGCCGGACGATGTCGTTATTAGGGGGAATGGATTGGGGTCTTGCGTTGATGTGGATGGGTTCTTGGGTGGTTATCGTAGTTCCTCTGGTGTTGTTGGTTCGCCTGTTAGAATCTCGGGAGGAATAACTATTAATGAGCCACATCCTTATCGTGCTTCTGCTGATGCGCTCTCTCAAAGGGTTTCCGGGTCTGTTGATTATGTGGGCAAAGGGAAGAGGAAAGTGGATGATATATCGCCGCCGTTTTATCATGGTAACTTTCTTTTGTTTTTGGATATTTCATTTGCCCTCGCTTTTTATATCACGTTACGCTTTGTTTTGTATTTGCTATTTTCGTGTTCGATGATGTGGGCATCAAACATGTGAAAAAAACAATTGTTTGTGCCATTCGGATATGTAGTATAGATGTTTGATGCAAAAACAATTGTTTGTGCCATTCACGAAGCCGAAGCAACGACATTTTTGAGGCTTTTCATGAGGTAAACGTTGAATATCTAATAACTTAGTCGAAGATCTCAACTGGAACATGTCAGTTGCTTTAGTACATATTCACAAACCTTGAAATATTAACAAAAGTTGCTTGAAATATTAACAAAAGTTGTTAATGGTTGTCAGCATTATTAACTAGAATTATACTCATATTAGTTTTATTTCATTGCCTGAAATATTGTCAAGTGGAACACAAAATAAATTACATCATAAGAATTATAGAATTATAATCATAAGTAGTTTATTCAAGTAGTCAAATACAACTAATTGAAACTTCAAATCAATACATTTTTTTTAAATGGACATCTAAGCCCTCACCACTTAAACGAACGGAACAATTATCGTTATTTTTTATGTTATCGTGAAACTTATTACACTACATTTACGGTTCGAAATATTGCAGCTTCAAGCTACTTGCTATTATCGATGGGTCAATTCTGTTCAAACTTTAAGATGGATGATTCACACTTCTTTGAAGGCGTTATTATCGCCTTTTTCTGCTTTGTTTTCTTCTTAGATCAAGATTGCCATCGAGTTGGAATCCTTTGCAGTTGATGAATTAACTTTTTGGTAGATATATCCCGCAAAGTAGTGGCGCTATGCAACTTTGTAGAATCCGTGTACCTCGCTACGTAAATGGGTCACCGATATATTGAGACCTACAAAAATGGGTCACTATCGTTATATTCAGACTCTTGCAATGGTTCATATTAATGATTTGACATGTTTAATGCCATTATGGCAAAGGCCAAAGCCATGCCTTCTGAATGTTAAAATTGAATGTATCGTACCACGGCAACTTTTAATTATCGTGTGTTCAAATGTGTTTGACATTAGTAGTATAGGCAATGTTTTGGATTGATGGGATTCTAGCTTTTTATTGTTGCAAATCATTGGCGAATCAGTCAGATGTTGATGAGCAAAAACCTGAGAAGTATCGGAAAATGGTGATGCAATATATCATGGTAATATTAGGATATAACATTTTTTTTTCTTTATGCTTTGGTGTGAGTTTATCATGTTGCGAGTTTATCAGAAGGTATTGATGAAATCGTATGTGCGTAATGAGAATAGATGATTCAGCAGGAACTTTAAACGCGATCTTACAGAAAGAAAGATAGGCAGCGATCAAGGCGGAACTACTGCTGTTTGTTTACATACTTCATGGTGTTACAAGATATGACATTGATTATGACTAGATCAGGTAAAAAAGTACACTTTTTAGTACATGGTGGATGCGATTGACTTCAACTGTGAACAACTGATTTTTTTCTAGGCAGCGAATGAATTAGGTAAATATGATTATCAAAAACTATACTAATTCTACTGAAACAGTATGGCCGGTTTCGCCATCTATTAGACATTTAGTCGATAAGCCTATTTGATTTATGCTTTGACTTTTGAGGGTATAAGAAATGATCAGACGTGGCCTTATTCTTTTTTAGCTTTTGCAATGTGGCAACCATATTCATATATTGATGCTTAGTTTCTCCAAAGGACCCTTTAGTTTGTTGTAAGTCTGTGAATTGTATATGATGGTTTTCGGTTACAAAGTTGCTTAAACTCTGTTTCTTGCTATGCTGATTGTAGCTTAAACTATGAGCAGGTATATTCATAAATATAAAATGCCCCGCCGCAACGCGGAGGCATCGTAGCAATCCTTGTTATATATAATTTGGCGACACAAAACGGTGCCACTCCTCGCCGCTAGGGTCAGCTCCTTTTTCCTCACCAACCCGCCGTGCCCAAACCAGCTTATCGTGGCTCAAGCTACCGCCTTTGATAACATACGTGTTCTCTGTCAAATAAACTAATGAACCGACTCCATGATAATCGATACTCATCTTCTTCGCACTCTTCTCGAAGGTCAGTTAACTTCGATGGTATGTTATGATTTACTTGATTATTTGTTATGATGATGAGATTGTTGATGACGCATTGCTTCACCTCCGCCTCGGCAGCGGTTTTTCTTGCAATTTATATCTTTAATTTCTTTACTTATTCTGATTTTTTGCAAAATGATGATGTGAGTTTTACCTGGATGTCATACAGTGATGACACCTGTGTTTTATGATTCGATTAGCCAAGTGGATGTTAAACAGTGATGACACCTAAGTGAAAAACTCAAAATTATTAAAGTAGTTTAGTTGTTTCAGTAACCTATTATGGTTAATTGCCTGAATCATTCATTCAAGTATTATGATCTGAGTTTTTGTTTGTTTGCCTATTTTAGGAACATGAGAGGTTGTTTGGACTTGCTCTTGGAACAGGTACTCTATTCCTTAAAGTTCATATAGAGTTAAAATTTAGCAAAAATCACACCTAATTCTATGTCTCTTCAGTTTAATTACAACAACACCGGGCAACTTTGATAAAAACACACACATACATGCCATTATTTAGTCAGACTTTAGAGCAACACTATTTAGAGCAACCTTATAGTGGTAACTCTGAACAATGGGTTGCTCACCCGGTAGGCGATGAACATCGGCCCACTATAAGGTTTGGTTGTAACTTTTACACTAGAACCTGCTTTCAGCTGAATTAGATGACTTTTTATGTTTTTTTGTAATACAACTGTTTCTATGCTTTATTTATGTTCCTTATGTTGCGGTTGTTATTGATGATAGGTTGTACGTTGTTGGCTGTAAGCAGGGTGTGTATCGATTAAAGTTGTGATCGTCCGTGTGTTGGCGGCGCAATTATTATATTTGCGTACCACAACGGGTGTATCCGCTTCGATTGTCAACCAGACGACCTCATAGATGCATTTATTTCGTGCTATGATGAATATGAACAAGTTAAATCGATGGTTATTCGACAAATGTACAAAGTTGAGATTTCCGCATCTTGGCGAGGCAAGTTACTAACTTTGCGTACCATGGCGCTTAATCCACTTTTCGCTTGTTTATAAATCCGAGCCTTCAACCGAGTATGATAAATGTATATAGTTCATATTTGTGTGTCCGATAGGTCGTAATGATAGAATTTGCGTACCGTGGTGGTAAATTGGTAAATTTGCAGCCATTGCGTGGTAAATTCGTTTACAATAATATTGATAGTAATTACGTTCCATATTTGGCCTTGGTGGCTCCTATTAATTACAGGTACGTGGTTTCTAATGTTTAATTTTAACTGTCCTGTTTATGGATCTATTGTCAGTTTATTAATGATCCTTAATGATCCTTTCGTAGATTACCGGACGTTGGTGCTAAGATGATTGGGGCGTTATGGAAGGATGAGGTGCATAGTGACGACATCATAGGCATTCATAAGGCGTCGTATGTGTTTCTCATTCTGCTAAGCCTTAAAGTTGCAAGTATTTTGTGCCAATATGAAAATCAAATATGTGGTTTTAGTATATTTTTTATGGGGGTCGAACTTTGCCTAGATGTTTCACATATATAATTACAAATTTCATAAGACCCTTCATTGACGCCGCATAGACAAAGTGACGATGATCATAATTACAATCTGCTTTTATAGAACCAACGAATGACAGATTCTTGAAATCGAATTTTATTGCTATACTTGCATAAAGAATCAAACTTTTTTGTTGATTAGCGTAAAATTCCATTTTGCAGCTTCAAGGGCAGTGGATGATCAAGTTACCATGACACCAAGTTGCATATATACAGTAGTTGATAAAATATCGTGAAATTTTGCAATGCAAATATAAAGCGCAAAATTCTTCAACGGACAACAACTCATGACTTGATCCATTCTTCAAGATAGCTTACCTGAAGGTAAGAACATGTATGTGTTACTTACATAGTTACATCTCACACAAAATTGCACTATGTAAAGTGACAAATAAAGATTATATGGTTACTGATTCGTAAAAGAATATTTGGGTTTTGTCACATAAACAATTTTATTTTGATCGTAATAAATCATTTTAATCCAATCACAACAAAGTTTCTTTTTAACTAAAAAGGTTTTATTTTGTTAACAACATCTTTATCTTTCATTAATAAAACCCGAAAATTTTAAATGAGCAGTAAACAAAAAGAATGAGCGCCCACCGTGGGGCTCGAACCCATGACCACAAGGTTAAGAGCCTTGCGCTCTACCAACTGAGCTAGACGGGCTTATTTGCCGCTTAAACACTAGCGTTTGCTATACCTCATAATCCCAAAACACTTTGTTTTTGAGGGTTTGTATAAATCTTTTTTATTATCATCTTCAAAACCTGAAGGAAGAAATCGAAATGTGGATGAAATGTGATTTTTTTTTTGGGTAAATGGATTATACCCGGTGAAATGTGATTTTGAGTACTTTGTACATGATATAAGTATAAAACTAGAAATATGACTTGACTGAATTGATGGACGAAGAAATATTGCGTTTTTTGTGAATTTCTTTTCATGACAGGTGCTCGAGAGATTATGAGGTTGAGCAGGTATTCGGAGTATTCGGAGCCTGATGATCTTTTTGACTCTGCAATTGCTGGATTCGGTACCGGTGCTCTTCTAGGAAGATTGCAAGGTTAGTTAATGATCACTTATTTCTCACAACGTAAAATCCTTAGTCGGTTTATGGTCATATGTAAAGAACACGTAATGACCTTTAAGTATTAACCACTGTCATCATTCATAATCTTTAATAGCTGGAAAAAACATTGACGTTACTTTTCATGCCAGTAAAACTGCTTATCATTTCATTTCATGAGCCTCAAACATATGTGAAATCCTAGGTACTTTCGGGGCTAGAATGGATCGCTTTGGGGGCTGGAATGGCCGTGGGATTGGTGGCTGAACTAGGGGCCGAAATGGGTAAGTTTGGGAGCTAAAATGGTGGCTAAGGTGGATATTTTTTGGGCTGAAATGGGTCACTTTAGGGGCTGAAAGTGGTGTGGGGTTGACAAGAACTAAAATGAAATGGGTACGTTTGGGAGCTAAAATGGTGGAAGTGGGTACTTTGGAGTCGAAATGGGTCACTGGGCTTGAAATGAAATGGGCGTGGATTGACTACTGAACTAGGGGCTGAAATGGGTACGTTTGGGAGCTAAAATGGTGGCTAAAGTGGGTATGTTTCAGTGGGTTTGGCCACGTAAGCTTATACAGCTGCCAAACATGTGCCCAGCAACATCCAGGTACAACTTCCAGGTTTTAGCACTTTTTTGTGTGGTGTTTGTAGATTTTTTGGAGATACTTTGTGCATAATTTGATTGATAAATATCAAATATTTTGAGAAACACATGAGCGTCAATCATTAAGTTAGAATACGTTTACTCTTAAAACAAAAATGTAATATTGATATTTATGTCTTGTAATTAGCATATGATTATAATTAAGGCGGTTAATTAAAGTTTACTACAGTCGGTAATTGGCTTATGATTTTCTGTTTGAATGCTTAACAAGTATGAGATACAATAATAATTGAGTTTTTATGGAACTGAAACCTAGCGTCTCAACCTTTTTTTTCCTAACCAAAATTTGTTAATGAATAACAAATACAAACAGGATGTGATGATATTCTAAAAAACTAATTAGCGAAGTCAATAATATTTTTCCATTTAGAACAAACGAGTATGGAAACCCGCGCGATGCAGCAGGATTGGCTTCAAAGGACTTACTTTGTAACGACACTTAAACCTTAGGGACTAATTTTGCCAAGTTGCTATAGATAGCAATTAATGGTACAGGACTTACTTTGCATCGTCACTTAAACCTCAGGGGCTGTTTTTGCCATGCTGTGAAACTTTGCATTTAATGTTTGGACTTACTTTGCAACGACACTTAAACCTTGGGGACTGTTTTTGCCAACTTGAAAAACTTTGCATTTAATGTTTGGTTATGTTTGGTTTGCTACAGTAACCTTGCACGCTTTTTAGTATATAAGAAGAATAGGATCATTATTATTCATTCATCTTTCATATTTAAGAATTAAGACCTACTACGCCGTTCAAATGCAAAAGTTATCTTCAGTATGTGGAAAAAAAAGCCCGGCCCCTTAACTTGAATTCCTGGCTCCGCCCCTGGAAGAGACTAAATTTTGTATATATCACTAAGTAACAACGGATTACTACCTATTGGTGTAATTCATAGGGTTGAAAACGAGCAAAGTCCGAACTCTAGTTACTCACGAGAAGCTCCGACCGAGCTTTTGAAAATCCAAGCTCGATTATCTCACAAGAAGTGTTAACGTCTAGTACATCAACATCTAGTACCTAAAGGCATGGATAATGTACAAGGCTACAAGCAATATAGCGTACCTCTATTAAATATATGTAATGACATAATACCTTCTGGATAAAGCAACATTGCCTTGTCAAATAACTAGCTTAATAGAAATATATGCTATATACCTTAAGTCATAAAGCAAGGGAAAGAATGGGCATTAGATGAGGTGACCAGGCATGGTGGGTTTTTACTCTAACCTTCCGGTCAGTAGATTTGTCTATCTCTAGACACCTTTGAAAATAACATTAAACTAATGGATATGCATATCTAAAAGTCTAGTGTTTAACTAAAAGCATTGATTTTTGTCTCATAAAATATAGGTTGCTAAAATGAATTAATGTTTGAATTGGTGGGTCACGTAGTAATTAAAATCATCCATCCTTAACTTTTATGTATACCGGACAACATTGTTTAATATTTTGACGTATGATATCTTGGTACGCTCAAACAGTTATTATGTGTACAATGTTTACATTTTATTATAGAGTCTTGCGTTAAGTCCCAAAAAAAAAAAAAAAGTATAAATGCAATCTTGTGTTAAGTTCATCTTAGTAAATTGTAGCGAATATGATATGCATATTACCATGCATGAATATAAACTCTTTGTAAAACACTCTAAATGTACTTTCCCATCAAAGAGATTTGTGAAAGTGATAGTGTTTAACCTAAAAGTGATAATGCTAGCGAGTATGTTCAGAGTGCTATTTGATAAAATACTGTATATATCGGCTAGTGATATGACTTGACTTTGTATGTCGAATGCAATTCACAAGTAGAGTAAAGAAACGTTTCGCATCACTGAGTACCTCTTTTACTATTCACCCTTCTGAAAAGTTGGTTGTCTATTTTTTATTTTATTTTTTTAAAAAAAAAAAGAAAAAAAAAGGGCATTGACTAACCATATAGTCTTTTGGAAATACTTAAAACAAGTAGTAGCCGCTAGCGGGGTTATTTGTCAGTATTTTTAAACTATTGTAAGTGCAGATCGTATAGATGCAGGGGCTCCACATTATGGTTACCAGTATTTACACAAAATGGCATTTCGGTAAACATACAAATTTGCAGCCTAGTAGGTAGACGCTAAAGCTATTATACATAGTACAGTTATGGGTTAAAGCGGCGTACATCCTAACACTTGCTTTACATATTAGAGGACCATGTATGTATGTAAGACATCATAGCAAATCTGATACGCTTTTACACACGTGAGTTGCAACATGATTTCTAAAGTTGTGGGTGATCCGCCACGTGCGTTTTGCCTTCTTAGGTTTGGCCCGGTTGATTCAGCTCCATAGTTACACTCATAACGAAATTAGTACAATACCGCCAAGCATGGGTATCATTCCAATGGCCCTGACTCTACACATCTAAGCATTGATGGTTCTAGCATAATGATTTTGGATGGTCAAGATCACATTATCTGCAACAAACTAATTGTTAGTGTGTTTATAAGATTACTGATTAGTTGGAGAAATTAAGTGCAAGCTACGTCACCAATAAGTCAAGCTAAAAAATTTTAAGTAGTTTCTTATGCTCCACATGATATCTATAACAAAGGTAGACCCACATTAATATCGAACGGTATAACAATTTTGTTAAAATGCCTATTAGATAATTTGGCCCGTTACAAATAAGATATTGCCTGAGTAGACCCACTTATATGTAAATGGGTCCAAAGAGCTATTTGTAACAAAAAATTTAGACCTCTAGTAATCACATAAATGTGGCAAAATTTTAAGGGTTCACTGCGATGCATATGAAATAAAGCTAGAAACGTAAAAGTGTGACAGGCATTTTGAAAAAACTTGACACATAGGAAAAGTAAGATTTTCAACCAAGTAATTATCCGGCGTCATGGTGGTGTACTACTAATATCAAAAGCATTTACAAGGTAGTATGTTCTTTAATATGGCGCGAATATTTGTCCTTTTATTAAAAGCATCCATCAAGTAAACATTATAGTATAAGCAATAATATTATTGATGATATATCGATGTTTTATAAAATAACTCACATGTTACATTTTCAATAACAGGAGGAGCCGCAACTTACGTTTCATTGTAGCGATCGCAAATGTAACTCCTTCTGTCACATACATACCGTGAATCCGCTATCTTCATTAACAACGGCAAAGATGTCTGCGAATCCACTACTTTCATTAACAACCGGCATATATCTCGAGCCCGAATTCGTGCACCGCAAAATTGCAGAAACAAAGCTTAAAAACCTTAAAATTACATATTCGCGGTTCGTTAATCATTAGTTTATTTCGCGGAGTTAACTTCCTCTATTGCATCTTGAAATATAAATTATTCAATATTCAGTTTGTATAATCTCCAAAAAAAACTATTAAGGTGATTTCTACATATGAAAAATTAGTGGACATGATGGAAAAAAATTGAAGCTATAGGAAAAATATATACTTTTCGAGTCCTACTTTTTCAATGAATTTCACGCACATTTCATCTTTCACCTACATGAATACTTTGTCGGTAACCTTCCGAAACAATAGAAACCCAAATCAGTTAAATGTGACGATGGATTTTTGAATAGCAACAATTGCGTTCCAAATTTTAAGTTGTTTCCTTTCAGGAATCTAAGCATTCGCCATTACCTAACACCACATAAAGAAAATGTAAAACCAAGTGAGAAAATGTAAAAACCAATAAATACATCGCTGTAATTCACTAAGAGATTTACCATTCAAGCAGCGCGAGTTCTCCTTTAATCAACATCGAGGCCATCATGTTGAGCTACTGTTATTGAAGAAGCGTGAGCGAGTTGGAAATATTCATGGAAGGGTGAATCCGGATGGTATATCGAATGAACAAAATAGACTATTAATCGCACATATTGGTTTTTACGCACCACGCACATTAACAAATGGAATTATCGAAAGTTAATCGCAAATTTAAATTTCCTATTACCTTGTAGTGGTTGTTTTCCATTCATCGAACGCTTGGTGGCAACAACTGTAACATAAGATAAGATAATTAAAGTTTATTTTTTCTTCCGAACCCATTCATCAGATAAGATAATTAAAACTTCTTGAAGATGTATAACCTCTATCTCATAACCGAAACCTCTGTGGTAGTCAAGTTCCTACCGAGTTGCGAAGTTCCCTGCTGACCATATTTTCAATTTCTTATTTAGAAAAGCAATAACTACTTCAGCAAAATCAATACAAATAGTAGCCACAAAGATATCCAATAAGCTAAATCAATAAAACTGTATAATCAATTTTAATCTATTTATTTTAAAGGGTGTTAATTTCTCATCAACACCAATAGCTTTTATAAATAATAAGTCAGTTATTCTAAAACACAAAATTCTTATCTAATAACTCCAATAAGCTAAAAGGGTGTTCAAAATCACACGAAAATTCATAACTGTTGATCAAAATAAGCGCTTTCTAAGACCACCAATTTTTTGATGAAAAAGCAATTTTTTTTAAAAACAAAATCAATACCATATCTAATAAGCTAAATCAATAAAATTGTAAATAAGAAGAAGAATAAAAAGAATAGCATACCGATAATCGCGATTAATCCTCAAAAAGAAGAGGAAAGACACATCAAAACCGAAAGTTTAAACATCTCTGAATTTCTTTAGTACCTATTCTTTTGCAAACTCTTACCACCGCTGAATCCGGTTTACAACAAAATCACAGCCTCCAGATCACTGATTCTTATTCTTGGATTGGAGTTCCGATAAGAATAAGAAAAGGAAAAAAAAAGGCGGTGATGCGTGTAGTGGATAAAGAAGAAGCAAAAATATAAAGGAGGTTGGATGTTGGGTTTCATGTTGGGCTAACCATGTATTGGGCCACCTGAAATATGGGCGATGTACATTAATGTTTAACGACGCCGTATTAAACGGCTTATAACCACCTGAAATATGGGCGATGTACACTGTTTACGGAACGACGCCGTATTAAACGGCTTATAATATATATAGTAATAAATGACATTGGCCACCTTTTTTAGTCTTTAAACTTTCTATACTACTAATGCTTCTGATGGCAAGTGTCCATATATACACGTGTTTTTCTATTGTCACACTAGTTTACAACTTTAATTCATAGGTACAACTCGAAGTTTCTATAGATTATTGTCCTTGTATCTGTATCAAAAAAGACAAATGATATCTTCTTGTATCTTTGAACTTTTGTACGTCTATGTGTGAGGTCCTTGCACTCTCAAAACTTATAAAAATAAACATATGTAGATCCAGAGATTACAATATCACATTTTTTGTGTATTTAACTCATTATCTTCTTAACCTTGATCTACACACATGATAACACTCATCTTTACAAAACAAATAAGGTGTGACAACTTGGATTATACGGCAAATTTATTACAAGCAAATTACAAGTAAAAAAAGGAAAAGAAATGCCTTTGTGAATTTTTTATATCCTCGAATATAAAGAGAAATACATTTGCTCATAAAAAACTGGAAACCAAAACCCCGAAATAATTTTAAAAATGAAATGTTGTTTAAGTGCTTGTATTCCTCACATAATTGGATGAATGATTTTCAAGCACATCATTTTACATCACTATTAGAATATTGTGAGAGCACTTTAGATAAGATAAATGTGCAGACTCTAGCACAAAATGTTAAATTACTTGTATAATATTTGGACATTATGATAGAGATCGTTGATGACAAGGTCTGATCACTGGATTTGTCAATTTTCGGACACCTTTGAAAATAGCATTATATTGCCAGTTATTTTCTACTTATGACATCTGGACCACTAATTGTTCGGCTAATAAACCTCCGTCTATTGTTGGTACAAATGACAACTTCTATTGCCCTTACATATTAGGCTTCAAGTGTTAACATTCTTAACCGCTTTTTGCCGGAAAGCAAGTTGCTCGACATAATCCTATATTCAGGATCAAATGTGTTTTTTGGCACGGCCCAATCTTATGAAAATGAAAGGACTATATCAATGCTTTTATTACGTGATAAACGGACATACACCTAAAAGTTCTGCTAAAAACATTGCTTTTCATCTCTAAAAGTTCTTGTCTTTCAGCCACCATAAATCACACGATTGTCTTGAAAAATGAAAGGAAGATTAAAAGATCTTATCTGGATATTTAAGTAATATGGTGGCACGGATTTAAAATATTAAGACAACAATGTTTGATCAATGTCTTAAAATATTGTGACATAATAGCCAAATCCGAAGAAACACCACATGTTTGATAATTCACATCCATGGGTAGGCATTGTTGTTATTTGTCAATAATGTTTTACTTGAGTTCAACGGTACTAGTGAGTTATAGCACCGTTGAACTGGGGGAGTATAGTGGTATGGCACCTTCCGTTGGTTGTGTTACGGTTTCGTTGTGACCTTTTTTATATTGATACAGGTGAAATATTGTATTTGTCATATTTAACAGGAGAAAACAAAAGAGTTTTCAAGTTTTATTCTACAGGACTACAGGGCATAAGGTGATGATTTAGTGAAAATCGAGCATGGTCAATAAGGGCAATAAACATCACATGTTTGATATCTAACACTCATGGGTAACATTGTTATTCATCGTTTATTATGTTATCTAATACATTGTTTTATTTTAGTTCAACGATACTAATAACATTAGCATCGTTGAACTGGGGAACCATGGGGAATGATACCCTCACCAGTTATGTTACGGTTCGGTTGTGACCCGGTTGTTGTATTAATACATTAGAAACATTGTGTTTATCTAACGGGAAAAAAGAAGAAGAGCTTTTATGTCTTATTGTGCGGGAATAGTCAGTGTGAATTCCCACGTTCTTAATAAGTACAATCCTCAACATAACATTTGTGTGACACCACGTTGGTTGGCCACCACCGCGGATGCCCGAGTGCAACATCTTTCGGATGCCCGAGTGCAACATCTTTCGGATGCCCGAGTGAAAAATCATTCCGGATGCCCGAGTATAAAATCATTCCGGATGCCCGAGTGCAAGTTCATTTCGGATGCCCGGGTGCAAAGTCATTACGGCGGCCCAGTGCTAATCACCGAGCGGCAATATTCCCGTCGCGCGATCTCTGGCCCAGTGCTAATCACCGAACGCAAATATTCCCGAGTGCCCATCTCCCGGAAGGCCCTGTGCTAATCACCGATCCGGTAGTATTCCCGAGTGCCCATCTCCTGAAGGCGGGTGCTAATCACCTAACGGCGGATGCCGAGTGCCCATCTCCTGGAAGGCCCAGTGCTAATCACCGAACGGCAATATTCCCGAGTGCCCATCTCCTGGAAGGCCCAGTGCTAATCACCGAACGGCAGTATTCCCGAGTGCCCATCTCCTGGAAGGCCGGGTGCTAATCACCTAACGGCCAGTATGCCCGAGCCCATCTCCTCGGAAGGCGGGTGCTAATCACCTAACCTGGCAGGTATGCGAGTGCCCATCTCCTCGGAAGGCCAGTGCTAATCACCGAACGGCAGTATTCCCAGTGCCCATCTCCTCGAAGGCCGTGCTAATCACCTAACGGCAGATGCCCGAGTGCCCATCTCCTCGGAAGGCCGTGGTGCTAATCACCTAACGGCAGTATGCCGTGCTCATCTCCTCGAAGGCCCGGTGCTAATCACCTAATGGCAGATGCCCCGAGTGCCCATCCCCTCGGAAGGCCCCGAGTGCCCATCCACTTGGAAGGCCCATGTAATTAAAAACTAATCTAAAAAGTAAGCGCCTCAAACATATAAGCTTGTATTTCCAAAGCTATGCAAATAGCAAAGGTAATAAAAAACAAGAAGTTTGGTGTACGTTTATGTGAGTAACAATTGTAATAAAACACAGAGTGTCCGTACAGTTTGTGATTAATAAATAAATGATATATAACGGCACATCACAAAACATAATGATTATGGTAGAAAAGCTATGTTTTATTTGTGCAGGAAACAAAGGGACGATGGAAAAGATATGTCTCGCTTTCGGATCTAACGATATTTAAGTATAGCATCATTGACCATAGGTCAACAATACTATACTGGGGGGACATGGCGGCATATGTGGTCTAATAGACCTAACTCACCTTATGAAGCACCAACTTATGGGCTACTTGGTAAAGCACTCTAAGATGGTCAATGGATGGAAGACATGTCCGAATGATAAGACAGAAAGGCCATAAGGTACTCTTTAAGTACTACATCATCAGTCTTTTACTAATAATGCAATACTGGGGGGACATGTTGATGTATATGTCCAAGGACACGCTTGGATGAAAGATGATACACCTATGATTGAAGGACACAAGCCGAAAGGGCATACAAGTACTCTTTAAGTATTACATCATCGGTCTTTTCTTGATAACGCAATACTTTGGGGACATGTTAACGTATGTGTCAAGGACACGTCGAGAGGCGTATACAATACTTGCCGAACGACGTGGCCGAAGGCATAGAGATATTCTTGAGTATTGTATCATCGGTCTTTAACCGATATTACAATAATGGGGACATGTTGGCGTATGTCCCCGGATGGCCCACGCCAACGATAGTCGCCGATAAGCGTAAAGACACTCTCTAAGTATTGCACCATCGGCCCCAGAACCGATGTTACAATACGGGGACATGTTGACGTATGTGTCCGGGGCGACACGCGTTTTAACCGAAGAATCTCCATCACGGGAGGTCATTTTAAGGACTAGACTATGCCACCTAACCCGATATTACGGGTTGTGTCTCCATGTGCGACCGACACTCCGTGCATAGACTTGACAGGTGTTGAGGTGGCCCACTTGACACCTACCTCTTTCTCTCTCTATATATACTACTCTTTATTCCATTTATCTCATCTCATATTACACACACACATACATATACATATATGCTAAACCCTGTACAGGGGCGAGATTCTGACTTGATCGTCGGAGGGTGGTTCCGAGGCTTCGGGACCCCTTCTAACAGGTTCTTTCATGTATGACAGCATGCTTTC